>CP139505.1:351363732-351963732 GCA_021014915.2 Artemisia tridentata subsp. tridentata
TTATATATATATATATAATATTTTGTATGTTTGTGTTTAATAATGTTTTGTATAATTATTTTATTTGTATAATAGCACGTTAAATATTACCACATTAAATAATTGCAACAACAACTGTTATTATTAAATTAAACGACAACGTTATACATATTATTTAAAAACAACAACATCTATGACATATGAAGATTATTCATTTCATTTAAAAGATCATGGAGCCTTGCACCCGACTGACAAACGTGATCCTCAGGATTCCTTGCCAATTCTAACTCCATCTCCAACGTCTTTGATGAAGCGAAAAGTGTACCGCTTTTAAGGGGTCATTTAAGCCCTAAATCGTATTTATTTGATCAAATATTGCCCTAAATCGTTCCTTTTGTCATTTTAGGTACTTTTGAGAAGAAATCTGGAAAAGGAGGCATTTTGGACGTTTTTGGAGCATAAAAGTGAAGAAAACGACAAAGTCTCAAAATCTTGCTGAAAGTTACCTTTGACGGCGTCAGGATTATCTCCAGACGGCGTCATGGCTTGGCAAAAGTGGTGGATGTGAAATTTACTCATGATAAGCCAGTGAAAATTGCATGGGAATTCTGACGGCGTCACGCTTTAATCTGATCAAGGTCGTCACGGCTTAATTTAAAGAGGGACGGCGTCACGTTCATAGTCTGAGGGCGTCAAGCCTTGATAGGCCAGAACGGATTTTGGAGAGCTAAAGAGGGACGGCGTCAAGAAGGTCATCCGGGAACCCTAAAAGCGGCGAGGTGACGGCGTCACACTCCATAACGTGACGCCGTCAGATCTAAAAATCTATATATAGTTTTGCAATTCTTTGTCATTAGTGTGGAACTTATTGGGGAACTTTGTGTGTGAAAACCCTAGGACGAATTTGGCAGCTCTTTCAAGGCTTTTTGCCTTGAGATCTTCCATGTTACATTGAAGATAAGTTATCAATTAATCATTCAATATGTCTATGTGTTGTTTGATTCTATCTTGTTCTTGTCTTTTGTTTAACATGCTAGGCTAGATTTATCTTGTGTTTGCTTAGATCTAATGAAACCTAGCTATTGATTATTGGTTATTAGTGTGTTATTAGTTGTATTGGATGATTGTTTATCTATGTTAGGCTTAAGAAAACTGGCTAACTTCCTAATCGGTAACTTGCTTGAACGTCTTAAGAAACATGAACCAATGCGTACTAAAGGTTTTTATGATTGTATTTAATGCACAAGCGAATTCTAGTGATCCCATGTTAGGAGCTTCCTAGCCGGCTCGACATAGGAGTGAAGTAGGAGCTTGTAGAGTTGGGGAAGTACGTACGCCACCCCACGAATGGTATTAAGGAATACACCCGTCATCCACGCAACTAATACACACTAATCAACCGGTAAAAGATAGTTAGGGAGTAAGGAAATCTAAGTAAACACATTTCCCTCCACATAAGTTTTCACCAACCTTTTCATTTTCAGTTATTTTATTTTATTTGCATTCGTAGTAATTTGGGTTAGTTGACTAGCAACTAATTCCGCCCACTCTTTCAAACCCGAGATTTTACTTGCTTTCATAAAAAATATAAAAAACATAAAAAGAATCTTCTCTCACCCTTAGGCCTATTAGAGTAATTTTTCATACCTAACGAACACTATTCCCTGTGGAGAACGATCAATCCCCCGTACTTACCACTACACTATACTACATCGGTCAGGTACACTGCCTGGTGGGGTTGTAAGCCTCTTGAGATCCCTCGAGAGGTAAAACCTGTTGTAAGGTTGCAAAACCACGCATCAAGTTTTTGGCGACGCTGCCGGGGAATAGTTATTGTTTAGGTTGAATTTTTATTTTATAGGTCTACTCACTAGATTCCTTTCTAGTGAGATTTTTATTTTATTTTTCTAGGTTTTCTTTAGTCTATCTATTTTCTTCGTTTCTTTGTTCGTAACCATTACCATTTGACATCATGGAAGATGGTAATATCCTTGATCCCAACAACCCACCACCACAACAGCAACCACCACCTCCTAGAGCCCGTACTTTAGGAGAGTACTCCCGTCCTAGCCACCATGGCTATCGAAACACCATTGAGCTCACTCAAGGAGCCAATATCACACCCTTGCGATCCGACACCATCCGGTTGGTGCAAAGCGGATGCGCATTCCATGGACTTCGTTCTGAAGATCCTAATCAACATCTCAAGGACTTTCTCAAAATCGTTGATTCTATAGACCTTGATGTTGCCACTCGAGAGACGACCCGGCTGCGTCTCTTTCAATTCTCTCTGCGGGACCAAGCTAGTCAATGGCTAGAACGTCAACCCGCAGGATCCATCACCTCTTGGGATGATCTCACCACTCGTTTCCTTGCTCAGTTTTTCCCACCGGGAAGAACTACCAAGCTAAGGAATGATATCTTGATGTTCCAACAACGTCAAGGCGAAACCCTCTACGAGGCATGGACTCGATTCAAGGACTTACTCCGAAAAGTCCCTCACCATGGCATGGATCCTTGGCTACAAATCCAAATCTTCTATGATGGTGTCAATCATCAAACTAGAAGAGCCATAGATTACGCCGCCAATGGGAGATTGAGCAGGCTCAGTGTCGATAAGTGCTGGGAAGTCATTGAGGACTTAGCACAGTACGAAGAAGAAGAATGGAATGACTCAACGTTCTCGGAAGAAGGGATTTTAAATTGCATGAGTGCAACCCAAGAACAGTTGTTCGAAAACATAAAAAGGCAGGTTGAGAGCTTAATGAAAGCTGAGACACCTACGGCTGATGAAAATCCCGATGAGTGCGTGAACACAATTGGTAAACATACGTTTCGTCAATTCTCACGACAAGATGAGTTTGAAGGGATAATGCTAACTTTCGTGAACAACCAAGAAAGGCGGATCCAGGAATTAGAGACTCACTTGAAAAACACCCAAGATATGTTCATGGAACTAGCAGAAAAGTTTATCGTGAGAATAAAGGAGAAAATTAGGGAAGAAGCCTCACACAAAAAGATCGAGAAGATCTTTGAACTCCCGGTCCCTAATGAACCATACCACGAATGGGATGATGAAACCCCCCCTCCCCGAGCCTTCACTTTTAAAACCCTCTTATCTATTTGGACCCTCTCGCGAGAAAAATTCTCAAGATCGTAGCATTTTCGTGGGGAGCATGGTTGTCACGCTCCCTAACTTTCATGAAGCTAGGAAACGATCTTTTGGCTTTAAGCCAGGTGTGAGAAGAACTCAATTAAAGCACACCATCACTTCGAAAACCCCCTGGAAAAGTTCCTCTCACTCCCTGAATACCTGCCTTGATGGAAATTGGAACCTGAATGAGACGTCAACCGGCCCTTTTCAACATTTTACTACACCCCGTGACAGTAACAAAACATTTGACCCAGGAGGAACTTGTTAACGAGACTAGCTATCAGGATTATTGACCCTGACTAGCTGCTCTCTTAAAGTACGAGGGGCTCATTTGTAAACTGGCACAAAGTAGTAAAATACGCTAATCTGACGGCGTCAGAATTTGAACGTGACGCCGTCACCCCGTCTGCACAGCAATAATAACTTTATTTCCATCACTTTCATCACAAACCCCACAAATCATATCCACTCCAACACCACCTCCGAACTTCCCAGGACAAATTCGCCAACTTCAGCTACCAATCTTCACGTGGTAAGTAATTTTTACTCATTCTTTTCGCTTCAATTACTCATAGGATTTGTAAATTTCGAAAATCCCCAACTCATGAAACCCTAGGATTGATTCATGCTTAGAACTCATAATGTCCTTTAATTAGTGTTATCTAGCAATAATTAAAGCATTTGATGATTGGCAATCAATTGGGTCTATTCACTAATGGGGAGGCCACGAATTTGAACCATAACCTATGATCCAATCACCCATTTTGCTGTAAAAAGGGGCGTTTGGTTTATAAGCTTAAAGTTTGAATATTGATTTTTCCCTCGTAATTTCGGATTTGAATTTGGTCGAACCTGACGGCGTCACCTAGCAAAGGGTGACGGCGTCAGACCTGTCTGATGCTCCACCAAATCTTTAATTCACATATTAACACTTTTGTTCCTCCCTGCTTTGTTCCAGATAATGAGTAAGCGTCAAAGACCTAGCCGAGGAAGTTCGTCCCGATCTCAACAAGAGAACTTTGGGGACACGGTCCTCAGTTGGGGTGTCTTTGATAACGATGCTGCTACAAGCAAATACACCCAATTGCTGCAACACAAGGTTGAAAATGGAGCTATTGTAGATTGGAGCTTTCTGAGGAGGGAAGGTCTTGAGAAAACCTTTCTCCAAAGCTTTCAGACGGATGAATTTACCGGCCCTCAGTGGGAAAGACTGTTTAGGATTCAAGAGCCGGTCTATGAAGAGTTGGTACGTGAATTCTTTGCCACTTTTCACTTTGACATGGCTGAGGCAAGGACCGATGTGGGCAGGACCACCATCTATTTCAGGCTGGGGGGTGAGTTTAGGACGTGCTCGGTTACTGAGTTTGGGTGGAGACTTGGGTTGTATAGTCAGCATGAAACCACTCAGGTGGGGTTCATGAATAGGTTGTTGCATGGGGAGTCGATGAGGAATGATTTTAGGTGTTCGTTGTTCTGGCCGACTATTGGGGATGGGATGTACACCTCGACCACTGTGGCATCTCAGATCAGGGAGCCTAGAGTTAGGTTGACCCATAGATGTCTCACCTACAGTTTGACAGGGCGCCACAGCTCTCACCACCGTGTCACTGCTTCAGACCTCTTCTACTTGTACACCATTTACTCTAATGAGGTTTACTGCAACATCCCATTTTGGGTTGCTAGCTTTCTGCATGGTGGAGTGGGGGAAAGGGAAGGAGACAGGATTTATGGTGGGATGTTTATCACCCGGCTGGCCCGATCGTATGGAGTCCTCAGGCCCGAGGTCATGAGGTATTTGAGTGGTGATGCATGCAGGACGGTGAAGGTGAGGTCCCTGAAGCAGATGGATGTGGTTATGGAGATGCATGATGGGACCTTTATGTGGTATCATCCAGGTGGTGATGAGGATGCTGGTGATGAGGATGATGAGGAGGAGGAGCCACAGCAGCAGCAGCAGCAGCATGGGGGTTATGAGGCCGGTACAGCTGATTACTACCGGCACATGAGCAGGGGGGGTTGGCAGGCTCACCAGGGGACCTGGATGGGCCAGGTTGATACTTGGAGGACCAGGGTGGACGAGAGGTTCGATTGGATGTATGATCACACGGTTCGTCAGATGCAGCATCTATCTACACGTGATCAGTTGGACCCACATCTGCAGATTGACCCTTTCCCGGGTCGTGAGCAGGATTACCCACCATATGGGTACTACAGGCACCTCCCTCCTGACTATGACTATCGCCAAGGTCCCCCACCCCAGTGATGCTTTGATTTGATGTTTTGATATTTGAACAATTGAAATTATGGTTGTATGATTTAGAACAATTGGGTCTGTAATAATTTAGGATAAGGCCTCTGTTGGCCTTTAAACATTTGTTACATTGATTTAATTTATTGCATGCAAGCCTTATTTGATTGCTTATTTTATTTGCTTTGTCTGTTTATTTGTTTGTTTGTTTGTTTTTATTTATTTCCGTATGTGTGTTTAATTTTTATTCTTATTGATTCATGTTCAAAACTAATTTGTGAAAATGCTTTATTTTGTTTTTAACTTCGTCTTAACTACATATAAAGGTATTTTGCAAAAGTTAAGTGTAAGGGAAATCTAAATCGGTTTATTAGAACACAAATGAACATGAATCGTAATAATAATAAATTAACATACATATTAGTATTTGTTTGAGTCAAATGCTTGTATCGAGTCATAATGATGTTTTGCAGGATTTCCAGGAAGTAAGGTATAGGTTTTTCCAAAATTTTTCCGGAAACGTAACATGAGAATTCTGTCAGATCATTTCTGACGGCGTCAGGTTTAATTTTCTGAAAATTTTTGAAAGTTTTGTTTTCATAAAAAGTTTTTATTAAATCTCTAACTTATAATCTCCAGGAATCTGCAAAATTATCATTCCACAAGCATTATATCCTTATATATAGATTTTATCCCGCCGATGTTATGCAGGTTTTCGTGTTTGTTTTCTCAGGTTTAACAGGTTATTTTGGACAAGGAAATGTTTTGGATCAAGCTTTTGGCGATGCATTAGTCATGGAGCTTTTACATTCTCTTTGGAAGAAGATCTAACCGTGTTACTTCATTATCCACCGAGCGAACCAGGGGAGTATTTGATTTCATTCTTTTACTTTTTTCTTTTACATCTTGTTATTTGAAGATTGGGGACAATGTTCATCTTAAGTGTAAGGGGGGGGGGTAAAAGTACGATTAGAGAATGCTATTACGCTTGATTTTTGTTTGTTTAATAGTAAATGTGTAATAAAACTGAGAGAAATACCTGTTAGGGTAATTTTAGTGCCAAATTTAAATTTTTTTACAACATATAGGAGTGAAACTTTGATCTTAATGAGCGTCTCACGGATAGGAGTTATATAACTAGCAAAAAAACCGTACCACTAAAAAATTTTCCACCCCCAAATATGTGAGGTTCGCCCCTAGAATTGGTAGGAAAAGCATTTATGCTATGATGTGTGTACCGGTAGCACTTAGATTCTAGAACTTGCGTTAGGACCATTCCAAGGCCACAAGTGAGACTACATTCGTGTAGTTAGATTTACTACATGATAAGAGGCATTAGGATTAACCCATTGTTTTACACCTGTGTTTTTGTTATAATTACATTGGCTACATTGGTCAAGTAATTCTCCCACACCCTTTGCGTTGTACTCATTTTTAGTACACGATACCCCTAGTACACCCCTCAGAGCCTATCTTTTCGTTTCGACCTTTAAGCATTTTACTTAAAGGAAGAATTTGTTTACACCCCACTTAAATGTACACCCAAATCGCCTTAGCCTACCTTGTATGCACTCATTTTTAGTGCATTATTGTGACAACATTTGTTTAAACCCTTAGTTAATTATCTAATTGATTGCATGGTTGCTAAGTCGAGTCATATCCTTGTACATATTGTTTTGGGACGATTGGGACTCATGGGTAAAGTACTAGTGTAATGGAGTAATGGGGAAGAACATCATTTATTACCCCCATATGTGCTAAATATTTTAAAAGTAATACACACTAATCAACCGGTAAAAGATAGTTAGGGAGTAAGGAAATCTAAGTAAACACATTTCCCTCCACATAAGTTTTCACCAACCTTTTCATTTTCAGTTATTTTAGTTTATTTGCATTCGTAGTAATTTGGGTTAGTTGATTAGCAACTAATTCCGCCCACTCTTTCAAACCCGAGATTTTACTTGCTTTCATAAAAAATATAAAAAACATAAAAAGAATCTTCTCTCACCCTTAGGCCTATTAGAGTAATTTTTCATACCTAACGAACACTATTCCCTGTGGAGAACGATCAATCCCCCGTACTTACCACTACACTATACTACATCGGTCAGGTACACTGCCTGGTGGGGTTGTAAGCCTCTTGAGATCCCTCGAGAGGTAAAACCTGTTGTAAGGTTGCAAAACCACGCATCAGTCTTTATTCTTGTCTTCAACAGCTTGATCTCATTATCTTTAGAAACGCAGTTTGAGCACTGCGTTGAAGATGAGGCTTGATTAAAGTACGTGTTTTCAAAATCATCTTTCCACATGAAGTATCGACACCCATAGTCTTTTGTACCTGGCTGTTACATGTTAAGAAAATTATAAGAAATGTATTTTTAACAGACAAATTATTTACATAACTGAGCAAAACGTATGATTATTTTCCACTGAAAGAGGACATGCATAATACAGTCGCCCACGGCTACCTTCTTTCCTGGATTTCCGTTCTATAATGAATCCTCTATCACATCGACACCAGAAAGGATTTCTTCGTTCCACCTGGCCAAAGAATTTGCATAATAATTTACAACATCAATCAATAATGTTATTATTAATTTTAATAAATTTTCAATCATTTACGATATAATAAAAACAGTTATTTACAACATAAATCAGTAATCATTCACAATGTTTTGTCTGCATAATTATTTACAACATAAATCAATAATTATTTACAATGTTTTGTCGGTATAATTATTTACAACATAAATCAGTAATCATTTACAATGGTTTGTATGTATAATTATTTACTGCATTAGTCGATGTTCATATAAAGTTTCCCATGCGGCTGCAACTGGCTGTCTGAAATACCTCCATTGTGGGTGGTTACGCGGAAGTGGAGAATTTGGGTCTAGCATAAGTAAAATGTAGTGAGCACCCACACGGGCAATCACAATGGGGTCGGTTTCATGTGATATGTTTGGCCTGGTAAAAAGCGGAAAACATGTGTTCCAACCTTGCTCGGATATAAATACAACAGGCCGGTTAATTACTGAAGCGATAACCAGCCCCGTCATTGGCATCAACATCCAGCGATCGATAGGTGCGGGTCCATTGAACCAATCTATTGTATACGAAAGTAGGTCAAAGTCATGTTGCAGGAACATACTTATGTACGTTCGCCTATGATAATCTAACTCTTGCAATAACATACGTCTGACATCGGCCCACCTATTTTCGTTTTGAGTAAGACTGTTGGCAACACACCGAAACCCACAATTTCCATCAGCCCGCACATTATGTATGCTTATTACGTGTGGACGGAAAATATGTGGAATACCCTCAATAAACTCATTGCTCACACTATCTCCAGCATAAAATCTGTGGCGTAGACTTTCACCCGTGTAAGAACTATGTCTTGGAGGTTCTTTCCGCAAGTCCGGGACTTTTGTAGATCTTGAATTTGTACTTCTTCGGTGATCTACGATTGGTACGTCATTCAAGTCAGGAACTTCATTCATCGTGGTATTGTACGTGGAGTCCATCAGCATGACTTCAGGGAATGTACACCATAGAGCATACGATGTTGGGTGCACAAAAAATAGCTCCTCAAGCTCGTTGGTATGCTCATTTACCCTCGGGTACCATGTATACCCTGAATCCCGCAAATGCGAGTAAAGGACTTGAATTGGAGTTCTATCACCTACTATGGCTCTCCGGAACTTATCTTGTGCGTTATATATAGTTCTAACGCTAGACACGTTATCCGGATTACGACCCTTTATTGTCGAAAGTATATTAATTGGTCGTACGTTATAATCTGTCAATTCTTTGACCAAACCCAACTCATCATCCTTTAATCGCATTGCATATGCCACACCATGCAACGACTCTAGCATATCATGATTATGCGTATCATCCTTTACCCTCAAAACCCAATAATTTTTTGTTCGATGATATTTCGCAACTAATCTGAATGGACAATTGGTTTTACATGTTTTGGTTTTCCGTCTTCCACTACCTTGAGGTTCATACGTCCCACCCTTTGTACACATGTAATTGATTTCGTTCATATGACCATCTTCTGATTTGGTTCTACTTTTAACAATTACGAAACCGAGCGCACGAGCTATATTTTGCACCCACTCAGTTACTTGCTCGTGAGAACCGAAAACCTGAAAATACATAACATTTTTTATAACATACTTTTTTTAACTAATACTTTTATAAAAAAAAAAAAAAAAAAAAAAAAAAAAAAAAAAAAAAAAAAAAAAAAAACTAATACAAATTTTATAACAACTAACTTTTTTAACAACTAACTTTTTTTTAACTAATACAAATTTTATAAATTCTAATAAAAATTATTTTTAACTACTAACTTTTAATTTACCAATACAAATTTTATAAAAACTAATACAAATTTTATAAAAACTAATACAAATTTTACCAACTAATACAAATTTAAAAAAAATAAAATAAAAAACGCGTATTCATTTGATATCAGCTAAACAGCTGTCTCACACCCACCACACACGCATATTCATTTGGTATCCTCTCACACACACCACACACGCGTATTCATTTGATATCCTCTCACACACACACCACACACTCACAAACTCTCTCTCTCTCTCTGTTGCTCTCTTTTCTCTCTCTATTTTTGGATCTAAAAACGTTTTTAGATCTAAATTCAATAATATTATGTGATGTTATTTGTGATTTGTGAGAGAGTTTGTAAGTGTGTGGGAGGCTTGTGATATCAAATGAATACGCGTGTGATTGGGGGTTTCTAATTAGGGTTTCGTAAAAATAATTTGGGGGTACGTGACTTTTATGTGATTAATTGTTAGATACGTGACTTTTATGTGATTTATTGAATGTTTTCTTGTTTAATTTATCAGATCTATTAATTTTTTTAAAAACGCCTAAATTATAAAAATTAGGGTTTGGGTTTTTTGGGGTCTGTGGTGGGTGATTATGTGATTTATTGAATGTTTTCTTGTTTAATTTATCAGATCTATTAATTTTTTTAAAAACGCCTAAATTATAAAAATTAGGGTTTGGGTTTTTTGGGGTCTGTGGTGGGTGATTATGTGATTTATTGAATGTTTTCTTGTTTAATTTATCAGATCTATTAATTTTTTTAAAAACGCCTAAATTATAAAAATTAGGGTTTGGGTTTTTTTGGGGTCTGTGGTGGGTGATTATGTGATTTATTGAATGTTTTCTTGTTTAATTTATCAGATCTATTAATTTTTTAAGAAATGCCTAAATTATAAAAATTAGGGTTTGGGTTTTTTGAGGTCTGTGATGGGTGATTATGTGATTAATTGAAGGTTTTCTTGTTTAATTTACCAGATCTATGAGGTTGTGGTGGGTGATTATGTTGGTGGTTCTGTGGTGATGAATACCTGTGGCTGTAGGTAGGTTAACACCTTGATCTGCCACCAATGAGTGGTATGAATACCTGCTCTGGCCTACCCCACAGTCCACAGGTATGTGATATGTGATTATGTTGTGCTCTGTGGTGATGAATGTGATATGTGATTAAGTTGGTGGTTCTGTGGTGATGAATACCTGTGGCTGTTGGTATGTGAATGATGTGATTATGTTGTGCTCTGACCCTATGGGATGAGTTATATTGACGGGGCCTATTTGGTTAGATTAACCCTCTATAATATGATTGATAAGCAGTTTGTGAAGAAACTGCTTATCAAACTGCTTATAAGCAGTTTGATTTGAAAGTTGGTTTACGCAGTTTGCTTTTGAAACTTGATAAGCACTTTGATTTAAGCAGTTTGTTTAAAAAAAACTGAGATACGGCGATGATGATTTAAAAAAAAAGGTTTTGATTTTGGCGTGGCATTACCAAATGGACAGGCAAAAATAATATTTTTTTTGCAACATTTGAAGTTGTAGCCAAATATGATAAAACTTGCTTATGTTGCACCAATATATAATCTGAGCCTTATGTTACCTCTGTTGTGTTAAATGGTGAATTAGACATTTCGGCAGCCTAAGATCTTTGTTGTGTTTCACTTGAGGCTTTCACTTGCTGCTTGTGTTTCACTTGTGTGCAATCTGCAAAGAAATGGTTTGTTAGAGTATTTAAATAGTGAGGGTTAATCTAACCAAATACCCCCGTCATTATAACCCACCCCTTTACTTACTGATTGTGGTGAAGTAGCTTTCACTTGTGCAATCTGCTTTGTTATTGTTGTGATATTGATTGTGGTGAAGTAGCTTTCACTTGTGCAATCTGCTTTGTTATTGTTTTGATATTGATTGTGGTGAAGTTGCTTTCACTTGTGCAATCTGCTTCTTTGTGAGCCTTGTTTATAATGGAGCCTTTCTTGTGAGTAATGGAGCCTTTCTTGTGAGTATTTGCAGGGAATCTTTACTTTCTTGTGAGTAATTGCAGGAATCTTTACTGTTGGTAATTGGACTCAATCTTTACTGTTGGTACTTGCATTATTGAATCTTTACTGTGGAATGTAAGACTTGTGTTTCACTTGTGGTTCACTTGGTTTGGGTGCAATCTGTGCACATTTGGGTGCAATCTGTGCACATTTGGGTGCAATCTGCTTGTGTGCAATCTGTGCACTTGCATACTTATCTGTTTCACTTGTGTGCAATCTGTGCACTTGCATAGTTATCTGTTTCAAAAAAGGCGATGACGAATGGTTTTCTAAAAACCGAAAGGCATGGCAAAGTGATATTTTTATCACTTTGCAACCTTCATATCCGAGCCAAACACTTGTTTATATATTTTTTTCTAAATCTGCTTGTGTGCTAAATGCTTGTGTGCTTATGCACTTGGACAAAAAAATTCTAAATCGTAAATGATGATTATGTTAATCTGAGCCTGATATCTGCTTGTGTGCTAAATACTTGTGTACAATACTGCTTGTGTGCAATACTGCATATGTGCTTATGCACTTGGACAAAAAAATCGGCGATGATGATTGTGTTAAATCTGAGCCTATGTGCTTATGTGATACTGCATATGTGCTTTATGCACTTGGACAAAAAAATCTGCTTGTGTGCTGTGCAATACTGCATATGTGCTTATGCACTTGGAAAAAAAAAACATGGGACAAAAATACATTATGTGATACTGCATCACTTGGACAAAAAAAATACATGGGACAAAAATACATTAGGGATACAAAAAAAAAAAAAAAAAAAAAAAAGTACATGAACAGTACATAGTACATGAACAGTACCCTACCTAGTAGGGAGGGTTTGCAGACACGGGGGTAGACCCCGTGCTTATAGTATAACCCGGTGTAGTTGTGGGCTTGGAGAATTTAGTTGTAGATATGCAATGGGCATGACATGTAAATCAAGTATTGGAACTTGGATAATAAGCACAAGTCATGGTCAACTCATCAACATTTTTATCAAAACTAAAACACAGTTCCTTTATGTATTGATATAATCCGTATTTGGAATCAATTAAGAAACGAAATACAGTTAACCAAACAGTCAGGCAAATAGGAAGATGAAGAACAATTCACGAAAGTAGTTTGATATCAATGGTGGAATTATACCATGAGTTTGATTTCAAGATTGAGAGAGAAGAATGAAATTGAATTATCAAAAGCTTGAAAGAATGAAAACAAGCTAACGATTATCTAAAGGTGGATTTGGCGCCAAACTCTGATATGGGCGTTGTGATCAACTCTTTAAGTATTCGGCACTTCGAAAACATGCAGAATTTATCATCAACTCTTTAACGTAAATCTATCATAAACTAAAACACCGTTCCTTGGCATACATACGAGTACAAAGTACTAATACGTATCATGTATAAATCTCAACTCCAATTAGCAGTTACATAAATAATATTACTCGACAATTCATTTTTTCTATCTATCTTCTACCTATACATATAAAAGAATACAACTCTAGAAGATTCAAGACATTTAGTAGTCCATTATTTACTATGAAAAACTAGCAATTACGAATCCAAAAGCCACAATGAAAACAGAGAGCAGCTTGTCACGTGTATTCAGCAATGAACTGCTACCGCCAATCTGACCAGCATTCACGTATTCACTTCGGCCACCGGTTGAGGACGTTGACACATTTACTGAGGACGTACCTAACAACATCAAGAGACAAAATTATAATCAATCAACAGTTGACTTTCTTAGTCAAGTGATTCATGTCTATCACATGAGAATCACAACCATTTCCTTTTTCTAAAAGTGTTAATTGTAAGGTTACTCCCAATGGTTCTTGATTTCGAAAGTTCTTATGCAAGTTTGTGCTGCATCCACAAATATTGATGGGTTTTTAGATATATAATAAATTTTGAGATTTTTCCCTCCAGATCGTAATTTGCATAATGTAGCAAGTGTTGAATCAACTTTAAGCATATAAAGAGCAACGGATAATTAACTAAAATACATACAAACAAATCTTTAAGCAAATTTGGATATCGCGTCTTCAAAAGATCAACTTAAGTTATTATTGAGAAAATGGTTAAAGGTTGACTTACAGTCATAGTTTGCCCATCCTATCCTTTGACCGCCCAGATCATAAACAACAATCCTATCTTTTAGGACGAGATCTGCATCGTCCATAACGAAAATTAATAATAATAACACAAGTTAAAAACCAGAAAAGAAAAGTAATCTAAATTTTCTAATTGTAGAAAAGAAAAGGCTTATACCTCCTAAAATGGTAATTCCTTGACCTCTGATTTTCTGAAAACCTATGCACCACACAACAGCCCCACCCTGAAAACAAACATCCAATTAGTTCTGCCAATTTCACAACTAAACCAAAATACGAAACTATTAATATACAATTAGACTTGTAGTCAACCCATGTAACCTTATAATTTGTAACTAAAAATGTTTCATGAGAGCTTACCACTGAGTTCTGTTGAAGTAGATAGTCCTGTGGTCTTAAAATCATTGAGGCACCACCCGCAAAGTTCAAGCTTACTGTAGGAAACATCTCAGGCGTACTGAAATATTATCAAAATTCCATATTACTTTCATGACAATTAAGCATAGGTTAAAATTAATTGTGGGAAATGAACGAAAAAAACCTCGAAGTAACTACATAGCACTGGCTCCCTTTCGACATAACAGACTGAACTGATTGAGAAACCGATCGTGTAATCTGCAGCAACATGATTGGTTATGATTGTAAAAAGATAACGGCCTTGACAAATTTACTCTAGGAACTTACAGCCTCCACAAAAGGATCATATGCTTCTTCTGCAAGATATGCAAGGGTAGTTCCCGAATCAATTATGGTCCCACCTCGGCTGCCTGATGTCGCAAACATTGATGGATCAATGGACAATGTTTGTCCATTAACAGATATGCTCAGAAGATTTAAGTTGTAATGTGGCCTGCAAGTAAATGCGTAATCGTTAAACCTTAGCAAACTTGTGTAATGTTTCAACAAATGAAGGTCAAAGATCATTGCTTTATACATGATTTCTTTTTGGATTATGCAATCAACAATGTTTAACCCTTACAGAAAATCAAAATGTGTAAAATTTTGGTAAGGATAATATTGTTATTTGAGCTAACAACATAAATGAGGGGAATAATGATCAATTCGGTTCTGACCGAAAGAGAACTTACTGTGACGGGATAAGCGGAGTATAGACCATGTTTGGTTCAATTATCTGACCTAGAACCAAAATACCACCACCCGCACCATCTCCAACAAGACAATGAGAAAATGCATCCGGTGCTACTCCTTGAGAAGAAAGTTGCGCAATTATCGATAAGCCCTGCTGACCAAACCCGAATATCCCATCAACGGCTCGGTCAGGCTTGGTCAAATCCCCCGTTTGTGTCATGCTACATCTGTTTCATAATCATTCAGTCAACAAGATTTTACTAGTGAATCCTAACGATATTGATTTATAATTAAAATATTATTGATAGCTCACCCAAACACAATAGATGCTGAAGCATTTGATGATGTTGAGTCCCTAACAATTGTATCCAAATGAATTTGATCAGATACGTAAAAACCCGAAGTCCCACTACCATCTCCATACTGAAACGTATAACTACACTGGTTATTTGAACCAGAACATCCGGAATCAGATGACTGAGTTCCTAGAGAACAACGTTGGTCTGAACATGAAATCAAAGACGCTGTTGACGAGCTTGAAGGATCATAAAACTTAATCGGAATCTGTTCAAACACAAAAGATAACATCACTAAGCTACTAACTCTTTCATTTAGCGATATTAATTCACAAAGTAATAAGAAATGGTAAAAACATACTTGGAGTCCACTAGATCTCGGGCAGCCATTGCATTTAGCACAACTAACCCATAACACATCACTGCCGGTATCGATTTGCACATAATATTCCTTTGGCGGTGAACCCAATTGCACTCTAGTAAAATAAAGCCTACAAAACCAATCAAATTCGCAACATAAATACTACCACCACACATATCTGTAGCAACAATAAATCAAACAAAACACTACCCATTATTAAAAGAAAAAAAAAAAGAATCCACAACAACAACAACAATACCCAATGTCAGAGAGACTGCTTCCGGAAAGACCTCCCACAAACTTAATAAAAAAAACTAAAACTAATAAAAAAGTTTAAAGCAAAAATCTTTTTCATTATACTTTCAATTGGTGCAACTTCTAATCATAAAAACAACATAACTTCAAACACAAAGCAACCTAACTAACTTCAAGAAAATTACCCAACACGATAAGGATCATAAGTCCCTTGAACAGGGAAATCAACAACACTAGCAACAGAAGACTGTTGCTGTTGCTGCAAGATTCTAGGATGTCTTAAACTATCTCTAAACTTAAGTTCATTCAACTCAACAACATTGTTAACAGGAAAACCTCTCTCCAATCTAAGAGTTGTCGGAAACCCAGATACCATTTTCAATAATACAACGATGGTAAGAATCACCGGACCTCCGGTGACAAAATATGGCCGCATTGGCGCCAGGACTTTTTATCAAACACCTTGTGTGCAGGTTTTTAAAAATGGGATTTTGAGGGTGAAATTAAAGGGGTTTTGTGTAAGATTAAAAGGGTGTTGATATAAATGAGTGATTGTTAAGATTTTGTAATAAAAAAATTGGAATTATATTGGATTGCGTTGGAATATTGTACGGATACTTCAAGCCAATCCAATAATGTTTGTTGTGTTATATACCAGCCCAAAATAATCTCCAGTTTTTCTTTTTTTAGTCTTTCTTATTCAACTTTGAGCATAAATATTACCTTTATTTGTGTTACATAATAGTTGGTACAAAATATATAAATGAATTGATTTTTAAATGTATTTTTATTGGTATAATTTTCATCAAGTGTTATATAACACAAATAAAAATATTTAAGAACAAAGTTGTACAAAAGAGATTTCAAAAAGTCAAACCGGACACTTATTTTGAAACGGAGAGAGTGGTAATTTTCTTTTAGAGTCCTTAAAGTTTTGATTTTCACAAGTTGACTCATGGTTATTTGGACACCCGCTAAAATTATTTCGCGTGAAAGTAAATCATAGGTGAGGACAAGGAGGTTCGGGCCCGAGGAGTGCTCGATGTGATACGTGAAATAGTTATGCGTTGACGACTAGAGATGTCTGCGATTCGTAATAGGTTTAAAGTTTTATGATTAATAAGTTAAGCTTATTTGGTGTTCACACGGTACGTAATAACATCCAGTAGCAACACATTTGAGTCGGGCTATTGTGCAGATACCTTTTAACGCTGTCGGTAGTATTAAAGGAATCTAGAAAACCTTTGAAAATTTTACATCGAATGCATACATTTTTTAAAATTTCTAAGAGTTTAACAGTAAATACATGTCGTCACACAGATTTTTGGCTCCGTGCCACCCTCACATGCAAAACTAATACAACTTTGACTATAACAAGGGAAAAAAGATATTGGAAAGCTTTTTTATTTTTATTTTTATTTTTTTCCCTACCTTTTAGCATAACAATGCATATAGATAATAAATTATATTGTGGCAACATTACGTTATCCAGTTCATTGGCTTTGAAAAAAAATATACCACCAGAGTGCTAGTGCCATCATTTAATATCGAATCCTTATAGCAGTACATATGATTTACCAATGACCAATTGACCATGCGCGAGGCTTATAAATTACAGTTGCGGAGCTTTTTAAATTAAGCTAACTTATAAAATAAGTTTATTTGTCAAACACTTTTAAAGAATCTTTTATAAGTAATAAGTCTCTATAAGCCCAAGTCGATTAAAATATGTTTATTAGGCTTATAATTTTTTTTATTTTTTTTTTTTAGAAAGGCAATATTTTATAAATGACCCAAAAGAAAAACGAGAGACATTACAAGGCATCACTCCTCAAAAATAAGTTAATTAATAGAGGAAAGAACCCAAAAGGAAACAAAAATTAAACATAATGGATTATCACACAAAAGCTGAAAATATATCAGAATTTAACTTGATTTATTTTATGAGATTTTACATTAAAAAAACTTCAGCTCCAACTAATTCGCTAAATAACTTTATAAAAATACAAGCTTCAACTTCTAGTTTATAATATAAACTACAACTCCAACCCTAGCCCCAACTCTAGCTCCAGCGCCAACTTCAGCCTATTTCACCAAACATAACATTGATCTTTAAAAAATACTCTTTCCATCTCAAAATTATTATCCTCAATCAAAAAAATATATACAATTTAGAAAATGTAAAATTGTCGCATTCTTCAACCAATTAAATTTCATTCACATCTAATAAACTATTTTTAAATTTGTTGACACAAAACAATGATTATTATTTTAAGAAATCTCAAAATAAAACGATGAATGTGACCGAGGGAGTAGTAGTAGTAGTATATGTTTTCCTTTCCTCGTGGGTGTTGAAGTTGCTACGTGTAGGCATCATGTCCAATACTTGTGCCTCATGCATTTATTAATTAAATAGTAGATGCTACATCTACGACATGGATATGTTACTAACATCTTTAAAATTTCGATATATTGTAATTTAAATATTGACTTGGATACCTGTAACCAAATGAAAAATCAGATAAATATAATACTATTTTAGTATTGTTTTTGAGTTTGATCCCCAAATTTTCATATATCGTAATTCGTAACTCTTTTATTAGTAGTGTTTAACACATGGGTCAAAGGGTTTGAGCCAAGAGGGCATATATGAGATTTTATATTTGGTAAAAGACACAAATATGATGAGCTACTTTGTATGGTTGAATCACTCATTACATATCTTTGCTTAGTAAGGTGGGTTGTCTAAAGTATGGGTCCATGCCCCACTCATCATTGTATCGTGATGCAAATTTTATGCGTCACAAATGACTCATTATATACCCTTTAATATCTTCTGTTATCTCAAAGGGTTTATAACGTCGAAGGTCATTTCGGGCTTTTTCTTAGAGGTCGAATGATTTTTTCAAAGACTTAATCTTAGACAATGAACACTTGTTTAAGTAACTTTTAGTTAAGATCAGTAATTGAACTTATAATTAATTTACTTAAAATTTTCTACGTCTTGTCAATTGAATATTTTCATTTGAGAAGGCGATATCATCTTTGTGATACATAGAAACACAATCTCTTTATGCTGATGTAAAATAGGAAAAAGAAATATTTATTTTGAATGGTATGTCACATAAGCTAATGTGTTTTACTTTTTTTTTCCCTACAATATACTATGGTTTGAATATATTTAAAGCATATTAAGGGTCGATTACTGTGGAGTGTAATATAATCAATATTTTAAAACCTGTGTTGACTCGTTCGGTTGAACTGGTGAGGTGACCAAAAATCGGTTTTGAGCGAAAAACTCGGTTGAACCGTTGGTGAAACCGTGATCCATTGACTCGATCGGATCGATTAAAAAACCGGTTTTTAAAACACTAAATATAACTAAAAACATTTTGCCAAAGAGAATGAAAGACAACTCAAGTTTTGAACCGTTGGTTAATTCACCCTGATTAAGATTTCTTGCGTCACATTCATTTTCCATTTCATAATGTTAGATTTTATGTCAATTTAACATACCCTTTTAAGTGGTACATCAGACCAGGGCGGAGCCAGAATTTGTAGTTAAGGGGAGCCGAAGTTCATTATATAAACCGAAAAAATAAAGTGTAAATAGAATGGTTTCCAACTTTAGTTTATACAGATAAACCATCATAAAAACTTACGAATGCATTATTGAACCTAATTTTTTAACATATTTAGTACATAAAAAAAAAAGTAAACTCAAAATAGGGTCATTTTTTTTTTTTTTTTATCTATTTTGATGCTTCCAAGTATATAACTAGGGGAGAGCAACAAAGCTGAAACTTTATAGGATTTCTTTATTTAGGTTATGGGTGTTCAAAAAATATTTGTATTCGGATATCCGAAAACTTGATAATAATTTATTAAAAAGTTGGATTTTATTAAAGGACAGCTTTGGAACTTATATAAAAGTTTTTCAAAAATTATAGACATGGATATTCGGATATATAAAACTGTTTTTCAAAATTTCGGATATCCGAATTAAAAAAAAAAAAAAAAAAAAAAAAAAAAAAAAAAAAAAAAAAAAAAACTTACATAAAATATTATGTCTAACATAAAACCATCATCGCAAATTTCGGATACCCAAATTTATAATATAACTAGTCATGACAGGTCCTTTAAATTATTTAAATTAACAACAAAAAAACATTGTCAAAAATGTCTCATTTCATATTTTCGCTTTAGGCCTTTGTACAAAGGGAGTTGAAACGACAAAAGGAACTGTAGGGGACCTTAGAAGGGTTAACTATGTTTCTTTTTGAATTCCATTCTTTTTTATGACCTAAAACCAGCATCTACAAAGTAATGTTGCCATACACAGCTTGCTACATTGAACTTCACTTTGAAAACGTTAATTATTATGGCACATCTATCTAACGATGTAGTTGCGTTCCATTGGTTAAATTGACCGAGTTCCCTAAAACCATTTGTCTATCAAGCACACCGATGGTTTTAGGGAACTCGGTCAAATTAAGCATCGGAACCCATATACATCGTTTGATAGATGGGCTCTGATAATTGAGGCGTGTTGATTGTGATAATGATATAGTGTGTATTGTTCATGACAGGCCACACTCCTTCATTATCCTATTCAACACAAGTCCTAATACTCACATACTTTTCTAGAATCTACAATTTTTTCTTTGGCACACCTTGGTACTTTGAGCTTCCCCTCGAAAACCCATTCCTATGTCACTGTCATTGCAATGGGTTTGGCGCAAACCTTTGCACATACTTCGTCGACATGTCAATGGGATTTCGAGTGGAGGCTCAAAGTACCAAAGTGTGTCGTGGTACGAACAACGATCACATGATTGCAGCCAAGAGCGGTTTTGGGTACCACTTCTGTAATTGCTGGCCTGAACCCTATTATCTATATTATGAAGAAAAAAAAAGTAAAAAGATAGGACATATATTCAGGTGTGATCATTTTTTTTTCCTTTTTCTTATGTGAATGCATTTTCCTGCAGTTCTCACCACTTTTCCAGATTCTTTTTTCACTGATCTGCTAATATGTGTTTCTACAGAAGAGCAGATTTGAAGTCATTAGAAGCTTATATTGGGTGCTACTTAAAAGGTATCCAATGAAGGCACCACATTTGGGTTCATTCATGGCAATATATAATTTTTTACATTTTAATAACTGCCTATGTTTTTTCTATTTACTAATGTGTTAGATATCAAAAATAGATGAAATATCAGTGATGAATTACTAAAATTATTTTATGCATGTTGGCAGGTTTAATCCCACAAAAGGGTCTGATCACCGATCAGTTGCTCCAACCCCAGTGTATCTGATATCGTTTTATTGCTTTTTCTAATAAATTTCGGTTTCCATTACATTTCTGACAAATCTGGAAGGATTTAAGGTTGACTTTGGTTTAATGATATTCTGTTTGTCGCATTGCAGTCTGACAAAGTTTAGGCAAAACAATGAAGGCAGTAATCAAAAGGGGATTGCTTAAGTCCTCTTCAAAAGCTTCAGAGCCGTGTTTACGTGCGCAAGTTTTCAATTCCGGCCTAGGAAAAATACATATGTTGAGGATTTTCAAAAGATGCAAACAGAAAGGCAGATGAGCACAATAGATCAACATCAACTACGACAAAATTTTCCCACTTACATAAACTCCAAACCAAACATTACAATAGGACTTATAAGCCTGAACCTTTTACCAACTGGTCCTCATTATTGTTGCTACATTACTAGAATAAAGAGAAGATAAGTATTGTTCAATTTTTTTATGCGATACTTCAATATAAATCTGCTGCATTCAACATGTTTTAACCAAAATTCTTTTATGCATGTTGGCAGGTATAGCTAGACAAAAGGTCCTGGTCAACGATAGGCTGCAGTTTTGAAAGATAGATGGGTATCAAAACCAGATGAACAGACCACATCAAAAACAGTTAACAAGGCATTATTTCAAGATGAACCGCCACATTAAAAGAAACAAAAAGGTTAGCTACGCAATCTCACTTAACATAAACCATCACTTTTATTCAATGAAATATGTTACAATAACATGACATACACTTGAGGCAAATATCACACCAACACTCATACTAAAATTAAACAAAAATACATAATTAAAAATGCAGACACCAACATAAATAAACACTTAGAAATCTATCACACCCTTAAGCTTCTGAATAAAGATATTCTTATCACGAGCATTCAACTCGAGCTCGGCTGTCATTATGCGCATCTGCATCACTTTTTGTTCATCTTTTGCCTGTACTTCTCTTAGGTACTCGGCCGTTTTCTGCGCATAAATGTTCCCGACACTCTCTAGCTCTAACATAAAATTACCCCTTTCAAGAATTACACCAGCCAAACTTCCACACAATGTGTTCATTTGTTGTCCCATTTAAATGTCTTCAATCGCAGATTGACGACAATATAAAACTAGCATCTCAGACCAGTTATTAGAGTTAGCCTGAACTCTAAGTTGATCACACCTAGGACGTGTAGACATTGTCTTTTGTTACTTCTAATTTTTAAAACTGACTGTTAAAACATATGCATGCCAACCCTGTCTTAAATAGACAGGCTAACCCCAAAATAAACTCACAAAGTCATTGCCTTTATTGCATGGAAACAAAATATACCGAATCACTATAATTTTCTAGATTTCCCTTCAAATAATTGTCACTCTCACTGGATTTTTGTCCCAAATTATTATTAGATTCTCCTATTTTTGCCAGTAATCCATTTAGCGTCAACAAAGATATAGCAACTATAAAGATTTTAGGGATGCAGCATATGTGTCACACATATAATAGCACCTATTTTTAACCCATTATAGCCCTTTCCAGTCATCATAGATATTCTACTTTCATTCACTTCTTTTCAGCCATGCTACCATCTAAAAGTACCAGAAATGATTAACTGGATGGACTAATAATTGTGTCTTTTAAATCATACAAACATTTAAAAAAAAATTGCATCTGTTACTTATTCTTTTGTTGTCACCTTATACAATCCTTCATATAATAAGTTCTTAGTATGCTCTTCCATATCTGAAACTACAAAAATATGCAGAAAAACATGTGCACCTTCTTTATACACCCTTTGTCACAGAAATGATAAAACTATTGCATGATTAATATCAGCCTCAATTACCCATAAACAAACTAAAACTTTTATTCATAACAAGCATTGTTTTACAAACACAACATACACATCAACACTATCACCATGATTGGGTAAAAAAATATGGCTCGAGGAAATATATATGCAGCACTTAAGCATAACTGGATACCAACTCCTCAGAACTTGGTAAATTCAATTCCATTAACAGATACTTATAAAGTTTTATTCCGTTTACACCTAGGCTGTAATTGAGGTGATATTACCCTTACATTATATGCTTCACTTTATACTTGAATTGCTTAATAACTATATTCTAATTTTGGTGTCCCTATCCATGTAGGTCTCTTTTTAAGTCTCCACAGAGCGGTATACACAACTGAAGCAGCAAACTTTGTAGGATTATTGCTTATGATAACCGTGTGATCCGTTAGCCGAAGTTCAATATAAACACAAAACATCAGTTTTCATTACTAGACATACATGTACACAAATGTCAGTAAAATGTGATTATTGCAAACGGACCTTAAAATAATACTGTTAAAATAAAAAAAAAAAGAAAAAAAAAAAAGAAAAAAAAAGAATAATCGTACCTTAAACAAAATATACTAATTACTCACTGTACTAATTACTCAATGTGGATGGTGTGGTTGAGCACTTTCCTTCGCCACATCAGCTCCACGTCATCAAAAACACATCTTTTATTATTTCCTTCAACTTTTCCTCAACCACTGCAACAACTCATCTCTCTCTTTTTAAATATTATCTTACTTTTTATTATTTAAAAATACTTCCATTACCACACAACCACCCAAAAAACTAATAAACTATATTCTCTTTCCTCAAAAAGTTGGTGGCTTATCTCTTTATTGTCTCGGAACTAAAGTCCCGCAAGGGAAATTTTTGTGGGTTTTGCCGTTTGAAAGGGGTGGTATTCCCAAAGGGAAAATATAGAAAATGAGATCCCGTGCAATGTCCCGTGACCCACACCATCCAGCCTCATGATTTAGATGGGATAACTATATGTACTTTGTTAAATTATTTTGAATATGATTACTTATAATTTTTGTTGGAAAGAAACCATGACCAAGAGTAATTTAAAGGCAGAGTAGTGAGTTCGTATAGTGGGTTTAAGGGTTGGCTTTATGAAAAGAAACAAAGATGAAAAGCAAAAATAATGGCTATCAATCATATTGCTTTTCTTTTGCTTTTAGTTAGGTTACTCTTAAAATGGTATATTTCAACTTTTCATTCTTATTTTTTCGTAAGTAGGACTATAATAACCTTTGGAGTTTGGATCAATTAATCTGAATAATGATGTGTCATATAATGTTTGATGTGTCATTTGATAACTTGCTTTTTTTTTTCCTTTGATACTTACACTACAACAATTAATGCATACAAAACAATTATACACATACCATGTTGTACATATGCATTAGTAGTGTAATATTATGGTGTATGCATCAATTGTGCTGGTGTAAGTATAAATGCTCGTTTTTTTAAGACGTGCGTACGGTTTAGAAATTTGTTTTATAGCATCCTAAATGTGACAAATTTTTAGACTTTATTACTATATTTATAATGTATACAATTATACATCGGTGGATCTAAAAGTCTGTCAGGTGGTAGTGTAAAACCTATAAATTAATGATGTTTGGACCGCGATATTTTATTAATTTAGCGAGATATTATTATATTGATAAATTAATAATTTATTAATTTAAAGAGATTTTACGTATGATATTTAAATTACCAAGTGCAATATACTAGTTACAATAATATTAGTTAGAGATGAAAAATAAATTAGAAAAATAAGTTTCAATTAATTAACATTTTATGAATTCAAGGCATTTAAGAAATTAATGAATATATACTAATGAATAGTACGAGGTTCAAGACATTATAGAAATTGTTGAATTTTTGTAGAAATTATTAATTTATTGTTTCGTTGGGACCAATATATATACACTGGAGTTTCAAAAAAATTATTATCTTATAATTTTATTGATTGATGTCCAAATTTGTACTGGTCCCAAGTTGGACTGTACAAATTATTAATTTTATCGAAGTTTCCACCTTTTCACCTTTCCACCTTTTCCACCTTTTCCTTTTGTAAGCTATATATATTTTTTTCCCTATTGTAGCATCCAACTTTCTATTGTAGGCCTGTAGCGGGAAAAAGTGACGATACAATAAGAAAATTAATGATGTTGGATGCTTACGAATATACAAATTAAGGAAGTTAGATGCATACAATAGGATGATTAAGGAAAGTTGGATGCCTAGAATAGGAAAATTTAAAAAGTTGGATGCTACAATAAAGAAAAAAAATATGTAGCTTACAAAAGGAAAAAGTGAAAAGTTTGATGCATTTTTAGACCATTTTCCCTTAATTTATCGAGTATTAATATTTTTTGTTTAAACATAAAAATGTTTGAGACGTATTTAAGCGGGAGATTTCTAGCTTTCAATATTCAACTTAATAATCTTTAGATTTTATATGATCAAATAAACAAAGTGATTATCATATTCTATCTTTTTGATGACAAACATGACTTAAATTTGTTTTGTTGAGCCTGGCAGAATCAAATATAACATGAGCGTGGAGTGCGATCGTAAAAACAAATTAACATATGATACTCTTTTTTAAATATGAATGCTGGATTCAAATTTTCTTTTTATTGATATCAAGGTTTATGACACGTTTTTCTATAATGCAGAATTTTAAATAAAAATTACATACAATGTAATTTGGCCATTAGGGAAATAAGCATACGTTAAAAACTAATTAAGCCTCTTATCCCATGACACAATCCACTACCAAATGGAGCCTTTCAGCCATAGTCCATTATCAAGTTAATAACCAAACCTATAGTCCACAAGATAACTGGTTATTTACTTACCTAGACACTTGGGCTTGATTGTTAATTTTTTTTATTAAGTCACGTTTAATTAATAGATGATTTAATGCAGACACCCTCCGTTTTATTACTTAATATTTTAAGTCATCTTTCTCTATTAAGTTATAAACAAACAGTTTTCATATAACTTAATTAATTCAGTTTTTTTCATATTAAGTCAATTAAGTCAAATACAAACACCACCTTAGTTACTTATCGACTTTTTTTCCTCTCGAAATAATTCATTTATTATTGCAAATTGTCTCTAGTTTGTTCAAAATTATCCTTAAAACAACTAAATTGTAACGATAAATCAAGTAATTAAAATTAGTTAAACAAATTCACTTTTTGCTAGAATAATTTTGAGTAAATTACAAAGATGGTCCTTGTGGTTTGCGTTGAATCACACTTTTGGTCCTTTGACTTTTTTTCCACAGATAGTCCCTAACTCCAAAACCCTTAACACTAAGAGTCCCTTGACCAAACGGACGTTAAATTTGACTGTTAATGGCCCTCATGTGATAGTCACATGAGGGTATTATTGTCATTTCGTCTTCTCTTTCATTATTTTATTTTCAACAAACCTTCTTTTTCATTATTGCACAAATGTCAATAATGAAACAACTTAGAATCTTGCTTTAATTTCTGCTAAAACCCAACATAAAGAAGTCTATTACAGTAGATATTCACACCTACTAAGTACAAACAAATAACACTTAAAAGGATAAATACTATAGTTTCAATCTTTGTCAAGATCCAACAAAAGAAGCTAAAAACTGAATTAAAATAAAAGTCAAGTTTGATACTAAACGTGATACAAATAACAGATGGTTAAGGTAAAAAAGAATACTACCAAAATCATTAGTGTAACATCAGTAATCACAACCAAACTCATCAATCGATTAAAAATGATACGTCATGTAATTTCACACTTCGATCTATCAATTATCAGTTTCTTTTATTGGAGCTTTAATTTTTTTACACGTTCACATCTTCTCCAAGCAGACAAACCCCATATCACCACCACCATTAGTCCGCCACCAAACCCAAATCACCACCACCATCAGTCCGCCCCCAAACCCAAATCATCACCACCATCAGTCTGCCACCAAACACCCACCCCCACGACATCAGTCCATCACCATCAACACCACCAAATCGCCACCATCAACACCACCAAATCGCCACCATCTCCATCATCAGTCCACCACTAAATTATTAAGCGATAATCAAGAACAAAGGAACCAAGAACACGAGGGAATTTAAGTTTGGTTTTGTGCTAATGGTTTATGGTTATTAGATTTAGATCTATGTTGATATGTTATTATTGATTCATAAGAAAAGAAACAACAACAAGAAACAATAGTTGTTGATTGCATTCGTGAATCTGGATCAAAGAAAGAAAGAGGGTGGGTGGGTGAGTTGGGTTGGTGTGAGATAAAGGATAAATGTTTATTATTTATATTAAATATTTTGTAAAAGAGAAAGAGAGTGGTGGGGCTAAAAAGAGAAGAAATGGGTATATAAATAAAATTACCATAAAACTCTCATGTGCAAGTCACATGAGGGGTATTTAACAGTCAAACCTAATGTCGTTTGGTCAAGGGACTATTAGTGTTAAGAGTTTCGGAGTTGGTGGCTGTAAGTGCAAAAAGAAAAAAGTCAAAGGACCAAGAGTGAAAGTCAACGCAAACCACAAGGACCATCTTTGTAATTTACTTAATAATTTTCATAGCATCACTAACATCATGCGAAAGCCATTGCAAAAGAGATGGAGTATGCAACCAATAATTTTCAAATCACCACTAATCTCTTGTTATCATCTCCATCTACAATTTCTTCTCCGGTTTCAGCTACATTTATTTTTGACAAACATACTCCAAATGAAAATTAATTAAGATAAATGTTAGACTCACAAAAAAATAATAATAAAAGATTAAAAGGATTTTACAAAAAGGGGCGGAGCCAGGATTTGTATTTAAGGGGGGCCGAAGTTCATTATATAACCCGAAAAAATAAAAATGTAAATAGAATAGTTTCCAACTTTAGTTTACACAAATAAATCATCACAAAAACTTATGAATGCATTAATAAAACTAATTTTTTCTAACATATTTAGTGCATAAAAAGCAAGGTTGCAAAAATCGCGAATCGGTAGTCGGGCGGTCGACCACCTTGTAGCTTGTAATCGGTCTAGGCGGGATTAATCGGTGATTAATCGGATTGGCATTACTGACAAATTTTAGTTATTTCCGACAAGTTTTGTGTATTTTCGGTGAGTTTTAGGTATTTCCGGAAAGGTATTTTCTAAAAAACAACTTGTAATTGACTTAAACAGTTACTATAAGTGATCAAAATAAGTTTACAGTGAGTTTTGGGTACTTCCGGCAAGAATTATAGGTTTTCGGAAAGTTTGACCACCATTGACTGCCGTTGACCACGGTTGACCTATTTGTTTGACCCAGTTACATAAATCGGCAAGGTCGGTGGCCTTGTAGCACCTAATCGGCGATTAATCGGCCTTGTAGACCTTTTTTTGCAACACTGATAAAAAGTATAGTACGTAAACTTAAAATAAGGTCAGTTCTTTATCTATTTTGATGCTTCCAAGTATATAACTAGAGCAGAGCAACAAAGCCGAAACTTTCTAAGATTTTTGATTTAGGTTGTGGGTGTTCAAATAATATCCGTATTCGGATATCCGAAAACTTGATCATAATTTACTAAAAAGTTGGGTTTTATGAAAGGACACTTTTGAAACTCGTATAAAAGTTTTCCAAAAAATATAGATATCTAGATATTCAGATATATAAAATTGCTATCTGTCGGATATCCGAATTAAAAAAAAAAAAAAAAACGTAGATAAAATATTATGTCTAACATAAAACCTTCCTCGCAAATTTCGGATATCCAAATTTGTGATATAACTAGTTATTGACATAACCCCCAAATTTTTTAAATTAACAACCAAAAAATATTGCCAAAAATGTCTCATTTCATTTACGCCTCAAATAACCATGCGTCGACTCATAATTATATTTACCTCATTGACAAATCTTTATCTTTTAGATAACTTTGTCTAAATTCATGTCCTAACCGTTTGCGAAAGTGATTTTAAACTCCAAAAACCAAAAAAACTAAACCGAATTTTTCGTGCGGAGCTTGGTTTTAAAAAAACGTAAAATCGAACTTTTAGTTCGGGGTTTGGTTTTAGCCAAAAACCGGCCGATGCTCACCCCTATATATAACTTGAACTCTTTAGTATCATATAGTTTTAATAATTGAACACAAAACCAAAATAAGAAACATGAACAAAATATATACAAAAGTTAATGCACAATTCATATTTGTCCAGAGTAAAACAACAAAAAACTAACACACGACAGAAGATACGGGAGAAAAAAACAAAGTCAAAAGTAATCTTCAATGATAAAGAAAGAAGTATAAAAATCATTTAAGGTAGAAAGTGGCTACGTCCAAATTTTAGATATATTTTTTCTTCAGTGGCCACTTAGAAAGGAGATATTTCATGTCAGTTGTTTTCTTTTTCTTTCATTATAGAAAAGTCGCTAGTTGGGAGAGGCTCGTGGTATATTAAATGTTAAATTATGCGCTAAACAATGGTATCTTAATACAATCATTGGGCTTATTGGAGGGGCTTAGCACCCGGTAGCCACCTCCTCCCTCTGCCCCCATTTACAAACACGTATGTGCATCACAAATTCTACTGTTAGTTGTTTTTAAGGTGAGAATGCTATTTGAAATATCTTCTAACACTCTAAAAAGCACCAAACTGAAAAAAAGTTGCAATTACAAACATTCGAATTGAGCATCATTATGTTTACGTTTTTTCTACACACCTTAGCATACTCACAGCTTATAAATAAGTTCGATTTGCCCATTGTTACATACCCTGCCCTACTATAAGGATCTCGTAAACCGTTGCAAAAGATGATGTTATTAGATCGGTATTTGTAATAAATCCTTGTCTCATTCATTAATCAAGTAACAATATATACTTACATAGAATGGTCTAAAATATGAGCTTGGACTATAATGCACAAGTAATAGCTCATACAAAATTAATAAGAATGAAAATAATTCATCATCCAGTTAACACACTTGGTCTAGAATAATAACAATGGTTTAGAATATGGGCTTGTTAGTCGATGAATTATTATCATTGTTATTAGTTTTGTATGAGTTGTTACTTGTATATTATAGTCTAAGCCAATATTCTAGACCATTCCATCTAATTATATACTGTTTCTTGATTAATGAACGAGAATGGAGGCGAACGGCCACGTTGCGGCCTGCCGGGTTTTTTTTGGCGTTGTATTTGGTTTCTGATGTATTCGTGTTGTTTTTGATAGTTTTATTTGGCAATTATTAAAGAGGCCACAATTATCACATGAAAGCTACTAACATATTGGGTACTAATGTTTGGCACAAGTAGGAGCTGGAGCGGATCGCTGGAGCGGGTTGCTGGAGCAGGTGGCTGGAGCTTTTTTTTACATGCTAGTACAACTAGCATTTCATTTAGTAGCTTATTTTTTTAACAAGCTCCTTCAAGCCGTGTCAGCCAAACGAGACTTATTTTCAATGGTAGCTTATTTTTCTAAAAAAATAAGTTCATGCTACGATAAGCTCTGATAAGCTCGTGCGCCAAACATAGCCATTATATACTAATTTATGGTGGTAATCAAAACTTGGAGACTTACTGAAACCAACATATAAGTTATAACTGTTCCATCCATCTTTCTTTATGAGGGTTTAAACAAAAAGGTAAGAGAAAGCTAAATATTTAGTGATGCCCACCGTATTGCAGAAAACATATATGCTCATTATAGTTCAAGAAAAAAATACTTTCAAGCATGAATTTTCATATGTAGTTCGTTACTTTACATAACCTAGATAGTGAAGTCAACATTTACAGGTATGTTTAATTTAAAAGTGAAAGGGGCAAACTTTTTTCTTTTATCTCTTCTAGTACAACTGATAATGGCGAGTTTTCATCCACTTGTGTTACGTATTTCTGAACTGTTAGCATAGTTCCGAATTTATGTCCACCAGGCTCATAGTAGTACTGCATGAATGTGGTAAAAGATTCAATGATTTGAATACAATTCAATATTATCAACTTTATCATAAATCGCATATAGATACCACATATATATAAAAGAGCAAAATTAACCACCTATAAGACTCAGCAAAACAACCCACAACCAAACGTCCCTAACAGGCACAAATTCAAAATGCAATGACTCGTATACCAATAGCCCAAGAATACGAAAACTTCTGTTTTACATATTAATTGTATTAGACCCGTATCCCGGTTACGAATAGGCACCACCCTAGATGGAAATTGCTAAGGACTTTACGTGATTGGCCAGTCAATGGTTGTTACGTTACGGTCAAACCCGATAGTCAACTAATAGTCAATGAATGGGTTAAAAGGTTATGGAAAGTATTATGTGGCACAAGTAGAAAGGAAATAGACCTAAAGGGCTAAAGTTGCAATAGATCAAATGTATCATAAGTTATATGTGGCCAAAGTAAAAGAAAAGATACTAGAGGGACCAATCTTGCCCAAGGGCCAAACTTGGGTCTAGCTAGATATATCCAGGAAATTCTAGAGTTTTCCCCCATTATTGAAAGGGGTGTTGAGGTCCGCTTCTAGAGAGGAAAAAGGAGAGAACAAGATGTGTTAATGATGAATTCATGAAGGGTTTTGATACCCTAATCCAAGGGTTAAGTTCTAGCAATTATCAATCACAAGTAAGTATTCCTTACCTTGATTTTATGAAGTAATAGTTAAGTGGGAAGTGGGATTTCACCATATGATCAAGATATGATCATATGATGATGTAGAAAGGAAGATGAGTAAGTTATGGTGGGTTATATAAACCCTTGTTGATAGTATTGAGTTATATGTATTATTAGGTTTGTTGATGATGGTGAAGGATGATGATGATGATGATGATGATGATGATGATGACTAGTGAGGATGATGATGATGGTGGTGAAATCATGAATGGTAGATTAGCTTGGATATGAGGTAAGTAACTCTCACTAAAACATGTATTATATGTGTATTTATCATATATGAATTATGGTTGTATAGGAGTATAAGATTTGGATTTAGAATGGTTGTAAGTTAAGGATGGATGGCTAGTGATTTCGACTAAGAGTATGTTAGCTTGTTGGATTTGGACTAATTAAGGTATGTAGTTGATTATGGTTGTGATGAATAGATGTAGTTATGTTATCAAGTTATATGTGATATGAATTGAATGATGTGGCTTGGGAGCCTTAAAGTGATTCTGATGCTTATGTGGATATATGTGTATGAGATATGTTTTATGTCGGGTTACTTACTAAGCGTAAGCTTACTCTTTTAGTTGTTAATGTTTTGTAGGTTAATTGCGATGAAGATAACTTGGCTTGGATTATGGCTTAAAGACTTGATAAGCGGTTTGGAAGATAGTAAGTGTTAGGAGCTTAGGTAGATACCGAGCTCAAGGTCAAAGTTTGTACCCCCGTTGGTCTTTTATTGATTTGTAAAGTAAAGTCAAGTGTCAAAATGTATGTTAATGGAGTCATAATGTTTTGGTGGTCTAACGGTGTGTCAAAGTGTGTTTTATGTGTTTATAGTCAAAGTTAAAGGGGCGTTTGGATTAAGTGTAAATATACCCATTTTGGGTTGTACATGGGTCAAGTGTATATGGAACACGTTTAGTATGTTTAAGTAATGATGTTGGTTAAGTTTGGTGGGAAAATGAAGTGGTAAAAGTAGTTTGTAGTGTAAATGGGTCAAAACGGGTTTTGGTGCAAAACCCGTGATTGTGTAAAGTACGTTTCCGAGAGTCAAACGGTAAATATTTTTGTATGAAATTAAGCCCAATGGTATACTAAGTAAATCTAAAAAGTTTGGTTAATTATCGAGTTTGGGAGGTCGGACTTTCAAGTCGGGATTTTGAAACTGATCCAGGCGACCAGAAACATCCAACCGATCGGATGGAGGGCGCCTGGCAGTTTTTGACAATTTTTGAAAAATCATATCTTTTAATCTGTAAGTCGTTACGGGTCGCGCCACCCGTCGTTTTGAAGGTAATTGAGTCTAGTTTCATTTAAAATTAGTCTCAAGGTCTGAATATTTATGGATTTTTATAAATGGTCAAAAAAGTAAAAGAATATCCATAAAAGTCAAGCGTTTCCGCGTAAAAAGTTTTTATTTTTGGTCTAGGCGGGCACGGGGTGTAACAACTTGGTATCAGAGCTTTAGTTTAAGTGAATTAGATTTCTTTTAGGATTGCCTATACTTAAACCACTCGTAGACGCGTTGAGCTTAAGTTTAAGTAATGTGGGCAAATATTTGTTTAAGTTATAGAATGTGATTGTTAAGTTATGAGATGGATCATGTGATTGCTATATGAGCTTAATGATGATAATGTAAGATCCCACAAAAATCCGTTATGATAATCTTCATTAATTAATAATAACCTCGAGTTACCATTTAACAACACCCATTTTTACGGGGAAATTTAAAATTTTCTTTAATATACTATACTCACGACCAACATAAGATTAGGATAAGCCTACATATTTTATATGAACTATTTTCACTTTATTATTTTTATATTTTACATTAAACTCTTTACGTAATACAAATATTTAAACCCTATTAGATTTTATTAACGTATACGCTTTCCGTTAAACTATTTTTCATGACTAATATTATTAATTGAAGTATATTAATAAACTTTGATATTCTTATAAACGTTATATTTTTACGTTATCTGGTTTTAAGTATCGTGAAATAAAGACTTAACATTAGTAATTACCGAAATCAAACTATATCTTAAACTAACAATATATATATACTAAAATATGCCACATATCATGCATTGTAATCTTTCTAAATAATACTAACGTGTACTATTCTTTTTATATATAACGTGTATAGGTTAGTAACCATGCATGCAATGTATTCATCACTATCTTAAACGTGTATATCTTTCTACCATATAATTCATAAACCATATAACGTGTATCTTAAATCAATACTTAGACGTGTAAGATTTTAGTACCAATGAATTCAACAACTCACTCATATGTTAACGTGTTGAAAATATTAACCATGCAATCTTCTATTCAAATATATGTATGTACGTGTAATACCATAAGCCATACATGCATGTGGATATATATTCCCATACACACGTACAGTTACAAAACACAAAACACAAAAACATAACTTTCCTACTTCCCTTGTTATTTCTGTCGTACGAAGAAGAAAAGAAGAGACCCTTTTCACACGTAAAACTTCACTCACCATTTCATTCACCAAGCATTTTTCTCCTACTTGACCCAATTCGAAGAGACCAAGATTGAGTTGTTATCGTTGGAAGCTAATCTGAAACGTCTCAACGTGTGGTGATCATTGGACGCGTTCCTACTCGAGTTTTCAACCCCATATACGTGTAACATCATCTCCTAGGGTGTTTGTGAAGGGTCTCGTTTGGTTCGAGATAACCATCACAGCCGCACCATCATCGCCTCCACCTATCTATTTCCCTCGTTTGCTTGGTATGTTCAAATCGTAAACCTCATATTTTAATACCCTTTTTATTTAAAAACAATTATGATTAAATTCATTAAAGTTTTCGTGGATAAAACAAGTTTTAAAAACATATTTGAATCAAGATTCGTGTGGTAAAATTTGTTTGTGAAGAGAGTGTTTGTTTGATCTTGGGTCTCGGGTCCTATTTGGATTTGCTTATATGAACTTACATGGCTTATTTGGTTTTGTCACTTGTTTCGGCTAAGACCCACATCACAAGGGTGGTGTTTGTCTTGTTTGTGCTCGCACCACAGCCGCACCACATAGTGGTGTTGGGCTCGTAGGTACAACCACCATACCACAACCCATATGGGTGCGTTTGGTTTGATTTGTTGTCGGACAAAAAGAGACGACACAAGGGATGTGTCTTGGTTTGGTTCACAGAAACGACCCACAAGGGGTACTTGGTTGTCGGCTATCGCAACCACACCCACGGGGTGACTTGGTCTCGACTCAACACCACCCATAAAAGGTGTGTGTTTGTTGTTGTTGTTGTTATTCTCGGTTTGTCCAAGGCACCACGAGGGTGTGTTCCTTGGTTCGGTTGATCATCAACCAGCAAAGGATTATGTGGTAATTGTGAATAATAAAAATCTGGATTAAAGTGTGTATGTGTGAATAAACCAACTGTGTAATAAAAATGTATGCAGAAATGTGAATGCATGAGTTGTGTAAATATTATTTGCATGATTGGTGATTGTAACTAATTAAATGAATGATACAAATGTGAACATGAGTGATATGTGTAAATTAGTACAGTGGTGTTGGGCTTGTTGTCCTGATTTGTGTTTGTATATAATTATGCGATGTATTAAAATGTATAAATTGTAATGTCTGATAAAAATTATTGAGATATGTCTATCATTAAGTTTGATTGTTTTAATAATAGAAATAATAGGTGAATATGGCGTTAAATGTAATGGACTAAATATATGTGACATAACCGATTTAACATATTGGACATAATGGATATATAATAGACTTATTATATTAGGCTACTCCTTAACGGATTATTATTGACTATTTATATAAGTCAACACTTTAACGAACTATTAATGGGCTACAAAGCTCGATAATTATTTAATACTATAATCCCCTATATTATTTAGGCTTATTAGATTACTTATAATTGAAACATGTTTTGAATAACGAATCAAATCAAAACTTTTATTTAAATACTTAATATCAACTTATGATCAAAATCCAACAATAAAACGGAAAGTATAGTGAAACTCATGTTTTTATAAAACAAATACCATTTTGAGGATACCGGGTAAAGGCTTAACCATCTGCTCAACATGTACTTATATGCTTATCTGATTCTTACCTGTTTATTTGCCTTGTATACTTGTGCTATATGTTTTAGGCTTTGGCGTGCGTTTGTCTGAGTCTATGACTTTATACCACCACACGAACGATGATATTAAACTTTTTACAAACATTGATACAAATATTCCACGAAAACTAAAACGCTCTATCTTTTGGAACTCCTACGTATCAATTACTTTCCGCGTGTCATATCTTGATACAAACTTATATTCATTAGGATTTGCCGATTCTGTATCGTTGTGCGTTACTGCTTACCCTGTCCTGCCATACTCCTTGGCACCATTGTGTTATCTACGTCACTACATTCCAAGGTGAGTCGTGGCCCCTACTTTTCACACTTGTTTTTAATAATTCTTTTGGGGGAGATACATGCTTTAACTGTTTTATAACTCTCATGAATTGCTCAAAACTATCAACTATGCTTTACCTATTTGAATTATACTTGAAAGGAAAACATGCTCAATATATGTGCAAATTGTCTGTTTAGCTTAAACACGGAACTTGAAACATAACATCTCTGAACTACTTGATGTAACATGATACTGAAGATTACTGTATGCATTCATGTGACAAATGAATGAACTGTTACTTATTATAATATTTCTATATTCCACTGGAAATAATTGCCAAAATCAGAATACGTGTATTTTATGAACCTTGAGACCTATATTGCCTAAGCACACCTTATTGCCAAAAAGACCCTTTATCATGAGCCATTAATCACTGCGGTGAGCGCGAATATAGCAACAGCTTCGAAACCTGTTGGAGGACTGACAACCTATCCCACTAATACTGTGACGGAATGCTTAATCGCTAGTCGTATTAGTCGCGATGCGCTATATTTGAGAAAAATAGGAAGTGGCAAATCACCTATTACACGAGGGCATAAACTTTCGTCATTAATTTGGTGAACACTCCGTTTTACGGTACTCTGTTAACGTTTTGCGTGTCATGAGGCTTAAGGCAATATAACTTTATGAATATATGAATGTTTCATATATATAGGATACAGCTGTATTAGAAGACCACCACTTTTCACTGATAGATCTCAGACTTTAGACTATTATTAATTTACGTGATATGATTATTAATCTCGTACTTGAACTTTAATTGTTATCATATGTGATTTAACTGAAAATTCTACACAAGACAACTCAAAATGATTGGTATGTCATTACATTTAAAAGCTGACTCAACATCCCATTTCGAGCATATAACAACGTAGCTCAACTTTATTTAAAATATAAAACTACTGATTTTGAAGATCATACATTATTCACTTGTGGATTTTATACAATGCAACTTTTTATTTAATTCATGAAGAACTATTATTTATTTCAACAATCACTATACACCTTTCAAAGAAAGTTATTTGCTATCAAACTCCACGAACTCACCAACCATTGTGTTGACGTTTTAAGCATGTTTATCTCAGGTAATTAACGGAGCAGGACAAGACACGGAGCGGGCATCTTATACTCTGATAAATAAAATGGTGTAAAATCAAATATGTCATTCTTTCCAAATCATCACATTTTCTCATGGGATTTTCAAATCGAATAATTCACTTTTTATCAAAAATATTCTTTTGAATGACATATAACTTTCAAAACGCCCCTTCCGGGCCGTTTTTCTGAAATTTAAACCTCGATCCTCACCGTAACACCCTAATTACTTTTCCGCTGCCACAAACCAAATTAGGGGGTGCTACATGATGATAAATTATGAATGTGTTTCATGTGCTATCATGTATGTGGTATATGTCCGTGAAAGACTTGATGTGTTTAAGTGATAGGATTACCGTGCACCTCGGGTAGTGTCGGTGATTGTTATGTGATTATGTGAATGTGTATTATAGAAGTAATATAAAGATGTGTATAGAAAGGATAAGTGGTATGCTTGTTATAGAAAGGCAAAAATAGAATGTCGTTATAGTGAGGAGTTATAGATGGAAATGAGATGATATATGAGGATGTGTACGTGACGAGGATTTAGATGTTTAGGTAAAGCGAATTGTTGAAATGTGTAATTACAAGATATTAGAGAAATGTATGAGTAATGAATGAACACATAAAGTAACTATTGCATAGATTGGTAAAGTAAAGAAGTAGTTACCTCAAGGATAATAGACAAATGGTATAACTTAGACATGTTTAATGGTTTTAAATTATAAATTAACTATAGACTAATGAAATGTAAGTGGTTAGTAATGTTTATCTTTTGTGGAAAGAATGATGAATGTAGACCTTACGTATATATGAGATTAAGTATGTACTAATGTGCTTGATGTTTATGTATAAGGTGCTATTTCATCATAGGCAAGGTGACTTATGAATGCGTGATATAACGTGATATATAGAAGAATGTAATGCAAGGGAACCCAAATTAGACGAGTCATTGGAATTATGATAGGTAAACATAAAAATGATGTGCACACGTAAAATAAAATAAGATGTCAACTTGGGGTAGTTGACAATATAACGATAAATGTAGCGTGACAACTCGAGTGAAATGTGATATATGTATATAAAAGTATGAAATCGGCAAGTATTACATAGATTTTGTCAAAAGTAATAAAAGGTGACAGGTGAGTAATTGATAATGCGTTAGGCAAAGAGAAGGAAAAACGGAAAACAATGTTAGTTTGAGAAATACTTGAATAATAAAAGATTAACGAACATGAAAATTGTAAATTAGACGTGATGGATTGGTGGTGACACGTAGTAAATGGTTTGACAAATGTAAGAAATAAGCTATGTTGGATAAAAGGTGTTTAAATAATTATGTGAATAATAGGTTCATGAAATTTAAAGGTTTTCTAAGTATATGTGTAAGTACCAATGGTTTAGGTGATATGTACTATATGACTTAAGACGATAAGAGACACATATGTTGTATGGTAAGGAGGTGTAAATGATATAAATCCATGGCGGGCTTGATGAGTGTAAGTAATGGTATCAACATATTGGTGATGATATAAGATTGCGTATTATAGAAGGATAATAATGGCAAGACGTGAAAAGGAATAGTAAATGGTATTAGAGATGGGTTAGTGAGTAAATTAAGGTATTAACGCTTAAATAATGGATTGTAGTGATGAAAAGTGTGCTAAAATATAAGGTGTAATGATAAAATGGAATTAACACGCTAAATGTTAAGGGTTTGTTGACATGAAGAAAATGAATGAGATTAAGGAATGACGATATGTGACGGTTGGGATTCACAAGGCATAAAGACCAACACATGGTCTCACCATATCTAGTACTTAATGAATGAGGATAAGGTGATATAGGGACAAATCGACGGTAGGTTAATGCATATGAGGTCTAATTATGAACATGAACGCATAATAATGACAACGATGTTATGGTATGTTATGATAAAAGAAAAATTAAATGAACAAATTGATTGCTAAGTATGTTGCAAAAGTTTATAAAATAAGAGTAAAGTATGTTGGTAAGGAAACGACGAGATAAATAGTGAGGCTTAAGTGTTAATAATTGAAATGGGATGAGTTAATTACGAAGGCCAGAATGTAATGAAATATAGTATGGTAAATGTGACGATATCTGTAGAGTCCCGTTTAAGCCTATCTAGGAAAACATCATTGATAATATTGCGGAATTGATAAGAACAATAATGTTAACAAGGTTGTGATATTTAACTTAAATGCGTTTCTTTATTCATCAATAAAACGAACAACTACTAACAAGCAAACGTGTACAAACACACGTTTGCTAACCAACACACATAACCAATCTACATTTTCTGGATGCTCAAACTACACGCCCTACATCTCTTTATATAATAGAGAATGCTAGGGTTTACAAGGGATAAGACCGAATATATATAAATAAATAAAAGATATCATGTAATCTTCATTTTAAATGAAGATTATTCATTTGTCATCTTCGGTCCTTCTTGTTTTGTAATAATCAAATCATAATTCTCAACAATCTTCCCCTATTTGATATTACAAAACAATCTTCAATGCTTCCCCTTGACTTGAACATGTCACCACAAATAAGCTGATAAGCTGCAAACCAATCATCTTCCCCTTTTTGCAACATCAAATAGGGGTCTTCCATGCAACTTGAATCGAAATGCTTCCCCTTAAGTGGCGCATGTAGATGGTTAAACAAGCTTCCCCTGAAACTAAGCATGTTTACCATCTCTTGAATCACGAACTCGGTAGGCTCCATGAACTGATCACTTGATGAAGAAAAACCAAATATAACGAACATGATGAAGAAGTTGAATCTCCCAAACTTGCGTCTTATATCTTGCACTATCCACGTGACTCCAAACTTATCTCAAGAAGTAGGCTACTAGGACCTCTTGATAAATTCTAGCAAATGTGAGCATTAAGCGCAGGGGAGATACAATAGATCACACACTTTTGCTATATTCATCAAATCTTTGTCACCACCGTATAAAACAAGCAAGTTATCTCCAAATGTTGTCCGTCATTTGAGATATGATAAGAACACGCACCTGTGAAACTCAACTACAACATCAAATAAATCATATTCACTCTTCTTCTTCAAATAATCCCCCAACACAAGCCATAAAAATAAATCATACAAAACGTGTAAGTATCTTTTCACTCTTCTTCTTCAATTGACCACAGTCTTTATTTTGGTTAAGTATCTTAGTGATAAAAAAAAAAAAAAAAAAAAAAAAAAAAAAAAAAAAAAGAAAAAAAAAAGAAAAAAAAGGGGTTTACACTTAAGGGGAGGTAATGTACATTTAAGGAGAGACAAATGTACAAGTTTTACAAGTTTTTAAATCGGGTAGTCTTAAGTGTTAAATCTGGTTGTTTCTTGATTAAAATTTTGCATGTTTTGTCTCTTTTCTTGCTGTTGAGACTAACATTTGCAGAGAATCATGGATTGGGGTTAGATTGAAGCCTTTTTATTGCTCTCTAAAGTATGTAAGTCCACACTTTTGGTTAGGTCTGGTAAGTTTATGATTCGGCCTGGTTGACCATTTTAAGTCGGGTAGTGTTAAATTTATGACCGTTAGATCTGGTCAGAGTAATAAAAATTTATCTAAAATATTACCGTTGCACTATTTTCGGTAAAAAGAGATATTTATGAAGTATATAAGATTAAAATTTGATATATTTTATCTCCTTTTATTCTTTATTTGCTTCGAAATTTAAATCATCTTTATTTTGATCTCACGACTCTGTTTATACGCAAATATTTTCAAAACCCTACCCTTCCAATCAACCAGACCTAAATCATTAACTCATCCATGGCTAACCTCAAGTTTGTTGACAAGCATAATCAAGTTGATTTCTTGAAGAAGCCAGATCAAAGTGCAGGTTTCGAGGAGATTGTGGATTTCCTAAAAGGTTCTTACATTTGTTATTCATTACTTCATAATCCTACTATTTATCAGTCCCTTGTTAAGCAGTTCTGGGGGTCGGTTACCTCTGAGACTCTTGATGATGGGACCCCATGTTTAAGGGCAAGTATAGATAAAAATGGTTTTACCATTACTGAAGCCTCCATTAGGGAAAGTCTCCAATTGGATGATGCCTTAGGAGAATTTGATTTGCCTGGTGATGATATTTTGGAGGGATTGAATAACATTGGATACCCCACTGATGGAAGTTTTACCTTTTGGAAAAGTCATTTTACACCACAGTGGAGGTTTTTAGTACATCATTTACTTCAGAGCTTAAGTCCCAAGAGTGGTGGATGGGATCAATTTGGAAGCAGAATTGCTTCTGCATTGGTCTGTTTATCACTTGGAAGGAAATTTAATTTTTCAAAACTAATCTTTGAAGGAATGGTGAAAAATGCTAAGGACCCAAAATTTTTAATGTATCCACGATTTTTGCAAATGGTCTTGAATTATGAAACTAAGGATAAAGTGCCTTACATCAGTGTGGCCTTTACTCCCAAACTTTTTGCAAATATAAAAAGGGGTTTTCAAGGGACACATAGACCTTTGCTTGCTGCTATGCTTGGTACTAACAATGCAGGTACTTCTGGAGCTGCACAAGTGCAACCTGATGAGGAACAAGTCCAAGCATCATTTAGGTCTGCTACACCTACATCTACCCCAACTCCATCATCTCAACCAGGTCCCTCACTATCTACTGAAAGATTACCTACACCTATCCAACAATCTTCACCTTCACAACCAAATGTTCCAAGTCCTGCAAGGGAGGAGGAACATGCACCCATAACTGTGGAAAATCTTCTTATCATAGTTCCTCAACTGCAAAAGAAGATTGCCATTTTGGAAAAGTATAATGAGGCACTCAGAAAAGCTTATGTGACTTTGGTGCAAAAAATAAAGAAAATGGGAGTGGCAATGAAGAAAAAGGGTGTTTCTTTTGATGATGAGGAGGGAGAAGCTGAAAATTCTTCCAAACAAGGGAGGAATTTGGAACAAGAACAAGAAAATATTCTTCAAACACCAGTTCAAGAACCTCTAGTTCAAGACAATGTCACCACCATCAGTCCAGAGACACTAGAAGTAGCAGAGACTTTGGCTCAATCCATGGGCAAAATTAAACAGGATAGGAAGAGAAGAAGGTTAATTTAGTCTGCTGAGGAAGAGATTGAAAAGTTTGGGATAATGTCTGATGAAAAGTCTGGTGAAGGAAAGTCTGGTTCTTTAGAGTCTGGTAATGAACTTAGTTCTGGTAATGAAAAGCAACAATCTGCACTAAGAAAGGGAAAGCAGGTTGTGGATGAAACTTCAAAGCCAAAGAAGTCTAAGAGCAAAACAAGAGAAGAACTAGCATCTGAGGCTGCAATTGAGAGGATTAAGGCACAAGATATTGCTGAAGAAGAAAGGCAAAAGAGGCTAGATGCAGTTTATGCAAGACAATTGGCTGAAGAATCTGATGATTTTACAAAGCTGCTCAATGTTGATGATGAAGTGAGAGCAAAGTATGAGGAGCTTCTAACTGTTGAAGGTTTAACTGCTGGATGAACGAGCCAAACAGTTAGCTGACTTCATAAATGCAAGAAACAATGATGATACATTGGGTGGATTCTTAGAAAAGTTCAAGCTTCAGAAGAAATCAAAGATTCCCAAGAAGATGACTATTGCAGAAAAGAAACATGATATGAAGATGTATCTTAAGAATCAAATGCATCTATCTTTGGAACAGATGAAAGGGAAGTCATATGAGGAAATTCAAGTAGCATATCTCAAGGCATTTGAGAGAGATCAAGGTTATAAAGCTATTGACTATGATGATGTGCAGAAATATTGTTTTCAGGGTAGAAAGGCTAAAGAGACTAAACTTGTCATTGAACCTGATAAAATGATTGATATACAACCTGTAATTGAGAAGTCATCAGAAGAAGTGCAAGCTGAAGTAGTAAAGCCTATTGTGTTTCAAAGAAGAAAAGGTTTGGAAAGAAAAAGTAAATCCAAGAAAGTGGTTGTTGAAGAGGAATTAGAGGAAGAACCTTCATCTGAAGGAGCCACCATGGGAACTATTGAAAGCACAAAGGAACCAACTAAGGTAGTCAAGTATCAATTAATCATGACCGGTGAAAGAGTTGCATATCAGATTATAAGGGAGAATAATTCTGACATTGTTTATATGAATTTTGCTGGAATTCTAAATGATGTGAATAGGGAGGATCTTCAAGAACTTTATCAGTTGGTGAACATTAAATATGGAGATCATCCACCTGAAGATGAATTTGAAAGAGTCTTTTGGGGTAATTTGAAGGTGATGTTTGAGCCACCAACTGAGTCAGATATAGTGTGGAAACTTTCTGAAGAGCAAAATATTGTCAGCTGGAGATACTTTCATACTTGCAAGGTACATTGTGTTTCATTAAAGAATGCTGATATTTATATGCTTGCAGAAGTGGAATATCCTTTATCATCAAGTGTTTGCAAGGAAATGATGAGCAAAAAGTTGTATACTGGTAAAAAGGATGAAGGGTATGAGATGTTATTGGATTTGATTAAGAGGCAGTCTTTGAAGGATGTAGCTTAAGGGTGTTTGAAAGAATTTTCACAAGTTGTTAAGTGAGACTATTAGAACTTCCCACTTGGTGGAGGTGCTTTGCACTAACACATCAAAAGGTTATCAGTCCACCTTGTCTCATCAACACAAGGACTGGCTAATCCTGAGCAAACGGCTAACAGGTAAAGATTGCTCAAATCCGTTTATGGCTGACAATTTGTTAGGAATATGAATATTCAGCTGAAGACTCGGTCACCTCGAGTACTTATTAGATCATCATAGCTCGTAGGATTATCAGTAATATTATTAGTAGTTTAGTTATTAATTAGTATTGTGGAGTGGGTCGGGTCTTTACCCTCTGTTAGCTCGCTCCACAGTCCACTAGGGACATATTATGTAATACTATAAATACTCCCTTCCTACCCATGGGAAGGGTTGGACCTTTCAAGCTAATCTAATCTCATCTTATTTCTCTCTCTACAAAGGCTCCCAAACTCTCCTACCTCTCTCTAGAATCTTATTCATTCGATCCATATTAAGGCCTCAAACAAGTGTTTCTTGCATTGTGAATACCCTACAATTGGTATCAAGAGCCATGGTTAGGTCCATGAGAGTTGGTATTCACGGATTTGTGTAGTTTTTGAGGTTTTTTGGTTCGATTTTTTAAGTTACATTTATTTCATTTTGTGCTTTGTTTAGTGATTAAAAGTTGTTATACCTTGTACTTTCTAGCTTAGGAATAGTATAAGAGTAGTATTTAGTGCTTGGATTCACAGATTTAAGGTTTGTGTGGTGTTTTTGGGTGATTCGAGTGTTTTTATTTCAAGTGTTCTTGAATGCGGTTTGTGTATTTTGGACGATCTTGAATGCGGTTTGTGTCACATCGGGTACGCGGTTTGTCTTATTACTAGTTTAGGCAAAAGGACAAACAGCATTGAAAGTGACGGGTTTGGAAGTTTGTGCCAACGCGGTTTGTCTCTTAGGCGCATACGCGGTTTGTGTCTACGCGGTTTGTCTCTGAGGTGTGTATGCGGTTTGTATCAACGCGGTTTGTATCTCCAGCGTGAACTCGGTTTGTGTCTACGCGGTTTGTATCTGCAGCGTGAACTCGGTTTGTGTCTACGCGGTTTGTCTCTGAGGTGTGTATGCGGTTTGTATCAACGCGGTTTGTCTCTCCAGCGTGAACTCGGTTTGTGTCTACGCGGTTTGTCTCTGCAGTGTGGACTCGGTTTGTGTCTACGCGGTTTGTCTCTGAGGTGTGTATGCGGTTTGTATCAACGCGGTTTGTCTCTCCAGCGTGAACTCGGTTTGTGTCTACGCGGTTTGTCTCTGTAGTGTGGACTCGGTTTGTGTCTACGCGGTTTGTCTAGGCGGTTTGTATCCTCAAGAGTGCTATTTGTCTAGGCGGTTTGTGTCTTGGTGATTTTAGAAATTCCCGCGAAAGATTCGATTTCTCGGTTAAATCACAAGATCTGTAAAATCCCGTAGTTACTATGGCTACCACATCAAACACATCATCAGAAGATATTCAAGCAGCAGGATCTGACACTCGTCCACCTATGCTAGATAGGACGGATTATGAGTCTTGGGCACAACGGATAAGACTTTACTGCTTGGGAAAAGATAATGGAGTTAACATTCTTAAGTCAATTGACGATGGACCATATCAGATGGGTACCACCAGAGATGTTGTTACAACTGGTGAAGATGGGACTGTGACTTGGGGCATCGACAGACCTAGAAACTACAATGATCTTAATGAAGAAGAAAAGAAGAGGTATGATGCTGATATTAGAGCCTCAAACATAGTCATTCAAGGTCTTCCAAAGGATGTATACAAGCTCATCAATTTTAACACTGAAGCCAAAGCTGTGTGGGACAATGTTAAAATGTTGTTGGCAGGGTCAGAACTCACAAAGGAAGATCGTGAGTCACAGCTGTATGATGAGTTCGAGCATTTCAAAATGAACCCAGGAGAGAATGTCACAGACTACTATGTGAGATTTCATAAGTTGGTGAATGATATGAGGATGATCAGAATGACTATGCCCAATATCCAACTAAACTCAAAGTTTGTGAACAACATGACTCCTGAATGGGACAGATTTGTTACTGCTGTCAAACTCAACAAAGGTTTAAGGGACACCAACTATGAACAACTGTATGCTTACCTGCAACAACATGAGAAGCATGCTGTCTATGATCGGGTGCTGAGAGAAAAGTTAAGTCCTTCAACTACAAATGATCCACTGGCGTTCATGACAAATGTTCAACCGACAATCCAATCATCAGCCAACCCAAGCTATCATCAACTTCACTCACAAGTACCTGCTATGAGCTCTCAACTCGACTCAGGCTACTCTCAGACCAACAAAATGATTGACAACCTCACCAATCAAGTTTCATTACTGGTTCAACAGTTTCAAGCATCACTCCCTCAGACCAACAATCAGTTAAGGAATTCATCCAACCCACGCAATCTAGCAATGGTGGAGGATGGGAAAATTGTGGTTCAGAATGTGCAAGGGAGAGCTGGTAGAAACATGGGTCGAGGTTATGTGCAGAATAGAGCAGGGAATGCCAATCAGGGGCAAGGGAAACAGATCAAGTGTTATAATTGTGGGGGGGGGCTTGGACACATTGCTAGAAACTGCAATCAACCTAAGCGTCCTCAGAACTCAGATTACTTCAAAGACAAGATGCTGTTAATGCAGGCTCAAGAGAATGGAGCTGTATTGGATGAGGAAGAGTTATTGTTCTTGGCAGGAGATGGAGGAAATACTTTTGATGAAGATGTGGATGAGAAACCTGTTCAGGATCTAGCACTTAATGATCCTAACATCTTCAAGGCAGATGACTGTGATGCATATGACTCTGATGTAGATGATGAACCTACGGCTCAAACAATCTTCATGGCTAACTTGTCTTCCCTGGTCTCATCTCCCCGTCAAGCTGGTCCTTCTAATGCATCCGTGATATCTGAGGTACTAAAAATTTATGACACATATAATATTGTCGAGGGACAAAAGAATCCCGAAGAAGTACATCAGGCAGATGTTTCTGACTCAAGTAATGTTGACATGGAAAATAGCAATATTATTTCATATGAACAGTATTTGAATCGCAACAACTCGCCTGATGTACCAAATGGTGAATCTTTTGTCAATAATGATGTTTGTGTTATGAGTAATGTATGTGCCTTAGATAATGCGGGTAATATAGATAATGCATGCGAGTGCCATGAGAACAAATTGCCTGTCCCTGATGATAACTTGATCACTAAACTAAACATCTATAAAGAACAAGTGGCTATGTATGAACAACGTGCTAAGTTTGAGCTTAATGATCGTGAGAAGAAATTAGAAGGTCAAATGAGTACACTTATTAAAGAGTCTAGAGTGAGAGAAGAAACATTAAAATTAGAGTTGAGTTCTTTGAAAAGTCAGCTAGAACAGTCAGTCAAACAAAAACAGGAAGCACAAAAGTGTGTAACTACACTTAAGCAAGAATTCAAACAAAAAGAAACAACTCTTTTAAATGATTTCTCTAGACTCAAGACGTTAAAAAATAAGCTTGAAGATAAGTTGTATACACAAAATCAAACCATACAAACTGCTCAAATGATTCATAAGCACAGAAAGTTGAGTGATAAGCATAGTAAAATCATGATAGGAGAACCTAAGTCAACCATCCTTAGGGACATGAAAGTACTTCAACCAGCCCTATATGATGGTAATGTGATGCTTATGCCTATTCATGACCAACCTGAGCATATCTACACAAATGAAGAGGATGAGATAAGCGATAGAACGAGGGAAAAAATGAATGAGAAAATGAGGGATCCCGAGTGCATAGTCAGACGAATAATAGTCAAGCCCCACGATTATTATGAGGAAAATCGTTTGACTGTGTTTGCTCCTCAAAAGAAGTTAACACCTGAACAGATTTTCTGGAAACAAGATAATGAAAAACTTAAGGTAGAAAAACTTAAGGCCAACACCCCCCTCATTAGAAAAGTTCCGTCCATAACGGTGTATCCTCCCAATACACCTAGGAATTTAGTGCCTTTGTCTCTTCCCACTGAATGCAAAACTTTTATTAGCTTATATGTGCTTTGGCAACTGTTTGCTGATTTCGATAAAACATGTAAGAAGAGAATCACACCCTCCGGTATTACTGAGGGGGAAAGGTGTTTTGAACATGCAAAAAGGTGTTACTTAACTGAGGTCATGCCATTCTTTAAACTACTTAAAGAACACTTTGAAGGGTTGCAAACTGCCCTTAAAGCCGAGATAAAAGAAATGGAAGTAGTGTTTAAAGATATGGAAAATGAGGTGAATGAACATGCAATAGAACTTAAGAGTCGAGAGATTGAAAGAAAAAACATACTCATTACTAACGACAACTTGATTGCTAAATGTATTGCACAAGATGTATTTTACACTGTCACTGATTCTGCATTGTCTGCTTGTCAATTTAATGAGTATGCTATTGCGTTAAATGTCACCCAGAATCGTGTTGTTGAGCTTGAGGGGGAGAATTTAAAATTGCTTGATAAAATTCAAAATGATGACCATGATAATATGGTTAAACGTTTTTCAAAATTGGAAGTTGAATATCTTAATTTGCAATTGAAATATCAACATTTAAATGAAAAACATAAAATATCAAATGATAAGACATCCTTGGATGCTCCTGAATTTGATACTTATTTTGAATTAAGCAAACGAGATGAGACAATTCAAGCTCACACGAACACGATTCGACTGCTGAGGGCCCAAATTGCCCAATTGAAATCCAACAAGTGTGAAGTATATCTGATGAACTCAAATAAGTACATTTTATTACTATCATTTATCCTATTAATTTGACTTGTTTTACTATATTATGTATGAGGATTGATACTTAATCGTTTACTTTTGTAATTCTCAGGTAAAAACAAGCATTTGGTGAAACTTAGCGATTTTGGACTAATAATGGAGCAAAACATGCATAAAGTTAAGAGTCTACTGAAATGAAGAAGATCAAGACTAATCTGCTCCAGATGCGCCGCATCTCACTCATGACATGCGCCGCATCTCTATCAAGATATCACCAGATACGATCCAAGATACAAGAGGACATGCGCCGCATCTAATCATGGAGTTACGCCGCATCTTCTGGCGGTGTACGAATATTCCTGAATATTATAATCTTGGACCCCACGCGAAGTTAAGTCAATGCGCCGCATCTACTCCTTAGATGCGCCGCATCTTCCCTCAGACAGAAACTATAAATACCCCAAGACCAGACGAATTTCGGGTGCATTATCAGAGTTTCGAAGACCGAACAGGAAAAACCCTAGGACGAATTCAGTCAAGGAGGCAGCACAAGACACACCCAAATCAAAGATACAAGAGCTGTAAGAAGGTGCTGCATGTATTTAATTCATTAAGTAGTTTTGTTTTATTGTGTTAGCAAACTTTAATTCATCAGGATTGGTGGCTTGTGTAATGTGACAACGAAAGATTGCACTCCCTTTAATACTTGCTTTCCCATCAATTAAAGTTTATATGTTGATGTCTTTGGTTACTACTTATTAGTGCATTGATAACCTCTGTGTTTATTAGTGGCTTGCGGGCATTTGACTGCGGGACATAATGTGGCTCCCACGGTTATTACTAAATTGATCACTTAGGAATAACTTTTGGACATAAGTAATCATTAAGGGTTTACTCGCCGATAAGAATAGGACCAACGAGAAAGGGTTAATTACATACACTTCATATAAAGCTATCAATAAAACAAGTGACAATCTACTTAATCATAATGACAGCCCTCTTATTGTCTCAAGTATCTATCTGTGTACGTGTGTGCTACTTGCTGATTCGTGCCTATTGGTTTATTTTATTATTTAATTGCAAACAAACCGTGCCAGTCTCTCAGGCTGAAACCCCCTTGCGTTAGGATATTAAAATACTGATTAGAATAACGAGATAATACGTTCCACTCTTAGTGATCGACACTCTACTTACCATTATATTCATACTGACCGGGTACACTGCTCGTTAAGTGTGTGTGTTATTGATAAGTCGGCTAAATATAAATTTAAAACTTGAGTAGGCATTAAAACTGCTAAACCGCAACGACACATCACGCGCATCAAGTTTTTGGCGCCGCTGCCGGGGAGTGAATTGTTATTATCTGTTAATTTGATTAGTATTTTAATTAGATTTTTCTTTTTATTAGATTAATTGCATCATTGTATTATTTTGCATATTTGTTGTATTGTGTGTTAATTGTTTTTTTTTTATTTTTGTGTGTTTATTTTTGTTTGTGTGTTTTTATTTTTGTTTTTATTTTTCGTATATTTTTCTGTTCTGCTATCGTTGTACTGTGCTAAATCAAACGATACGGCGCATCTGATCTCTCAGATACGGCGTATTGCGTTTAATTTTTTTAATACAACGCGTTTAATTAATTCGATACGACGCATCTTTTCCCCAAGATACGGCGTATCTGTTTTTAATACGAAATTTTTTTTAAAAAGCGATAAAGTAATACGACGCATCTGCTTTTGCAGATACGGCGTATCTGTTTTAAAAAAAAAAAAAAAAAAAAAATTTCTAAACGTTAACGCCATACGACGCATCTGCTTTAGCAGATACGGCGTATCTATTATTTTAATTAAAAACAGTTTTCGATTAATTAAACAGATACGGCGCATCGATCTTTATCGATACGGCGCATCTTCTGAATCAAAAATCTTATATTTTGAAACGTAACGAAAATACGGCGCATTAACTTTTGTTAATACGACGCATTTAATTTTGAATAAATATCGATTTTTGATAATTAAAATCGATACGGCGCATTCTAATTTCTAAGCGGCGTATCTATTTTCTGAATAAAAGTCTGATTAAATTTTAACGATTATAAGATACGGCGTATCCTACTTTTTGGATACGGCGCATCGTCAGCTGATATCAGCAACTTTTATTTTACTTTGATCGTTTCACCCTTCTTTTGCACGAGTAAGTTTTATTTCAGGAAGATGGACGATCCGGATATTACAATGGAAGAATATATCAAGCTTATAAAGAAAAGAGCCTTGAGCAATAATCAGATGTATGATTGGAAAAGAGCAAGATATGGTGCACAAATCATTGAGACGAAAGAAATCACTATGGAAGAATACTTGATTCTAGGGCATGAAGAGTCAAGGAAAGAAAGAAACAAATTGCCATTTCAACACACTTGGTGTATGTCACATGATGATGAAGAAGATTCATATACCGTGAAACCAATTCCGGCAATTGTTCTCGATGGTGCTTTTTCTCCGGAAATTGTACAAGATGATGTGTATACGGAACCTTACGTTGAAGAATATTCTGCAATCGTATTACCACCATTAGACAATCCAACGGATGAAGATGAAAAGTATTCTAATTTTGATTTCGAACCATTTGACGCCATAGTTTATGATGACATGCCTCAACCAGATTTTGACCCAACGAGGGATTTTGAAGAAATCTGGGATTACTTATTTAAGGATGAAAGTCGGGACGATGCTGAAGTTGCAAGACTACTAATTGAAGATGGAGACTCACAAGATGAATTGGAGTCACTTACAACACAAAGTGGTACAAATTCATTTAATATTATTAATCCCGTTACTAATAATCTTGCTAGTTTTCCTAAACAGGTTGCAAAACATAAAGATGATGAGGTGAAATTTATTACACTACCTATTGAAGCACCTGTGATCAACCCGTATTTGGTGGAGCTCGAGGAAGAATTTGGTGATGAGCTCTTGAACATTGCTATGATTGATGAAGATGATGGTCTCGACCCTATGAAGTATATAGAGGAACTCGAACTTTTACTTGCTAAAGACCCTTTCTCATCTTCTGCGGAAGTCAAGGGACGCCTTACTACCAAAGAGACTAACCAAGAAGAAAGGAGACTTATTTTTCCTCAACATACTACTCTTTCAGATGAAGTGGTCAAGTCATCCAATTTATCAACCAAACCGGGTATGAATAGGGAAGATGTACATATATTGCCAAGGTATGATCTTTATGTATTTCTTCCATCTTTAATAGCAAATTTACACTCTTTTCGTGTTTATTGCTACTATCACCCGCACTTGATCCCAAGTGGGGGGAACAACACCCTTTTACACAGTAAATAAGGGTGGAGTCAGGCTCGTGACTCGAACAAAAACAAGCGCTTCGTGGGAGGCAACCCATGCTTATCTTTTACTTTATTTTATTTTATTTTCTAATTCTGAGTCGAGTCAGTCAGGCCCGCATGAGGATACGGCGCATCTCAATTCTGAGATGCGACGCATCTCCTGCAATGGTCATATCTTATTTTAATTTTTCTGCATTTTTATTTTCGACTTTAAAACTTTTTATTAGTTTATTTTTAATGCGGCGCATCCCTGGTTAAGGATGCGGCGCATCTTTATTCTGATCCGTATTAATTCCAGGCTCGATACGGCGTATCTTCTTCCATAAGATACGGCGCATCGACTGACCTGATGATTTTCAGTTTTTAATTTTTAAGTTTTATTTTTCCTAACTACTAATGTATTATGCAAGTTTGAACCTTTCTTATCTTAGGTGTGTTTTAAAGTGTTGGTGGTATTATAGTTTCCTGGATTTCCTGTGGATACATCAAGTATGAAGCTTTAACGTTCTAATCCACAAGAAAGATGATTTTTGCCCTTATACTAATGGAGGATCATACCGAGCAAATCTCAGGGGAGTTTTTCTGTTCTAATTCTTTTATTTTCCAGTTTTTAACCTTTTATACAAACAACGAGGACGTTGTTTAACTTAAGTGGGGGGATTGGAGAATTAGAACACTTAACAATTACTTGTCCTAAACTTTTTCAAAAATTATGCTTAAAATGTGCTTAATATATCAAACTTAAATTTTTTTTTAGCATGTTTTTGTTTAAGATCTAAGTTGCATAGCTGCACACATGACGTTATTTTCAAAAATTGTGATTTTCCAAAATTCACAAATCTATGAGTGTGCCGGTGACTTGTAAACTTTAGAACTTGGCTTGTATACTATTAGAGACCACCATAATGAGTATTATTTATATAATTGGAGTGACTTGTCTAAATTGGTAAAATTCTAGGATTACACCCAAATGGCCTTTATTATGTTATGTGTTATTAACTAACTACACTGGTTAGTTAACCCCCGTATAAACCCTTTTGTTACTCTCATTTTTAGAGTAAGATACCCCTAGAAAAACACTCAGAGCCATTCCTTTCGTTTCTTACACCTATGTTTAAAATGTTTCGTTACACCCTTACACCTTAGCCTACCCTGTAGATTAGAATCCGTGGTTGGTTAATTGCTATAGGCAAAGTGTGTTTCCTTACATTACCTGTGTTCGCGTGCGTAATTCATTATCTTTGGTTAGGTCGGGAAATTGCACAATGCAATTAGAGTGAAAGTAAATATTGTATATCTTTGAGTTTATTTTTCGTGTGTTTACTACTTTCACTATTACCATTATTTCTGAAGTTATGAAAAGTATGGAAAAATTATCCGGAAAGAAAGTTGTAGTGATGTGGTGAAATTTTACACATCTATGTTTATGTTTGGAAAAAAAAAAAAAAAAAATCGAAAAAATAAGAAAAGAAAAAAAAAGAAAGTTGGATGTTTGTTAAACCAACGATGTAAAGTTATGTAAGTGGTCGATATCACCACTATTTGTTGTACTATATCTATGGATTGAATGGGAATTGGCAGTTATGGGAACGCCAATTAAGGTTTATTCTTTGATTAAGATCTTGTTGAGTATAATTCGTGTCTACCTAAAGCGTGTGTTTCAAGTGTTAAAGCGTGAGTTATTCGATGATATGAGTCTTATTCATGGGATGGTTGGGATAGTGATTAACCACACTTAGGATTTTAATTTATTTGTTTTGTTTATTTTTATTTTTACACCAATTTATATCCCAAATGTTATCCATGCCCTTCATTATTCTTTATCCAACCAAACCTTTGATTTATTGAGATTAGGGATTTGAGCAATCTTAAGTATCGTAGTCGTGGATTCGGCTATGTATTTATGATTTTGTCGCCCTTTTTGATATATTATTATTGGTGAAGTTTGGACCTATCTTTAGCCTATTCGAGTTAAGGATTTGAGCAATTGCAAGTATCGTGTTCGTGGATTCGATCATGTATTTGTGATTTTGTCGCCTTTTCTGGAATTTGAGATCGATAGTGAAAAGAGAATAATTAACCCTTATACTTAAAAACCCTTTTTACCGCTTTAGACTTGTTATTCCTTAGCTTTAGTGGAGGAGATGTGTATACTTGCCAAGCTTATGATAGAATATTCGTCGCGACTGGACAGTTAAACGATTAGATTTGCTTTTATCGACTTATTTTATTTTACTTCTAATTCGTTAAGTGTTTAGTTGTGTGATTATGAAATAAACGAATACATGCTTAAATATAAAAATAAATCCTAACATCTTTTAGGATACATTTTCATAAAAGAAATTCTAAGGTTACTTGGGGACAAGTAAAGCTCAAGTGGGGGGATATTTGATGAACTCAAATAAGTACATTTTATTACTATCATTTATCCTATTAATTTGACTTGTTTTACTATATTATGTATGAGGATTGATACTTAATCGTTTACTTTTGTAATTCTCAGGTAAAAACAAGCATTTGGTGAAACTTAGCGATTTTGGACTAATAATGGAGCAAAACATGCATAAAGTTAAGAGTCTACTGAAATGAAGAAGATCAAGACTAATCTGCTCCAGATGCGCCGCATCTCACTCATGACATGCGCCGCATCTCTATCAAGATATCACCAGATACGATCCAAGATACAAGAGAACATGCGCCGCATCTAATCATGGAGTTACGCCGCATCTTCTGGCAGTGTACGAATATTCCTGAATATTATAATCTTGGACCCCACGCGAAGTTAAGTCAATGCGCCGCATCTACTCCTTAGATGCGCCGCATCTTCCCTCAGACAGAAACTATAAATACCCCAAGACCAGACGAATTTCGGGTGCATTATCAGAGTTTCGAAGACTGAACAGGAAAAACCCTAGGACGAATTCAGTCAAGGAGGCAGCACAAGACACACCCAAATCAAAGATACAAGAGCTGTAAGAAGGTGCTGCATGTATTTAATTCATTAAGTAGTTTTGTTTTATTGTGTTAGCAAACTTTAATTCATCAGGATTGGTGGCTTGTGTAATGTGACAACGAAAGATTGCACTCCCTTTAATACTTGTTTTCCCATCAATAAAAGTTTATATGTTGATGTCTTTGGTTACTACTTATTAGTGCATTGATAACCTCTGTGTTTATTAGTGGCTTGCGGGCATTTGACTGCGGGACATAATGTGGCTCCCACGGTTATTACTAAATTGATCACTTAGGAATAACTTTTGGACATAAGTAATCATTAAGGGTTTACTCGCCGATAAGAATAGGACCAACGAGAAAGGGTTAATTACATACACTTCATATAAAGCTATCAATAAAACAAGTGACAATCTACTTAATCATAAGGACAGCCCTCTTATTGTCTCAAGTATCTATCTGTGTACGTGTGTGCTACTTGCTGATTCGTGCCTATTGGTTTATTTTATTATTTAATTGCAAACAAACCGTGCCAGTCTCTCAGGCTGAAACCCCCTTGCGTTAGGATATTAAAATACTGATTAGAATAACGAGATAATACGTTCCACTCTTAGTGATCGACACTCTACTTACCATTATATTCATACTGACCGGGTACACTGCTCGTTAAGTGTGTGTGTTATTGATAAGTCGGCTAAATATAAATTTAAAACTTGAGTAGGCATTAAAACTGCTAAACCGCAACGACACATCACGCGCATCAAGTATATGGCACCAATAAACCTTCGTCTTCAGATTCTCAGAATTTTCAATATCAAAACACCATAAATAAGTTACATTATGAAAATGAGTGTTATCGAGAAGAAAATTCAAAGGTTAAACAATATTTCAAAGAGTTATATGACTCTATTAAAGTTACAAGAAGCAATCACAATGATCAAATAACCTCTTTGACAAATGAAATTGAGAATCTGAAGGTTCGGGTGAAAGGTAAAATGCCATGCACCACTTGTAATTGTGATGCACCAAAGGCTCCTGATAGTAAAAAGTATGATGTTGATGTTGGGCGTATTCCGTTTAAGCTTAGAAATAACAGCTTTGCCCATCAAACATATCTCGATCATCTTAGAGAGGGCCTTGACACACTTCGTGAGGTAGTTGAAGAGGATAGGGCTGATAAGCCACTTGATAGGGCAGTTGTCTATGCTTGCAAACTCACGAAAAGGATTCAGGAAAACTTAGAATATGCCATAGGCTCAATTCCTAAGTTTAGCTGCCATAGAGATAGATTTGTTGCATCATCATCCAATGTTGAGAACAAGCATGTAGCCTTTGATCTACCACCTAAAACATCAGAACCCAACACATCATTATCAGGAAGGCATGTGACAGAAAAAAAAACTAATGTTACCTTCGATGCTTCTACAGGAGTAAAAAGTGACACCCAAGCTAGCGGGTCAAGGTCTAGAGGAAATGCAAGAAAGGATAGGACTGCGCCAGCTAAGAATGTTCACTTGAAGAATGTAGAAGCCCAACCTAGGAACAATAAGTTTGCAATGACTAGGATGAATCGTGTTGATTCTAGTATCAAAAGTACTGTAATTAATTCGAATTCTAATGCTATCTGTAAAACATGCGACAATTGTTTAATTTCTGCTAATCATGATGAATGTGTTGTGTCTTTCTTGATGTCTTCTGCATCATCCCATGTTAAGAATGGTAGGATAACTGAAGCATGCAAAAAGGTTTGGAAAGCAACAGGAAAAACATTTGCTAGCATAGGCTATCAATGGAGACCCACTGGAAGGAAATTCAATTTAGGAAAACAGTGCACGTTACCTAAAATGAATAAGCATAAAATTGTGAATGTTAAGGAATGGAGACCCACTGGAAGGAAATTCAATTTAGGAAAACAGAGATCATTACCTAAAATGAATATGCATAAAATTGTGATGAATAAGGAATGGAGACCAACTGGTAGAATCCTGTCTTTAGAGTCACAATGCCTTCCATCTAGGTCTTGTCCTGCCTCTAGTTCTGTCTCCTCAGTAAAGACAGTAGCATCTGTGAAATCTGTGGTTCCTGAATATGTGTGTGCTGACCAAATGGACCCCAATTGCACTTGGGGATCCACATTTTTCAGTTATCCATTGTTGTCTGGTTTCAAATGCAGGTCGTACAAATCGTCCTGTGGTATTTGGACTCAGGCTGCTCAAAACATATGACTGGGGATCGCTCGCGGCTCAAGAACTTCGTGAAAAAGTTTATCGGGACAGTTAGATTTGGGAACGACCACTTTGGTGCTATTATGGGTTATGGAGATTATGTGTTTGGTGACAGTGTAATCTCAAGGGTATATTATGTGGAAGGACTAGGGCACAATCTGTTTTCTGTGGGTCAATTTTGTGATTCAGATCTGGAAGTGGCTTTCAGAAAGCATACATGTTTCGTCAGAGAATTGGATGGTATAGATCTCCTCAAGGGCAGTCGGGGCACCAATCTATACACCATATCGATTGAAGAAATGTTGAAGTCCTCTCCCATATGCTTGCTTTCTAAAGCCTCTAAAACAAAATCATGGCTGTGGCATCGTCGTTTGAACCATTTGAACTTCGGTACCATAAATAATCTTTCCCGTAAAGATCTTGTTAGAGGGATGCCCAGACTGAAATATGAGAAAGATCATCTCTGCTCTGCATGTCAACTGGGTAAAAGCAAGAAACAAACCCACAAGCCTAAAACCATCAACACCAACTTGGAAGTTCTTCATACCCTCCACATGGACTTGTGCGGTCCAATGAGAATACAAACCATAAATGGAAAGAAGTACGTTCTGGTGATAGTAGATGATTATTCTCGGTTCACATGGGTAAAGTTTTTGAGAACTAAGGACGAAACTCCAGAGGTTATCATTAAACTGATAAAACAGCTGCAAGTAAGGCTCGATAAAACTGTCAGAATCATCCGCACTGATAATGGTACTGAGTTTGTTAACCAACAACTCCGTAATTTCTATGAAAGTATTGGCATCACGCATCAGAAAAGTATCCCTCGCACTCCTCAACAGAACGGAGTGGTTGAACGAAGGAACCGTACTCTGGTAGAGGCTGCAAGAACTATGCTTATATTTTCAAAGACACCGATGTTTCTCTGGGCAGAGGCTATTGCAACAGCATGTTACACTCAAAACCGATCCCTAATTCATCCGGTTCATGAGAAGACTCCCTTCGAGTTAATTCATAACAAGAAACCAGATCTTTCCTTTCTCCGTGTGTTTGGTGCACTTTCCTACCCAACTAACGATAGTCAAGACTTGGGAAAGTTAAGAGCTAAAGCAGATGTAGGTATTTTTGTTGGATACGCACCAGACAGTAAAGGGTATCGAATCTACAATAAGAGAACCCGTAAAATTATGGAAACCATTCATGTTACGTTCGATGAGCTGAGTGAGCATCCTGCTTCAGGACAAATTAGTTCTGGACCCGATCTTAACCTTTTGTCTCCTGGACCCATTAGTTCAGGACTTGTACAGAATTCCACGCCTGCAGATTCTTATGTGCCACCTACATGTGAGGAGTTAAAGAAGTTATCTGATCCTATGTTTGATGAATACTTTGAGCCAACGAATGGAACCATCCCAAGTGAACCTGCTGTACTTCCTATGGCTGAGGTTCAAGCCCCACAAGGTTCAGAAGGCCTTACAGCTTCAGTATCAGTCAGTCACAATGCTCCAGCTGCCAGTCAATCGCCTTCGTCATCAAACGCTCAAACTTCTCCAGTAACACAAGAATCTTCAGATAATAATTCATTGGAAGTTAATCCTTTTGCTCCTGTTGATGAGGTTCCTTTTGAAAACATATTTGCTCCTGAACATTCATCAGACACATCCTCACTTGAAGGACACAGCACTGCTACGTCTGTTCATAACCCTCAACCTCACGACCATCTCAGGAAATGGACCAGTGATCATCCAATCGACAACATCATAGGCAATCCCTCACGTCCAGTATCCACACGTAATCAACTAGCCACTGATGCACTATGGTGCTTCTTCAATTCCGTACTGTCCAAAGTCGAACCAAAAGATGCCAAAGAAGCAATGACTAAAGATTGCTGGTTCCAGGCTATGCAGGATGAAATCCATGAATTTGATCGACTTGAAGTATGTGAATTAGTGCCTCCTCCAGAGCTTGCAATGATCATTGCTTTAAAGTGGATCTTCAAAGTGAAGCTTGATGAGTATGGTGATGTGTTAAAGAACAAGGCACGGCTAGTTGCTAAAGGGTTCAGACAAGAAGAGGGCATTGATTTTGAAGAATCGTTTGCTCCGGTTGCTAGAATTGAAGCTATAAGAATCTTCCTGGAAAATGCTGCTAGTCGAAATATGATAGTCTACCAAATGGATGTCAAAACGGCATTCTTGAATGGTGACTTGAAGGAAGAAGTTTATGTGAGTCAACCAGAAGGATTCGTGGATACTGAACATCCTACTCATGTTTACCGCTTGAAGAAGGCTCTTTATGGGTTAAAACAGGCGCCAAGGGCATGGTACGATACATTGTCCAAGTTCCTCCTAGTGAACGGATTCTCCAAGGGTGTTGTTGATCCCACACTATTCACCAGGAAGTCAAGAAACCATCTACTACTAGTTCAGATATATGTAGATGATATCATCTTTGCTTCAACAGATCCTAGTGAATGTGATAGTTTTTCAAAGGAGATGAATTCCAAGTTCCAAATGTCCATGATGGGACAAATGTCATTCTTCTTAGGATTACAAGTTTCTCAAAGTCCCGGAGGCATATTCATTAATCAATCCAAATACGCCAACGAGATCTTGAAAAAGTTTGGATTCTATTCAAGTGAACCTGTTGACACTCCCATGGTTGATAGAACGAAGCTGGATGAAGATCCTTCAGGGATTCCAGTGGATATAACGAAATATCGAAGCATGATTGGATCTTTGATGTACATCACGGCTAGCAGACCAGATCTTCTGTTTGCTGTGTGTATGTGTGCTCGGTATCAATCCAGACCAACCAAGAAGCATGTTGAAGCAGTGAAAAGGATCTTTCGATATCTTCAAGGCACGGTTCATATGGGTCTCTGGTATCCTAAGGACACTGCAATGGAGTTAACGGCTTACGCAGATGCTGATCATGCGGGATGTCAAGACACTCGTCGAAGTACTTCAGGAGGAGCTCAGTTTTTAGGGGAAAAGTTGGTTAGTTGGTCTTCTAAGAAGCAGATGAGTACTTCCATATCATCTACTGAAGCTGAGTACATTGCCATGTCTGCTTGTTGTGCACAAATCCTTTGGATGCGATCACAACTTTCGGACTATGGATTCTCATACAACAAAATTCCCCTATATTGCGACAACAAAAGCGCCATTGCTCTTTGTTGTAACAATGTTCAGCACTCCAGGTCAAAACACATCGACATCAGGCATCACTTCATCAGGGAACAAGTGGAAAAAGGAATTGTGGAACTATACTTCGTGAGGACAGAGTTTCAGTTAGCTGACATCTTCACCAAGGCCCTCCCAAGAGAAAGGTTTCAGTTTATTCTCCCACGCCTTGGCATGAAAAGCATGACTCCTGAAACCCTCAAGTGTCTTCAGGAAGAAAAGGAGGAGTAAAGGATTGTCTTCTTATATCCGTGTACATAGTTGTATATATCTTAAATCAAAAAGAAAAATACAAAAATATAAAACCTATAAAAACCATAAAAATCGAAAAATCAGAAAATACCAAAAATAGTCCTACCTAGGCATGTCTTCTGTTTATCGATAACATTTACGGATCTAGAAATGTCATTCAACAATGGCACGGATTCTTAAATGAATCTCGAGCAGAAGTTATACTAATCAGTTAAAACATGTCTTAATGGCTTGCAGTTACTTCATACTGCAACCCGCGCTGTACAATGGGGAAAGCATGTCGCCAAAAAGACAGCTGTTCCTCCAACCGGGTGATGTTCACCTGGGCATGGATTACTTTATATCCATGTTCCCCCGACTTGATGTACGTTTCAGTGCATCACTTCGTATATAAGAAGAGAAGTCTTCTTTTCATCAAGATTCTTTATCTTGTTTGATCCTTCAAGAGAGTCTTGATGTTACACAAGGTGGTAAATTGAACTAAATTTTCACAAATACCTGTCGCTCAATTGAATGACTACAGCTCTTTTAATGGAAAACGGGTCATTAATTGAGGGGGAGCATATTTGTTCAAATTTCCGACACCTTGCCAAATTTGTGCAAACATCAGCAGTGACACTCTCTCGTTGTTTCAGTGGGAGCATAGTATGCTCCAAAATCAGAATACATTTAAACCTGACCACATTTTCTCCCAAAATTTTCTAAACTTATTTAAATCAATTGGGATCTCAAATCTCAAATGGTTTGAAATTTTTGATCGGGGGAGAGAATGTGATTTAAATATGAAATTCTGATAAAATGTGATGATTTGGAAGTAAATGTAAGCTCTCCCGTATGTGCTAAACCATTTTGTATATCAAGGCACATATTGAGGGGGAGCAAAATGTTTTGGTCATAAAAGCAAGCTCTTCCATATGTGCGAAAATCTTTCTTATATCGATGCACATATTGAGGGGGAGCAAATGGTTTTAACAAAACAAAGGATTTGGCATCTCACGTGAGCAAGGCTCAGATTTCACCAATGAATTGACGAAACTTGAATTGCCATCAATCGAAAGGATACGTCTTGGCCGGGTAATAATTTCAAGCTGGTTTAACCAGTGATGTAAGCGTGTCTCGAAAAAGATGTATCTGAGTAGAGTGTACCATTTCGAGAAACTTTCTGTGGACTTGACCAGGCCGGGTAATAATTTCAAGCTAGTCTAACTAGTGATGTAAGCGTGTCTCGAATCGGTCATGTTCACTGAAAGTGGATCAATTCAAAAAGTGCGTGCTCTACCTAACATGCGCAAATTTATAAAACAATCAACCGAGCACATGTTGAGGGGGAGCATTTGAAAAATATAAAACTCTCAAGTGTTTGCAAAAATGTGTTTCAAAATCATGAACACTTTGAGAGATTTTTCAAGGATTTGGTTTGGCAATCATGGATGAATATCAAAGACCGACCATTTTAATTAATGCATGGAGTTATAAGGATGGTTAGGTTAGGTTCAAGTTCCCACGATCCCGCCAGAGCCGGAGGGATCTACCCAGGGACAATCCACTAGTTAGTGTAGAAGTCCTTAGGTATGATTAAAAAGGAGAAAAGTGAATGAGGGAATAGTGCCGACTGAGATGGAGCTAACACTGGAATAAACCCAACAAGGTGTTAGTTATGAAGTCTCGGTAAGCACTGAAGGGGTTGAAGAATGAAAAAGAAGTGTAAAGATAAAGGGTGAAAAGAAATAGCCCTCCTTACAACTTAGGCAGAAACCGGGTCAATACATATGCTGTCAGAATCATATAGTTGATTGCTGGCATTGAAGACAAAGTATCATGGACCCAGTGATACGCTGCACAACCCTCCCTAGCCACTCAAGGTCCCTCAAAGGATTCTTGTTTCAATTGTCACGGAGTTCAATACATTCCTATCGTCTTTCTCACTCCGAGTTAGATGATATTGAAAAGGTGGCAGTCCTCTCGAGCCTCCGCTCACTAAATCAAAACGCACTATAGAGTCTAGAGCCACGAGATGCATAATAAGATCTCATAGGGACACGAATTATTTCTACATTGGTTGTTCAACATTAAGGACACCAGTTGTAAACTCATGAGTCCTACGCAGATCTTAGCAATCTACCAGAACATTTATGAGAGAATTTACAAATGTAATTCTCAATGATTGAATGGAAATTCCTGCCAGGGTCAACATCAAGCAGCCCTGAAAGCAGGTCACTTCGGTAATTCCTCGTGGATTACGCTTAGTGGTCGCGGCGGTTTCAACCGGTCTACAGTCGTGGAGTGATCTCCAGCGACTCACCTAATCGTTGATTTACTACGGTAAAATCTTAAAAAGCCCTCTGTGGGTTTTCGATTAGGAACGGTCATGGTAAGGATTAGAGAGAGTTTTCACACTATGCTGTTGACTATCTCGAAGTCCAAACTTGTAAGTACCGGTCGAATTATTGCTAACTGTCGTATGCAGGAATCTCTGGCGGTTGTAGCAGTGGAAAGCTGTAGCTGGTTGCTGTTGTAGCTGGTTGCAGAAAAGATGCCAATCCATCACCACATGTTCACTCTACCACATCATCATCAAAGAAGTCATGATCAACCAAAAGACATTCAACACAGCTTCTGCTAACTCTGATGCTGAAGATCATGACCCTGATTAGTGTAAGCATGTCGGTTCTAAGTATATTTCATCACATGGAGACATACTACTAAAAGATGACTTGGAGACTCAAGTGAGATGATACTTTCAAAGATTACTCAAAGTTCATCCAAGACAAAAGAGAAGTCATCTTCAGATCACTGATGTTTGCACAACAATCTATGACATTGAAGATTCAATGATTACGAGCTATGATGTCAAGATCCAAGGAAGAAGTGCTGAAATTCAGAACATTACTTCTGGGGTGACCTCCCTTAGGGGGAGATTGTTAGGAATATGAATATTCAGCTGAAGACTCGGTCACCCCGAGTACTTATTAGATCATCATAGCTCGTAGGATTATCAGTAATATTATTATTAGTTTAGTTATTAATTAGTATTGTGGAGTGGGTCGGGTCTTTACCCTCTGTCAGCTCGCTCCACAGTCCACTAGGGACATATTATGTAATACTATAAATACTCCCTTCCCACCCATGGGAAGGGTTGGACCTTTCAAGCTAATCTAATCTCATCTTATTTCTCTCTCTACAAAGGCTCCCAAACTCTCCTACCTCTCTCTAGAATCTTATTCATTCGATCCATATTAAGGCCTCAAACAAGTGTTTCTTGCATTGTGAATACCCTACACAATTTGCCTAAAATTGTATGGTATTCAACTCACCATATCTAAGATAAGTGAAGAGTTGGCTAGCCCACAAGGTTATGGCTTGTGGTAAAGGCTGTAGAAAACCATAAATGGTAATCAATTCACCATGATGAGGTGCTTTTCCATCAAAGAATTGGCTAGTCCAGAAGCAAACGACTTTTGGTAAAGACTTAACAAATCCATTGATAAGCTGATGATTTGCTAAAAATCATATGGTTATTAATGTACCATGGTCTTACACACCAAAACATTGGCTACTCCAGTGGTGATGGCTATTGGTAAAGAGATTTCAAATCCATTACATTTTCAATGATTCACCTCTTACAGATGGTAACACATTTGGAAGTGATGAGAATAGTCTGGAACTTAAATGAATTTGATGTACATATAGTCAATGTTGCTGCAAAGACCATATCAGAAGAGCTTATCAAGATTCAAGCTGCTAGAAAGGATCAAGACCTAAATAAAATTCAAAGTGTTCAAGATTCAATCCTCAGAAAGCTTAATCAGAAGAACTTGAAGTTCATGGAGCATGAAGATCAAGTTAGGGGAGGATTGTTGGGAATTATGATACGATTCAAGAGAAGACAACTTAGGTCTGGTAGTATATCAGAGTTAGGTCTGTCTTTGTAATTAGGTCTGGTAATGCAAAGTTAAGTCTGGTAGTATGTTTAAGTCTGGTTGACTTATAATGTTAAGTCTGGTCGTGAAGTTAGGAAAGTCTGTTAGAGATAAGTTAGGAAAAGATACAAAATGTGTAAGTATCTTTATAGAAGATTTGTGAATATCTTCTTAGTCGGTTAGCATTAGGGTTTCCTTGTGTTATAAAAGGATCCCTAAGATTGTTAGTTCGGTGTGTGAGTTGTACGAGTTTCACTATTGTGATTAAAATCAATATACGAAGTTAGTGATATCTCTGTGTGTGTTCTTCATTGTTCTTGTTAAGATTCCGCATTAACACTAACAATAGTCTAGGGTTTCTCACTTAGATTGGTTTGGATTTATCTCAACCATCTACTAGGTATTCAAGACTACTTAGAGATCCACATACAAATCTTCTATAAAGATACTTACACGTTTTGTATCTTTTCCTAACTTATCTCTAACAGACTTTCCTAACTTCACGACCAGACTTAACATTATAAGTCAACCAGACTTAAACATACTACCAGACTTAACTTTGCATTACCAGACCTAATTACAAAGACAGACCTAACTCTGATATACTACCAGACCTAAGTTGTCTTCTCTTGAATCGTATCATAATTCCCAACAATCCTCCCCTAACTTGATCTTCATGCTCCATGAACTTCAAGTTCTTCTGATTAAGCTTTCTTAGGATTGAATCTTGAACACTTTGAATTTTATTTAGGTCTTGATCCTTTCTAGCAGCTTGAGTCTTGATAAGCTCTTCTGATATGGTCTTTGCAGCAACATTGACTATATGTACATCAAATTCATTTAAGTTCCAGACTATTCTCATCACTTCCAAATGTGTTACCATCTGTGAGAGGTGAATCATTGAAAATGTAATGGATTTGAAATCTCTTTACGAATAGCCATCACCACTGGAGTAGCCAATGTTTTGGTGTGTAAGACCATGGTACATTAATAACCATATGATTTTTAGCAAATCATCAGCTTATCAACGGATTTATTAAGTCTTTACCAAAAGCCGTTTGCTTCTGGACTAGCCAATTCTTTGATGGAAAAGCACCTCATCATGGTGAATTGATTACCATTTATGGTTTTCCACAGCCTTTACCACAAGCCATAACCTTGTGGGCTAGCCAACTCTTCACTTATCTTAGATATGGTGAGTTGAATACCATACAATTTTAGGCAAATTGTCAGCCATAAACGGATTTGAGCAATCTTTACCTGTTAGCCGTTTGCTCAGGATTAGCCAGTCCTTGTGTTGATGAGACAAGGTGGACTGATAACCTTTTGATGTGTTAGTGCAAAGCACCTCCACCAAGTGAGAAGTTCTAATAATCTCACTTAACAACTTGTGAAAATATACTTAATCCAGCATTGCCTATAAAAGAAATAGAAGACACATAATTTTTTTTTTTCTTTTTTTTTTTTTTTTTTTTTTTTTTTTTTTTTTTTTTTTATCACTAACAGCATTAAAAACAAAACTACAAGACTTAAAAATAACCTAAATGCTGGTAAGTACTCATACTTTACATACTTTATAGTTTGACCTCCCCTTAAGTCAAACCTCCCCTTAACTCAAACTAGGGGTTCATCATACCAATGTTAACTACCAGATAATTGAATCTAGGACCATCAAATGCTTTAGTTAACAAATCAGCAACATTAAAATCTGTATGTATTTTCTCCACTCTTATCAACTTCTTTTCAAAGCAATCTCTAATAAAGTGATGCCTGATTTCTATATGCTTAGTTTTAGAGTGATATACTGGGTTCTTAACGATACAGATAGTACTCTTATTATCTATGTGGATAACAGTATTCATAAAATTCAAACCATAGTCCAGCAACTGATTCTGAATCCACAAGACTTGTCCACAGCAGTGAGCAGCTGCAACATACTCAGCTTCAGTAGTTGAATTGGCCACAATTGTCTGCTTCTTGCATTGCCAAGATATCAATCTCCTTCCAAGGAATTGACAACCTCCTGTTGTGGATTTCCTATCAAGACTTGCACCAGCATAGTCACTGTCTGAATAAGCTGTCAGGTCAAAAGATGACTCCTTAGGATACCAAAGGCCCAAATTTGGTTTGCCCTTTAAGTACCTAAAGATTCTCTTCACAGCATGAAAATGTGAAGTCTTTGGTTGTACCTGAAAACGTGAACATACACAAACTGCATACATAATGTCAGGTCTAGAAGCAGTAAGATACATGAGAGAACCTATCATGGATATGTAAAGGTGCACATCCACATCAGCAACATCTTCATCCTTTGTTAAAGGCACCTTGTTTTCCATAGGAGTGACTGCAGTCTTCACATTTGAGAACTCAAACTTCCTCAAAATTTCTGCAACATACTTGTCTTGAGAAATAAAAAGTCCATCATTCTTTTGTTTTACTTGCAGTCCCAAGAAAAATGTAAGTTCTCCCATTGAGCTCATTTCAAATCTGCTTTTCATTAAACCTTCAAATTCATCACAAACCAAAAGAAAAACCTTATAACCATAATGGATCCTTCCAATTCAGAAATCATAGAGATTTCATCCGATTCTTCTTAGGATCCGAATGGCTCATCTTCTGATTCATCATCAGGAGGATGGGGTGGATACTTCCCACCAGGGTATTCTTCAATCACTAGAAACAAGACATTAAGAGAATCAACTCTTAAGCAATGGCTAGTTGCTTATGATCTTACTGAAAAGGAACCAGAAGATGAAGCACCAAAGACTTCAAAGCCAATTCCCCCTTCTTATGTAGATGATAGAAGTTCTGAAGAAGAAGACCCTGCAAATGATGATGAAGAGACTTTTCCTTCAAAGGTTGTGCCATCCTTGAGGAGTGGTTCTATACCACGCCCACCACCAAGCAGCCTGATTCTTGGACTTCCATGCCCAAAAGCATGGAATCAGTTTGGTGGCAGAGGAGCCAAGAAGACCATTCTTGACTTTATGAACAAAGGGAAACAGAAAATGTAGATGGTGGTGTTTGGCTGGTTTATGTTAAAGCTTTTGTCTTATGATGCATTGTAAATTGCATCCTTGAATGCAATCACTTGTTTATAAATAAAAAGCTCCATGGTTCTGTTGTTTGAATTTTCCACATATGAATCACTTGCAATAGAGAAGAGTTAACAACTGCAAAACAAAGTTAAGCACAAAATACCAAAAACAAACATACTATGAAAGTAGAAAACCATTAACTATTGAAAATAAGAATAACCATTTAGAACAGTAAGACTGAAAACAAACAAGTATACAAACTATACAAAGTTAAGAAAGAGAAATCAGTTTTTCTTAACAACCCAGGCCTGAGTGGGCTTGAGTCCTCTCTGTGGAGCAGCATACTTAAAGGTTTTGTGTGAACTTGCTCCAGTGAAACTATGTTTGGACTTATAGGTATATTCATTTTTAAATGGATTCCAAGCCCAACAATCTGAGAGGTTATCAGCCGAACCCCCATTTGAATTTGTTTGATTTGCAACTGGTCTTCTCACAGGTGAATGAGGTTTATAAAAATTATTTCTTTGAAAATTTGCATTCACCTGTGGCTTTTGAAATGGTTGTTTGGGTCTCACATAGCCAGTGTTCACATTAGATCTCATAGAATTAACATAACCAGTATTCACATTAGGCCTCATAAAATTACCATTTTGCCTATTCACATTAAAGTTCCTGTAGCCAGACCTAAAATTTTGTCTACCAGAATTAACATAAGAGTTAGGTCTGGTAGAGTTATTAAGTTGGACAGGTCTGGGAACAAACTGGTTGGCATGATTAATTCTACTAGCATTATTCCAAACTGGTTTATTTGAACCATGACCCATATTAACATTCATTCTCTTTTGCTCAGACTCTCTCTTCATTCTCTTTTCATGGAAGTCACAATCTCTGATTAAATGACTCAAACTTCCACACACAAAACATCTTTTAGGAGCATTAGTATAACTACTCCTACTTTCTCTGTGAACACTATTGCTTCTAGGTGGCTCACTCATTTTAACATATTCCCTAGGAGTTTTTATGTGATTGACACAACTAGGTTTGACTGTCTCAGGCTTTGGTTCAGTCACTACAAGTTTAGTAACAACAGGTTCACACTTCTTAACAACCTTAGGTTCAGGATTCTCTTTTACCTCACTTTTTGACTCAGACTTAGAGTGATCAGAGGAACCATCAATAGATCCTTCAGAGTCATTGGACTGACAAGCAGAATACCTACTGGATTTTTCCTCTGAGGTGTTTGACTCAGGTGTTTGAGGACCTTTCTTACCATACACAAAAAGTGAATCATCCAACTCTTCTTTTTCAAGAGGAGTATAGTCATCACTCAAAGGTGGTGGTACTCCCTTAATGTCACCAGTCTTAACAAACCTATTACATAAAGGTTTATCAGTATAGTCCTCTTCTTTATTCTTAAATATAGCCTTATTCTCATCTTCCTCATATCCTAAGCCACATTTTTTATTTGACTTAATTTGAGAATCCCAACACTTAAACAGGTTATTATTTGAATTGTTCCACTGATCTACCCTTTTTCTCAACTCATCCCTCTCCTTCTGAATTCTAAGACCCAATTGTCTATACCTTTTAAGCTTTTCATCTTGTTCATATATTTTATTAGCTTGAAAGTATAGTTTTTCATTTAAAGCAGCATGTTGGTTTTGAAGGGTGACTTTTTGTGCCTCTAGTGTTTTTACAGCATTTTTATGTGCTAAAAGATTTACTTCAAGGTCACCTATTTGTTCTAACTGCTCATCACACAAAGCCTTAACATGATTATATGAATCAGTGCATAATTTAGAGCATAATGATACCTCATTACCAATGGCCATGAGAGCATGATCAGACTCCTCATTCACTCTTGGATGCTCACCCCAGTTGACTCCTCCAGCTTCCATTGTCAGCAAACTCATCTGATTCTTTTCCATTATCCCATCTTCATCTCTTTTCCCATCAGCAGGCTTCTTCTCTGGACAATCTCTTGAAAAATGTCCATGCTTGTGACAGTTGTAGCATTCAACTGTCCTCTTTGTGTATCCCACTGGTGATTTGTTGTTGAAGTTGATGTTCCTTCCATATTGCTTCTGAAATCGTTTGACCCTTAAAGCAACCATAGCAATGTGCCATTTTATGTCCATCTCTTCAACTTCAGCATCATTAATCTGTTCTAAGTCTTCACTAATAAAGCTTTCATCTTCCGTTTGATTGGCAAAGAAAGAATGTATCACCTCATCAGTAAAACTTGAAGCAGACCTTTCACTTGAAGGAGTTTCATAGATACCAGACCTAACACTACCAGGTTTAACCTTGTAAGTACTGCTTTTGTTTTGTGACACAAAAGCAACATTTGATGAACTGGTTGAAGCCTGAGTGTTGTTACTGATGTCCCTTTCAAACATCCTGAGATTATTGTATAGGTCATCAGGTGTCATTGAATCTACTTCCTCCTTAATCCTCATCGCCACAGATACATTGCCCCATTCTGATGGTAAAGATCTAAGGAACTTGTGGTTTGCATCCTCATTTGTAACTGCTGCACCATGAACTTCCAGTTGTGTTAACAGATGTTGAAATCTGTCATAGCCCTTCTCCAATCCTTCAGTCTTTGAAACACTGAATGTCTCAAATTGCTGTTTAAGAACAGCCTTTTGCATCTTCTTGGAGTTTGCATTGCCTCCAAATCGTTTCTTGATAGCCTCCCACATCTCCTTTGCATCAAGGATGCCATGAAACCTTTGTAGATGCTCCTTAGGAATAGCCATAAGAAGCAAGGTTCTGGCCTTCTTTTCCTTTTCCACAGCCCTAATCTCCTCAGCAGATACTGGTGGCATTATTCTTATCTGCTTATCATTCCCTTGTGAAATTCTTTTCTTAGAATTTCCCTTTTGAATAACCTTCCATACATCACTATCAATGTACTCCAGATAATGTTCCATCTCCATGGCCCATATATCATATTCTTCTCTTTTCAGTAATGAAAGTTTTATGTTTGAGATTCTGGTTGTGGAAGGGATGGGTTGTTGATGTGTTTGGGAGTTACTGGTTTCAGTTTTTCCTTCATCTTCATGGTTTGATCTCTCATCCTCACTGTTATGGATTGAAAATGTTTCAGTGTTAACAGGCTTATCGAATTCAGACATTGTGTAGGGTGATTTGAGTGAGAATTAGGTTTTTGAGATTAAGTGTTCTTCGAATTCAGAGTCTCTCTCCTTGCTCTGATACCAATTGTAGAGTCCCGTTTAAGCCCATCTAGGAAAACATCATTGATAATATTGCGGAATTGATAAGAACAATAATGTTAACAAGGTTGTGATATTTAACTTAAACGCGTTTCTTTATTCATCAATAAAACGAACAACTACTAACAAGCAAACGTGTACAAACACACGTTTGCTAACCAACACACACAACCAATCTACATTTTCTGGATGCTCAAACTACACGCCCTACATCTCTTTATATAATAGAGAATGCTAGGGTTTACAAGGGATAAGACCGAATATATATAAATAAATAAAAGATATCATGTAATCTTCATTTTAAATGAAGATTATTCATTTGTCATCTTCGGTCCTTCTTGTTTTGTAATAATCAAATCATAATTCCCAACAATATCATAGAATGTGTGATGTTAAAGAGCATGCTAAAGTAATGATTTAGGTAAGGCGAGACAGAAAGAAGTTGCTTAAACACATGAAAAGTAAAAGAAGTAAGATAAGATATGAGAATAAGAATGTGATGAGTTAATAATGTAAGAGAGAATGAGATGAGTATGTATGAGGTTAAAGTGTTGTTCGGAAATTATTATATCACGACTAATGTGCCCCATTAGCGGTGATTATTTTAATGAAAGTGTTGAATAATAAAACGTGATGAGTTAAGCGAAAGGATGTGATGTGAAAATTAAACGAGATAAGAATGTGTAAACGACTTAAAATGTGTAAGAAATGATGCTAATGAAAGAATGAAATTAACCTATGCAAGGTTTAAAAGTGGAAAGAGTCGGGTAGACTAAAGAGTAAAATAAGAAGGTGAAAATGATTAATGCGGATCTAGGATGTAGAATGATAAACACATAGAAATGTGTAATTATAATAAGCAGGTTCATATGCTCTATGAGTTTGCTTTCACTAAAAATAAATGAATGGGAAAATGTGTGCGTTACAATGCTATGACTTGGATCCATGATGGAAATGTGAAAGGTTAATGATGGTATTCTTCGGGATGACAGAGCTAATGATGATGAATGATTGTATCCTTCGAGATGACCGAGTTAATGAGTGTTAAAGGATCCTTCGGGATATGTTAAAGATCCTTCGGGATAAAACGTATTGCCTTCATCGGCAATGGGGTTGCCTCCATCTTTGGTAATAAAAATATCCCCATAATGAATTTGTTAATGATATGGGTCCAAGTCTAAAAAGGAAGTGTGAAGTATAAAAAGGATGAGAGAATAAAAGTTAAATTGAGAAATAGGAGTAATAGTGTTATGTTGAAAGTTCATAACCATGAGTTTATATTTCTTGATTTACATCGTTTGGGATGCCTTTCCATGTAAATGAGGAAGTATGAGTGAGTGGGCTTGTGTGTTACCGACATGGCACGAGTAGGGTTAGAGAAGTAGAAAGCGGAAGTCTAGAATTAGTTAGAAATTATAAGGACTAAGATAGGAGGGTTAAAATTAGAGTACGCCTTTTAGGGAAACCTATGAGAAACCTATGTTTTGAGTGTTAAGTATAAGTCGAAGGAATTAAAGAATTGTAATGATGCTTAAAAAAATGTTATAATACGCATTTGTGGCGTGGTGCAAAATGTGAGTAATGGAAAAAATTGATGATAAGTGTCATGTGTAATGTGACTGCAAATGTTAAAGTATGATGTTATAAAGTCAATTCATGTAATACTTTTATAAGACTTATAAAGGTAAACGAAAATGACATGAAAGAAGAAGTAGAAGAAATGAGGTAATTGGAGAGACGCAAAAGAAATGGATAAATGGTGTTGATTGAATGTGAAAGTATTAGCCAAATGTATTCATGTAAAGTTAATTAGCACGAGTTTCTCAAGTATCAAGTAGTCAAAGAATGAGAATAGAGGATAAAGCAAGTGAGAATGTGATGTAACGGTAATAGAACGGATTAAAATGATAACTAGTTATAGTAAGTATGTCTCGTACATGTAATAATCTAAGTAAGAGTTGTATGGTTCTAGAAGTAAGCGGAAAGTAATGTGGATTAAGGACATGTGATGTGTTATAGTATGCATAGAATTGCAAGATCGCTTAGATCGTTGCACTAAATAAACTAAGAATTATGGTGCTAGGAATGAGAAGTATAATGTAACTAGGTTTTGGTTAGTAAAGAATGATAGATTTTGGGGACGAAATCTAAATAAGGGGGGTAGAATTGTTAGACCCGTATCCCGGTTATGAATAGGCCCCACCCTAGATAGAAATTGCTAAGGACTTTACGTGATTGGCCAGTCAATGGATGTTATGTTACGGTCAAACCCGATAGTCAACTAATAGTCAATGAATGGTTTAAAAGGTTATGGAAAGTATTATGTGGCACAAGTAGAAAGGAAATAGACCTAAGGGGCTAAAGTTGCAATAGATCAAATATGTCATAAGTTATATGTGGCCAAAGTAAAAGAAAAGAGACTAGAGGGACCAATCTTGCCCAAGGGCCAAACTTGGGTCTAGCTAGATATATCCAGGAAATTCTAGAGTTTTCCCCCATTATTGAAAGGGGTGTTGACGTCTGCTTATGGAGAGGAAAAAGGAGGGAACAAGATGCGTTGATGATGAATTCATGAAGGGTTTTGATACCCTAATCCAAGGGTTAAGTTCTAGCAATTATCAATCACAAGTAAGTATTCCTTACCTTGATTTTATGAAGTAATAGTTAAGTGGGAAGTGGGATTTCACCATATGATCAAGATATGATCATATGATGATGTAGAAAGGAAGATGAGTAAGTTATGGTGGATTATATAAACCCTTGTTGATAGTATTGAGTTATATGTATTATTAGGTTTGTTGATAATGGTGAAGGATGATGATGATCATGATGATGACTAGTGAGGATGATGATGGTGGTGGTGAAATCATGAATGGTAGATTAGCTTGGATATGAGGTAAGTAACTCTCACTAAAACATGTATTATATGTGTATTTATCATATATGAATTATGGTTGTATAGGAGTATAAGATTTGGATTTAGAATGGTTGTAAGTTAAGGATGGATGGCTAGTGATTTCGACTAAGAGTATGTTAGCTTGTTGGATTTGGACTAATTAAGGTATGTAGTTGATTATGGTTGTGATGAATAGATGTAGTTATGTTATGAAGTTATATGTGATATGAATTGAATGATGTGGCTTGGGAGCCTTAAAGTGATTATGATGCTTATGTGGAAATATGTGTATGAGATATGTTTTATGTCGGGTTACTTACTAAGCGTAAGCTTACTCTTTTAGTTGTTAATGTTTTGTAGGTTAATTGCGATGAAGATAACTTGGCTTGGATTATGGCTTAAAGACTTGATAAGCGGTTTGGAAGATAGTAAGTGTTAGGAGCTTAGGTAGATACCGAGCTCAAGGTCAAAGTTTGTACCCCCGTTGTTCTTTTATTGATTTGTAAAGTAAAGTCAAGTGTCAAAATGTATGTTAATGGAGTCATAATGTTTTGGTGGTCTAACGGTGTGTCAAAGTGTGTTTTATGTGTTTATAGTCAAAGTTAAAGGGGCGTTTGGATTAAGTGTAAATATACCCATTTTGGGTTGTACATGGGTCAAGTGTATATGGAACACGTTTAGTATGTTTAAGTAATGATGTTGGTTAAGTTTGGTGGGAAAATGAAGTGGTATAAGTAGTTTGTAGTGTAAATGGGTCAAAACGGGTTTTGGTGCAAAACCCATGATTGTGTAAAGTACGTTTTCGAGAGTCAAACGGTAAATGTTTTTGTTTGAAAATGAGCCCAATGATATACTAAGTAAATCTGGAAAGTTTGGTTAATTATCGTGTTCGGGAGGTTAGACTTTCAAGTCGGGATTTTGAAACTGATCCGGGCGACCAGAAACATCCAACCGATCGGATGGAGGGCGCCTGGCAGTTTTTGGCAATTTTTGAAAAATTAAATATTTTAATCCGTAAGTCGTTACGGGTCGCGCCACCCGTCGTTTTGAAGGTAATTGAGTCTAGTTTCATTTAAAATTAGTCTCAAGGTCTGAATGTTTATGGATTTTTATAAATGGTCAAAAGAGTAACAGACTGTCCGTAAAAGTCCAGCATTTCCGCGTAAAAAGTTTTAATTTTTGGTCTAGGCGGGCACGGGGTGTAACAAATTGAACAAAATCAAACTATAGTATATTTTATCGTTTGGCAACATTAACCCTACTAATACATTGTTTAACAATATATAAAGTCATATCCTACAGCGGTTTCGAAGGGTTAGCTGTTACAATGAAAAAGTATGGTGTAGTATATACAAAACCAATTCGATAAAAAGATTATATTAAAGTTTCTGTCTGATAAAAGAACTTGATAAAAAAACAAAATGTTCATCGGTTTGGACTCCTTTTGACTGACCTCAAAAGAAACGAAAGGAAATAACCTATTTTAAATAATAATTGTTGCAACTTATATTCCAATGATAATAGCACATAAAAACTACCAAAGACGTATGTGAAATACGAACTGCACAAACCTTGGCAAGTTCGTCTTTGTCCGCCACGACGCGTGTTGGCATTGAAGTAAACAGTATGAGACTGAGCGCCTTCTGCTACAATAACAACAGCAAGCACATGAGTAGCAACTATTATAATAGCACGATGGGAACTATAGATAATATAAGAATCGAGAAACATTATTCTTCAAATGTAATACAGAAAAATGCGTGTTTGGCAAAAGTGCAGGTCGGAAAATTTATGGTTCTCCCAAAACTGACCTTAACCCAACCGTATCAAAGATGAGAATGGAGGTTGCAGAACGGGTGGGTTTAGGTAACGGTCAAAATGCCTTGATATGTATGGGTTTCGTAAGCTGAAATACTTCATTTTCAAGATTCGTAAAATTTCATAAACTCTTGCTGACCAAACTCATAACCGCCTTACCAAACATGGCAAACCTTATTGTACCTGGCTTCATCCCAGCTTGCAATGACTTAGAGACAATCACTGCTCCTGTTAGAGTGATGGTTTACCTTTCTAGCAACTAATATACACATGGACATACTTGTTTAAACGTAAATATTAATACTCATTCATCTAACATGATTATCATTTTTGGGATATCCTACAAGAAGTGGTACATTTATTTTCTGTGTGTAGGATAATCCTTATAGAGAGTTTGCTGAATCTTATGATAGCTTTTCTTTTAATCGAAAACACAGAAAACAGATATCCATTATGCAATGGATTAAACATGAACCTGACCATCAAAGTTGGCGTTCAAAACGTTGGAGGAGCCTGACATACTTGTTTCTTTGACACCTCTACACAAGAGTTCAATAAGGTTAGTCACTGGAACATTGTTGGTGTCCAATACAATGCCTTCACAAGTCCTCATAAGCTCTTTAGTATAAGCTCTTGGGTTAGTGCCTGTATTTCAGAAGAGATGAAGTAATTGAGATTAGTTTGCATATTGACCAATTACTTGTTCTCATTTACTCAATGATGTTTTACATACTATAATGCAACCATTTTGGTGGGGGTGGGGGGCTAGCACGATTATCTTGACATATGCAGCCGGCAACTCTATTTAAATATATATCAAGAAAATGGGCAAAGCAAAAATGTCACATCTCAGTTGCTTTCCTAAAATATTTAGCATGACCTATCTGACTTATTTTTCTCTACAAAATTATACCGAATTGCTGCTCTAGACTTGGGTGCGCATCATCTAGAAATTCAATTTCATAAGTATTTATAATATTATTTTCATATTCGAGCATGCATATATCGATCTGAATGAAAACATATTAATCATCTACAGGGCATAGATAGAGTGGAATACCTTCAAATGACCACTGGCTAACTCCATCAGCGACCCCTAGCCATCTGCTTCCAGCAACAAAGCAGGCATCATCTCCACCTATCAATGCCTGGAATTATTATTTCTATTACTAATCCACATGATGTTACACCCCGTGCCCGCCTTGACCAAAAGTACTCAAATTTAAAACTTTTACGCGGAAACGACCCAACATTACGGACATCCTATTACTCTTTTGACCATTTATAAAAATTCCTAAACATTCATACCTTGATTTTATTCTTAAATGAAACTAGACTCAATTACCTTCGAAACACCAGGTGGCACGACCCGTGGCGACTTACGGTTTAAAAGATATGATTTTTCGAAAATCGACAAAATCTGAAAATACCTCCCAAACCGCCGGTTGGGATATAATTCTTCACAGAAATGTCCCAACCGCCCCGGCTGGGAGTCTGCAGACCCCAAAAACTTGCCATTTGACCCATTTTCATGATATACAACCCATACCACATCCGTATTACGTCAAACTTAACCAAAATCATTAACTTTACATATTAAATCTGTTTCATAATTACTTGACCCGTTTACAACCCAAAATGGGTAAAAACACGCTTATTCCAAACACCCCTTTATCTTTATCTAGAAACACATAAAACCATTTAAACAACAAACCGTTTAACAAGCATTACCATAACCGACAAGGACACAACTTGACACTCGACTACATGTTACAAACCAATAAAAGACCAACGAGGGTATAACATGGACCTCGAGCTCGGTATCTACCTAAGTTCCTAACGCTTAATATTTTCCAATCCATTTCCAATTCCTTAAACTATAATCCAAGCACTTCCTTCCCGTCGCGCATAGACCTACAAGGACATTGAGACACTAAAACGTAAGCTTTCGCTTAGTAAGTAATTAGATTAATACATGGTTAATACTTCCATTCGCACATATATGCATCAAGAACATCTTTAATCATTTGGCTCATGACCAAACCAATCTCGTTACCATTATCATAACAACATCATAACCATATCACATGAACATCATAACATTATACACATAACAAACATAGACTTACCTTAGACCTTTCAACCCCATGTCCTATCTCTTGATCCTAACTCACTAACATACCTCATATTAACCCAACTTACTAATCCAAGGCTTAATCCTATCAACTCATTCATTAACACATAACATGAGAACATTCATATTAACGCATATAGTAATCAAAGTTACTTACCTTGGGCACCATAGCTAAACTACCATATTATTATATCACTATCAAGATCTTCATCATCATCTTCATCCACCTTCTTCCTTGATTCCTAGTCAAGGATCATCACCATCTTCCTCACTTGATAACCCTTACTTGTCCATCATGATTCCTACTAAATCAACACACAAAATACTTACTTTCCTATCAAACTAACACTATCTAGCAAAGGTTTACCCAAACCTATCACCATCCTTATGAATCCAACTTAATATCATTTAAGACACAAGTCGACTTATCTTCATGATAGGATGACATGATCTTCTTCCTTGGATCACTAGTACCAATATAAGGTTTTCCCTCCCTTTCTCCCTTCTCCAAAACCAGACCAACACACACACCCTTATAGAACTTGTATGAAATGCCTAGAAATTTCTAGGCTAAGATATTTGTTGATGCAAGTTTGCCTATTTGGCAAGTATGGTCCCTCTAGTCCTTATTATTCTACTTTGGCCACACTAAATATAATGATACATTTAGTCCTTGGCAACTTAGGTCCCTGAAGTCTACTTCCTTTCTAAATGTAACACAACATATTTATATAGCCATATTATACATACTTTGACTATCGGGTTTGACCGCTACACAACTTCCGCTGACTAACCAATTACAACAAGCGTTATTCAACTCATCTAGAGTGGGGTCTAGTTGTATACGGGAAACGGGTCTAACAATTCTACCCCATTATTTAGATTTCGTCCCCGAAATCTATCGTTTATTGCTAACAAAAACTTAGTCACATAATACACCTCATTCCTAGCACTTTCGATTCTTAGTTTATTTTGTTGCAACGATCTAAGTGATCTTGCAACTCTATGCATACTATAACATATCACATGTCCTTAATCCACATTACTTCCCGCTTACTTCTATAACCATACAACTCTTACTTAGATTATTACATAATACGAGACATACTGACTATAACTAGTTATCATTCTAATCCATTATATTACCGTTACATCACATTCTCACTTGCTTTATCCTATATTCTCATTCTTTGACTACATGTTGCTTTAGAAAATCGTACTATTTGACTTTACATAAATACACTTGGCTAATACTTTCACATTCTATCAACACCACTTAACCATTTCTTTTACGTCTCTACAATTACCTCATTTCTTCTACTTCTTTTTTCATGTAATTTTCGTTTACCTTTATAAGTCTTATAGAAATATTACATGAATTGACTTTATAACATCATACTTTAACATTTGCCGTCACATTACACATGACACTTATCATCAATTATTTCAATTACTCACATTTTGTACCACGCCACAAATGCGTATTATAACATTTTTAAGCATCATTACAATTCTTTAATTCCTTCAACTTATACTTAACACTCAAAACATAGGTTTCTCATAAGTCTTGTTGGGAATTATGTGTTTCGAAAGTTTCAACTGCTTGTTATAGTTAGTACTTTCAGTTATGTAGTTAGTACTGTTAGCTTTAAGTTAGTACTATTCGTGTTAGAAAGGTACTGCTGGTATGTTTTAGTTAGTATTGCTTATGTGATATGCATAAGTTATTATTAGAATAGATATGCAAAGATATGCATGGAGTTATATTATGAAGAGATATGTAACATCTCTTTACAAGCTATTAGGGTTTACTTAGTGTATAAAAGGATCCCTGCGGCATTAGAGTCAAGGTGTGACAAGTTGTGTTTAGTTAGTAATCTGTAACCTAAGCAGATTGACAGTAATAAAAGATCTTTTAGAATTCGGTGTTCTTCTTAGCAATACAAGTTAGATTCCGCATAACTTCTATTGTTTATAGTTGATGTTTCTCTTGTGGTTAGTTTGGATTTATCTAGATTAGCTACGACCTTTAACAGGCTAGAAGGATCCATTCATATTGGGACCAACAAGTGGTATCAGAGCTTGTTGCGAAACTCTGAGTAAGAAAAACCTAAACCAGATATGTGAAAATGTCAGGAGAAGAAGAAATTAATAAGATCGAAACCAATGAAGACAACAACCAGAAACCTCCACAAACACCGCCACCACAAACACAAACACAATCAATCCCTCATACCATGTCATCTATTAAACTTCCTGTTCTAAAGAAGGGAGAATATGATATTTGGGCCATGAAGATGGAGCATTACCTAAGTCACACTGACTATTCTCTGTGGGAAATTATACAGAATGGCAATGGTCCTGTTAAGATTGCAACAGATGCCCAAGGGAATGTTAAAGTTTTGCCTCCTAAAACTGCTGAAGAGATTCAAGCCAGAGAAAGAGAAAGAAATGCTAGGACCACCTTATTGATGGCTATACCAGAAGATCACTTAGCCAAGTTTCACAAGATGACTGATGCCAAAGAGATGTGGGATGCTATCAAATCCAGATTTGGAGGGAATTATGAATCCAAGAAGATGCAGAAGTATATTCTGAAGCAGCAATTTGAAGGCTTTTCTGTATCCAACTCAGAAGGATTGCACAAGGGGTATGATAGGTTCAAAACCTATTAAGTCAGCTTGAAATTCATGGTGCAGGTGTCTCAACTGAAGATGCCAATCAGAAGTTTCTTAGGGCTTTACCTTCTTCCTGGTCACAAGTATCCTTGATCATGAGGACTAAGCTAGGAATTGACACTCTTAGCTTTGATGATCTGTATAACAATCTTAGGGTTTTTGAACGTGATGTTAAAGGCTCAATTGGATCATCTTCAAGCACATAGAATGTAGCATTTGTGTCTTCTGAAAGCACTAGCAGTACAAATGGAGTTAGTACTGCCCATGGTGTTTCTACTGCTTCTGGGTACAACTCACAAAGGAAAGGATCCTAATCATATACTGATGATCTTATGCACTCATTCTTTGCCAATCAATCCAGTTCTCCACAATTGGATCATGAGGATCTTGAACAGATTGACAAGTATGACCTAGAAGATATGGACTTGAAATGGCAGGTGGCCATGATTTCCATGAGACTAAAGAAGTTTCACAAGGAGACAGGAAGGAAACTGAAGTTTGATGCAAAGGAACCAGTTGGCTTTAACAAGACAAAATTTGAGTGCTTCAATTGTCATAAGTTTGGGCACTTTGCTAGAGAGTGCAGATCAAAAGGCAATCAAGAAGGCAGAAGGAGAGATGTTGTAAAGAGTGGATACAAGGAACCTGCAAAGTTTGATGAAGCCAAAGCATTGGTGACTGTTGATGGAGATGAGATAAATTGGTCAGGCTATGCTGAAACATAACTTGCTTTGATGGCTTTCAATGAGGTACAATCTTGTTCAAAAGAATGTGTAGAATCTTATGCTAAACTTAAAAAATTATATGATGAACAAAGAGATAAAATTGCTCATGATAGCATAGAAATACAAGCCTATACTGAAGCCTTAAAAACAGTAGAAGCTCAATTAGCTTGTCATTAAAGAAATCAAGTAATTTATGAAGAAAAACTTAGGTTTATGAAGATTGATTTAGATGAAAAAACTGATGAGCTTATATACAATAAGAAACTATTAGTTGTTGCTGAAAAAGAAAAAGAGGAACTAAAAACCAGAGTTCAATCTTGGCAAAGTTCTTCTAAAAATCTTAGTAAGTTAATAGATTCTCAAATGAGTTCAAGTGACAAATCTGGGCTTGGGTATGGAGATAATTTGCATAAGGGAATGTTGAGTTATGAGCAAGAAATGTTTGAAAGTGTATTTTTTTAGTAGTGATAGTGATGTAGAAGATGTTCCTGTGAAAGATAGGTATGCTAAAACTGAAGGAATGCATGCACTTCCCTCTCCTATCACTGGAATTTATATGCCTCCTAGGAATGATGTAGAGATAGATGATTCAATGTTTACATATGGTCCAAAACAGACTAAAACTTGTGAAACAGATGATAAAACTAGTGAAACTCAGTCTAAAACCACTGATGTTGCTCCTTCTTGTGAGGAATCAACTGAGTCTGTGCCTAAATTGGTCATTAATGAACCCAAAGTAGTTAATGAACCAAAAGTTTGGTCTGATGCTCCTATCATTGAGGAGTATGAATCTGATAGTGAAGATGAATATGTGTGTAAAGCCTCTGTTGAACAAGAAAAACCTAGTTATGCTTGTAGGAAAGATGTTAAGGATCAAGACACACAGAGTAGGTCAAGGACTCAAAGATTTGGTTTAGGATATAGTGTCACTAGAAAAGCATGTTTTGTATGTGGAAGTTACAGTCATCTCATTAGAGATTGTGATTTTCATGAGAAAAGAATGGCTAAACAGGTTGAGGTTAAGAATGTTGTTAAAAGTGAGGTTAGACCAATATGGAGCAATGTTAATAGGGTGAATAAACAAAATTTTCAAATAATAAGACTCACCCTAAGAGTAATAAGAACTTTGTTCCATCAGCAGTGTTAACTAGATTTGACATTTTAGCAGTTCCTACTGCTAGACCAAATCCAGTTCCAACTGCTAGGCCAAGAACAGTTACCACTGCTAGGCATAATGTAACTACTGTTAGGAGAAGTTTTAATTCTTCTAAACCAAGATCAACTGGGAATGATACACTTAAAAGGCAAAATGTTTTTCACAAAACTCATTCACTAGTTAGAAGGCCTTTTTATAATACAACAGTATTTAATAACATGATTTGGAAACCCAGAGTTAATACTACTAAGGTAAATCATGTTTCTACTGCTGGGACACAAGCAGTAATTAATACTGTTAAGGGACATAAGGGGAATGCTGTAAAAGCCTCAGCATGTTGGACTTGGGACTCTATGCAAAATGAATATACATATAGATCCCAAAGCAACAGTGGATCATGTTCTTATAAGACATTTAAATATAATGATCCACAAGGTAGACTCAAGTCATCTGTGGCTTGGGTCCCAAAGAAAAACTGATTTCTTTTATTTGATGTGCAGGGAAATCCATATGGAGCTTTAAGGGATAAAGGAATTGTTGATAGTGGATGTTCCCGGCATATGACTGGAAACAAGGCTTACCTCTCAGATTATGAAGAATTCAGAGGTGGATCAGTTGCTTTTGGAGGAAGCAAAGGTCAAATTATTGGTAAAGGAACTATAAAAACAGGAAATTTAGATTTTGAGGATGTATATTTTGTGAAAGAACTTGAGCAGTTCAATCTCTTTTCTGTGTCATAAATTTGTGACAAGAAGAACAAAGTTCTTTTCACTGATACTAAATGTTTTGTATTGTCTCCTGATTTTAAGTTACCTGATGAAAATTAAGTATTACTTAAAATCCCTAGGCAAAACAATATGTACAGTTTCAATCTAAAGAACATTGTTCCTTCTGGAGATTTATCTTGTTTGATTGCAAAAGCTACAGTTGATGAATCTAATAAATGACATAGAAGGCTTGGTCATGTTAATTTTAAAAACATAAACAAACTTGTGAAGGGAAATCTTGTAAGAGGTTTACCTTTCAAGATTTTTCAAAATGACCATACTTGTGTGGCCTGTCAGAAAGGAAAGCAACACAAGGCCTCCTGTAAGGCTAAATTAATGAGCTCAGTTAGTAAACCCTTACAGATTTTGCATATGGACTTGTTTGGACCCACATCTGTAAGGAGTATAAATCATAAGACATATTGTTTGGTAATCACTGATGATTTCAGTAGGTTTAGTTGGGTGTTCTTTTTGGGTTCTAAGGATGAAACTGCTGATATTCTTAAAAACTTTGTTAGGCAGATAGAGAACCAGTTAGATCACAGAGTTAAGATTTTTAGGTGTGATAATGGAACAGAATTCAAAAATAGGGATCTCAATGAATTCTGTGATCTTAAGGGCATAAAAAGGGAATATAGTAATGCTAGAACTCCATAACAAAATGGAGTTGCAGAAAGGAAAATTAGGACCTTGATTGAGGCTGCTAGAACAATGCTAGCAGATTCATTTTTACCTAGTATATTTTGGGCTGAAGCAGTTAGTACTGCTTGCTATGTTCTTAATAGGGTATTAGTGACTAAACCTCAAAATAAAACACCTTATGAGCTTTTAACTGGTAAGGTTCCTATTATAAGTTACTTAAGACCTTTTGGGTGCCATGTGACCATCTTGAATACTTATGGCCACTTAGGAAAGTTTGAAGGGAAAGCTGATTCTGGATTCTTAGTTGGATATTCCCTAAGTAGTAAGGCATTTAGGGTGTATAATTTAGAGACTCAGAAAGTTGAAGAGAACTTGCATGTAGAGTTTCGTGAAAATAAACCTAATGTTGCAGGAAAAGGACATGCTTGGATGTTTGATCTTGATTATTTAACAAATTCTATGAATTATATACCTGTTGCTACAGAGAATCAAGCTAACAAACATGCAGGTCCACAAGAAGCTAACCCAAATGCAGGTACACAAGAAGATATCAATTCAAGTGACTCTTTTGAGGAATCTTTTGCACTGCCCTTCTTGTCAAATTGCTCTCCAAATGTCAAGATTTCAAGTGGGAAGGTTGATGCTGATTCAAAGTCCGATTCTAAGCCAAATGACACAGAAGATGAAATTTTTCTGGATGAGCTTGAAAGGCTTACAAGGCAAGAGAAAGAAGTTGATGCAACTTTTTCAAAGAAAACACCTAGCAGTACAAACTCAATTCCTACTGCTAGCACACCAGTTTGTACTGCCAGTTATTCAAGAGTTAATGATGCTGATGATTTGTCATATCCTGAGCTAACCAAATATGTTCTTTAAGATGATGATGCTATGCCTGATCTTGAAGATATTTATGCCAGTCCAAGAGATGGGATTTTCTCTCATGCATCCTATGATGATGAAGGTGTAGTGACTGATTTCTCAAATTTGGAAGATACAGTGGATGTTGATCCTATTCCTACATCAAGAGTACATACTGTTCATCCTAAATCTCAAATTATTGGAGATCCAAGTTCTGCAGTTCAGACTAGAAGCAGAGTAAACAAGAATTCTGGAGCTCAAGCTTTGGTCAGCTACATTCAAAAGCAGAAGAGAAACAATCATAAAGACTTTCAACATTGTCTGTTTGCCTGTTTTCTCTATCAGATTGAACCCAAGGTTATCTCTCAAGCACTTGTAGAAGAAAGTTGGGTTGATGCTATGCAAGAGGAGCTCTTATAGTTTCAGTTGCAGAAAGTATGGATTCTTGTAGATTTGCCACTTGGGAAGAAAGCTATTGGTACTAAGTGGGTTTACAGAAATAAAAGGGATGAAAGAGGTGTTGTAGTGAGAAATAAGGCAAGGCTAGTTGCTCAGGGCTATAAACAAGAGGAAGGAATAGACTATGATGAGGTATTTGCACCTGTGGCTAGGATTGAAGCTATCAGGATCTTCTTAGCATTTGTTTCATACAAGGGATTTGTAGTTTATCAGATGGATGTGAAAAGTGCATTTCTGTATGGCACAATTGATGAAGAGGTGTATGTGACTCAACCTCCAGGATTTGTAGATCCTAAATTTCCAAAGAAGGTTTACAAAGTTGTGAAGGCTTTATATGGTTTACACCAAGCTCCCAGAGCCTGGTATGCTACTTTATCTTCATTTCTGTTGAAGAATGGTTTCAGGAGAGGAACCATTGACAAGACTTTATTCATAAAGAAGGACAAAAATGATATTATGTTGGTGCAAGTATATGTAGATGATATTATTTTTGGTTCTACTAAGAAGTCTTGGTGTGAAGAGTTTGAAGCTTTGATGAAAAGTCAGTTCCAGACGAGTTCTATGGGAGAGCTCACCTTCTTTCTTGGACTACAGGTGAAGCAGCAAGAATATGGAATTTTCATAAGTCAGGATAAGTATGTTGCAGAAATCCTGAAGAAGTTTGATTTGGTTAATGCTAAATCTGCCAGTACCCCCATGGAGTCAAAGAAGCCATTAGTCAAGGATGAAGAAGCTGCTGATGTGGATGTACATCTTTATAGGTCCATGATTGGATCTTTAATGTATTTGACTGCTTCTAGACCTGACATCATGTTTGCAGTCTGTGCTTGTTCTAGGTATCAAGTGACTCCAAAGACTTCACATCTTCATGCAGTAAAAAGGATCTTTAGATATCTCAAAGGCCAACCTAAATTAGGTCTTTGGTATCCTAAAGTCTATTCATTTGATTTGGAAGCTTACTCTGACAGTGATTATGCTGGTGCAAGTCTTGATAGGAAATCCACAACAGGAGGTTGTCAATTTCTTGGTAGAAGGCTTATCTCATGGCAATGTAAGAAGCAAACCATTGTAGCTACTTCTACTACTGAAGCAGAATATGTTGCTGCTGCTAATTGCTGTGGACAAGTTTTGTGGATTCAAAATCAGATGTTAGACTTTGGTTTCAACTTCATGAACACAAAGATTTACATTGATAATGAGAGCACCATCTGCATTGTAAGAATCCTGTGTTTCACTCCAAAACCAAGCACATTGAAATTAGGCACCACTTCATTAGAGATGCCTATGAGAAAAAGCTGGTTCAGGTGCTTAAGATTCATACTGATGACAATGTGGCTGATCTTTTAACTAAAGCCTTTGATGTTAGCAGGTTTAATTTCTTAGTGGTTAATATTGGAATGCTAAATATATAGTTGCATTGGTTCAGGGGAGGTAAATAGGCAGGTTATGGAATAATTGTTATGGAGTATGTGTCCAAACAGGGGAGGAAGAAGTGAAAAATGTTATAAATGATAATTTTGCTAAGGGAAGGAAATTAAAGAAGCAAAAATTTGTACTGCTGCTTGAAAATCTTTCTACTATTGGTGTAAAAGTTTCTACTGCTACATTAGAAGTTTCTACTGTTAAAGAAAAGGATGTCTTTTAAAAAGCAGAATGAAGGGTTGTGACATGTTTTTGGAAATCTGGAAGCTTTGATGCGTGCGCGTGTCGTTGCGGTTTAGCAGTATTAATGCCTACTCAAGTTTTAAATTTATATTTAGCCGACTTATCAATAACACACACACTTAACGAGCAGTGTACCCGGTCAGTATGAATATAATGGTAAGTAGAGTGTCGATCACTAAGAGTGGAACGTATTATCTAGTTATTCTAAACAGTATTTTAACATCCTAAGTTAGCTATACAACCTAATCTAACGCAAGGGGGTTCAGCCTGAGAGACTGGTACGATTTGGTTATGATTAAATAGAAAACTAAACTAATGAGCACGAATCAGCGATTAGCACACACGTACACAGATAGATACTCGAGACAATAAGAAGACCTGTCCTGATAATTAAGTAGCTTGTCACTTGTTTTATTGCTAGTTTTATATGAAGTGTATATAATTAAACCTTTCTCGTTGGCTCTAATCTTATCGGCGAGTAAACCCTTAATGATTACTTATGTCTATCCTATTTATTTAAGAGACGCTAAAACAAATAGGCGAGGAAGGGGCATGGCGACCCAAGCAATGCTCAGCTAGACACAGAGGTTATCAATGCACTAATAAAAGTCACCAAAGACATCAACATATAAACTTTAATTAATGGGAAAGCAATATTAAGGGGAGTGCATGATTTTTCGTAGTCACATGACACAAGCCCATGAATCTTGATGAATTAAAGTGTACTAATACAATAAAACAAAACTACTTAATGAATTGAATACATGCAGGACCTTCTTACATCTCTTGTATCTTCGTTTAGGTGTGTCTTGTGCTGCTTGGTCGTCTGAATTCAGCTCTAGGGTTCTTCTGTCTTCGGTCTCTGAGTTAAGCTTAAAAGTCTCGAAATTCGTCTGGCCTTGGGGTATTTATAGTTTCTGTCAGAGGGATCGATGCGGCACATAGAATTGTTAGATGCGGCGCATTGACTTAACTTCGCGTGGGGTCCAAGATTAATATATTCAGGAATATTCGTACACCGTCTTCAGATGCGGCGTATCTTGGTCTTTGTATGCGGCGCATGTACTTGGATTGTAACTTGTGAAAACTTGATAGTGATATGCCGTATGTTAGAAGTATGATGCGGCGTATCTGGAGTAGAACGAGCTTGATCTTCTGGTTTTCAGTAGGCTATTGACATCTTGCTTGTTTTGCTCCATAATTAATCCAAAATCGCCAAGTTTCACATAATGCTTGTTTTTACCTGAGAATTACTAAAGTAAACATTAATGTATCGATTCTCATAGATAATATAATAAAACAAGTCAAATAAATAGGATAAATGATGATAATAAAATGTACTTATTTGAGTTCATCAAATATCCCCCCCACTTGAACTTTACTTGTCCCCAAGTAAACCTTAGAATTAATCAAATGAAACTGTATCCTAAAAGATATTAGGATTTATTTTTATATTTAAGCACGTATTCGTTTTGTCATAATCACACAACCAAACACTTAACGAAGTAGAAACCAAAATAATTTTTAATGTAAAACAATTCTAAATCGTTTAGTTGCTTAGTCGTGACGAATATTCTATCATAGGCTTGGCAAGTGTACGCATCTCCCCCACTAAAGCCAAGGAATAACAAGTCTAAAGCGGTAAAAAGGGTTTTGAGGCTAAAGGGTTGATCATCCTTTTTAATCTTTATCGATCTCATATTCCAGAAAAGGCGACAAAATCACAAATACATGATCGAATCCACGACCACGATACTTGCAATTGCTCAAATCCTTAACTCGAATAGGCTAAAGATAGGACCAAGTAATCTTCACCAATAATATTATATCAAAAAGGGTGACAAAATCATAAATACATAGCCGAATCCACGACTACGATACTTAAGATTGCTCAAATCCCTAATCTGAATAAATCAAAGGTTTGGATGAAGAATGATATAGGGTATGGATAATATTTGGGATACAAATTGGTGTAAAATGAAAAATAAACAAAACAGATAAATTAAAATCCTAAGTGTGGTTAATCAATTTCCCAACCATCCCATGAATAAGACTCATATCATTGAATAACTCACGCTTTAACACTTGAAACACACGCTTTAGGTAGACACGAATTATACTCAACAAGATCTCAATAAAAGAATAACCTTAGTTGGCGTTCCCATAACAGCCAACTCCCATTCAATCCATAAATATAATATACAACAATAAATAGTGGTGATATCTCCCACTTAATACAAAACTTTACATAAGTTGGTTAAAACAAACTTCCAACTTTTCCTTTTTCTTTTTCTTTTCTATTTTTTTCGATTTTTTTTTTATTTTTTTTTATTTTTTTTTTAATTTTTTTTTGACATCAACATATATGTGTAAAATTTCACAACTTTTCTATCACTATTTTTCCGGATAATTTTTCTATACTCTTCATACTTTCAGAAATAACTGTAATAGCGAATGTAGCAAACACACGAAAAATAAACTAAAAGATATACAATATTTACTTTCATACCAATTGCATTGTGCAATTTCCCAACCTAACCAAAGATAATGAATTACGCACGCGAACACAGGTAACGTAAGGAAACACACTTTGCCTAAAGCAATTAACCACGGATTTTAATCTACAGGGTAGGCTAAGGTGTAAGGGTGTATCGAAACATTATAACAAAGGTGTAAGAAACGAAAGGAATGACCCTGAGGGTTTTTCTAGGGGTATCTTACTCTAAAAGTGAGAGTAACAAAGGGTTTATACGGGGGTTAACTAACCAGTGTAGTTAGTTAATATCACATAACATATAAAGGCAATTTGGGTGTAATCCTAGAAATTTACCAATTTAGACAAGTCACTCCAATTATATAGATAATACTTATTATGGTGGTCTCGAATAGTATACAAGCCAAGTTCTAAAGTTTACAAGTCACCGGCACACTAAAGTTTTAATATTTTTGAAAGAATAGAGTTATGTGTGCGGTTATGTAATTTAGACTTTAAACAAAAACATGCTAAAAAATTTTAAATTTTGATATATTAAGCGCATTTTAAGCATATTTTGAAAAAGTTTAGGACAAGTAAGTGTTCTAATTCTCCAATCCCCCCACTTAAGTTAAACAACGTCCTCGTTGTTTGTGTCAAAGGTTAAAAACTGGAAAATAAAAGAATTAGAACAGAAAAACTCCCCTGAGATTTGCTCGGTATGATCCTCCATTATTCGTATAAGAGCAAAAATCAACTTTCTTGTGGATGAGAACGTTTAAGCTTCATAAATGATGTATCCACAAAAATTGCAGGAATCTATAATACCATTTAGACTTTAACACACCTGAGTTAAGAAGGTTCAAACTTGCATAATACATTAGTAGTTAGTAAAAATAAAACCTAAAAATTAAAACTGTAAATCATCAGGTCAGTCGATACGCCGTATCTTATGAAAGAAGATACGCCGTATCGAGCCTGGAATAAATACGAATCAGAATAAAAGATGCGTCGCATCCTTAACCAGGGATGCGCCGCATTAAATAAACTGACAGAAAGTTTTAAAGTCAAAAATAAAAAAAAATGCAGAAAATGAAATAAGATATGACCAGTGCAGGTGATGCGTCGCATCTTATGATGGAGATACGCTTCATCTTCTGCAGGTCTGACAGACTCGACACAGAACAGAAAAGTAAAATTTTTCTTCCGGGTTGTCTCCCGGTCAGTACTTGTCTTTATTCCAGAGTCTTCAAGTTAGACTCACGTTCAGCTCCTATTCCAGTAGTTCTGGTTCAAACTCGACAACTTCGTTATCAGCGTTGTCGATGTAATTATCAAGGTATTTCCCTTTAGGTCGTGCCTTTGGAACAAAACTCCTTTAATCACCCTTGACAATTGGTGCACTTCAATCGTCACTTCTCTAATCATATTGTTTTGTTCTTTCAGCAATAGTTCCTTTCCGCTTTCTTGGGCAAACTTTGATATAATCTCGTCGATTGTAAGTTTGATCCTTGATCCTCCGAACCAGCTTGGGAAAATATCAATCATGATTCCTGAAACACAAAACAAATAGGCTTCGAAGTAAAAAATTTCTAAGAGACAGGAAAGATGATTAGAATTTTCTCCGTTCGGGATAAATAAAAGTTACAGATATCTGAAGATGATGCGCCGTATCCAGAAAGATGGATACGCCGTATCTTATTACGTTAAAATTTAATCAGACTTTTATTCAGAAAACAGATACGCCGCTTATAATTTTAGAATGCGCCGTATCAGGTTTAAATTATCAAAAATCGATTATATTTATTAAAATTAAATGCGTCGTATTAACAAAAGCTAATGCGCCGTATTTTCGTTACGTTTCAAAATACAAGATTTTTGATTTAGTAGATGCGCCGTATCGATAAAGATCGATGCGTCGCTTCTGTTTAATAATTCGAAAAACTGTTTTTAATTTAAATAGAAAATACGCCGTATCTGTTAAAACAGATGCGTCGTATGGCGTTAGGGTTTAGAAAAATTTCTTATTAAAAACAGAATACGCCGTATCTTGGGGAAAGATGCGTCGTACTCGAATTTATTAAACGCGTTGTATTTTATAAAAATAGAAAAAAGAAAAACAAAAAGAAACAAAAATTACAGAAAACAAAAACACACAAAAACAGAAAATATGCAAATTATACAATGAATGCAATCTATCTAATATATAACAGGGTTAGTGGTTAGAATCTAAAAAAAAAAACCTAATTAAAATACTAATCAAATTAACAGATAATAACAATTCACTCCCCGGCAGCGGCGCCAAAAACTTGATGCGCGCGTGTGTCGTTGCGGTTTAGCAGTATTAATGCCTACTCAAGTTTTAAATTTATATTTAGCCGACTTATCAATAACACACACACTTAACGAGCAGTGTACCCGGTCAGTATGAATATAATGGTAAGTAGAGTGTCGATCACTAAGAGTGGAACGTATTATCTAGTTATTCTAATCAGTATTTTAACATCCTAAGTTAGCTATACAACCTAATCTAACGCAAGGGGGTTCAGCCTGAGAGACTGGCACGGTTTGGTTATGATTAAATAGAAAACTAAACTAATGAGCACGAATCAGAGATTAGCACACACGTACACAGATAGATACTCGAGACAATAAGAAGACCTGTCCTGATAATTAAGTAGCTTGTCACTTGTTTTATTGCTAGTTTTATATGAAGTGTATATAATTAAACCTTTCTCGTTGGCTCTAATCTTATCGGCGAGTAAACCCTTAATGATTACTTATGTCTATCCTATTTATTTAAGAGACGCTAAAACAAATAGGCGAGGAAGGGGCATGGCGACCCAAGCAATGCTCAGCTAGACACAGAGGTTATCAATGCACTAATAAAAGTCACCAAAGACATCAACATATAAACTTTTATTAATGGGAAAGCAATATTAAGGGGAGTGCATGATTTTCCGTAGTCACATGACACAAGCCCATGAATCCTGATGAATTAAAGTGTACTAATACAATAAAACAAAACTACTTAATGAATTGAATACATGCAGGACCTTCTTACAGCTCTTGTATCTTCGTTTAGGTGTGTCTTGTGCTGCTTGGTCGTCTGAATTCGGCTCTAGGGTTCTTCTGTCTTCGGTCTCTAAGTTAAGCTTAAAAGTCTCGAAATTCGTCTGGCCTTGGGGTATTTATAGTTTCTGTCAGAGGGATCGATGCGGCGCATAGAATTGTTAGATGCGGCGCATTGACTTAACTTCGCGTGGGGTCCAAGATTAATATATTCAGGAATATTCGTACACCGTCTTCAGATGCAGCGTATCTTGGTCTTTGTATGCGGCGCATGTACTTGGATTGTAACTTGTGAAAACTTGATAGTGATACGCCGTATGTTAGAAGTATGATGCGGCGTATCAGGAGTAGAACGAGCTTGATCTTCTGGTTTTCAGTAGGCTATTGACATCTTGCTTGTTTTGCTCAATAATTAATCCAAAATCGCCAAGTTTCACATAATGCTTGTTTTTACCTGAGAATTACTAAAGTAAACATTAATGTATCGATTCTCATAGATAATATAATAAAACAAGTCAAATAAATAGGATAAATGATGATAATAAAATGTACTTATTTGAGTTCATCATGACATGTTTTTGGAAATCTGGAAGCTTTGATGGAATGAGAAGGATCTTTGAGTGTTGGTACTCTACCACACAACAAATGGTCATCAGTTCACCATGTCTAACAGACATCAAGAACTGACTAGTCCAGATCAAAGGGTGTCTGGTAAAGACTTCTCAAATCCGTTAATGGCTGATAGTTTGCCAAAAACTATATGGTTATCAACTCACCATGCTTCACAGTGAAGAGTTGGCTAGTCCAAAGGCAAACGGCTCTTGGTAAAGATATCTCAAACCTGTTGATGGTTTATAGTTTACCAAAAACCATATGGTAATCAATGCACCATGTTACTATAATGAAGCATTGGCTATTCCAGAGCAAACGGCTACTGGTAAAGAAATATAAAATCCGTTTATGGCTGTTAGTTTGAAAAAAACTACAAAGCCAGCTTAGTTGGTACTGCTGTGAACATGTTATTGTTGCAGTTTATAAAGATCATCTGGATAGCTGGATAAAGACAAAAGAATTCAAAATCATCATCAAGGTATCTGAAGAAGAGAGTGTTTAAATACATCCTCTATAGAAGAAATCAAAAGAGTTCAAAAAAAAGCAAGGGAGATCAAAAGATCAAGAGAAGTTTCAAGAAAACACATAATCTGAAGAAACTTAGTGATTTGCAAAGAAATCATAAGTTTAGGGGAGGATTGTTGGGAATTATGTGTTTCGAAAGTTTCAAATGCTAGTTATAGTTAGTACTTTCAGTTATGTGTTAGTACTGTTAGCTTTAAGTTAGTACTGTTCGTGTTAGAAAGGTATTGCTGGTATGTTTTAGTTAGTACTGCTTATGTGATATGCATAAGTTATTATTAGAATAGATATGCAAAGATATGCATGGAGTTATATTATGAAGAGATATGTAACATCTCTTTACAAGTTATTGTAAGCTATTAGGGTTTCCTTAGTGTATAAAAGGATCCCTACGGCATTAGAGTCAAGGTGTGACAAGTTGTGTTTAGTTAGTAATCTGTAACCTAAGCAGATTGACAGTAATAAAAGATCTTTTAGTATTCGGTGTTCTTCTTAGCAATACAAGTTAGATTCCGCATAACTTCTATCGTTTATAGTTTGTGTTTCTCTTGTGGTTAGTTTGGATTTATCAAGATTAGCTACGACCTTTAACAGGCTAGAAGGATCCATTCATATTGGGACCAACAAGTCTCACTAAAAGACGTACTCTAATTTTAACCCTCGTATCTTAGTCCTTATAATTTCTAACTAATTCTAGACTTCCGCTTTCTACTTCTCTAACCCTACTCGTGCCATGTCGGCAACACATAAGCCCACTTATTTATACTTCCTCATTTACATAGAAAGGCGTCCCAATCGATGTAAATCAAGAAACATAAACTCATGGTTATATATATTTCCAACACAACACAAGTACTCCTATTTCTCAATTTAACTTTGATTCTCTCATCCTTTTTATACTTCACATTTCCTTTTTAGACTTGGATACATATCATTAACACATTCATTATGGGGATATTTTTATTGCCAAGGATGTAGGCAACCCCTTTTTGCCAATGAAGGCACCTTAACTTATCCCTGAGGATGTCATTACATTTACATTCCGGAGGATACCGTTACACTTGTATCCCGGAGGATACCGCTACACTTGTATCCCGGAGGATACCGTTACACTTGTATCCCGGTGGATACTGTTACACTTCACATTATCGCATTGGATCCAAGCTATTAACATTTTAACATACACACATTATCTCATCCATTTATTTAGTTTAATCATGTTTCATAGGGCATACAAAAACCCCTTATCATATATACACATTATTTATGTGTTTACTCATCTCACCATCACTTACATTCTTTTAACCCTTGCTAACTATTTCACCCTTTCTACCATTAACCGTTTTTAACTTTAGTCTACACATCTTTTTCATTTTTAAACCTTCCATAGGTTAATTCAATCACACATTCATTAGCACCATTCATTCTTTTACACATTTTAAGTTATTAACACATTCGTATCATATTTAATTTTCACATCACATCCTTTCGTTCCTACTTGCACCCTTAACTCATCACATTCTCTTTCTCGTACCTTATCTTACTTCTTTTACTTTTCATGTATTTAAGCAACATCTTTCTGTCTCACCTTACCTAGATCATTACTTTAGCACGCTCTTTAACATCACACATTCTATGAGATCGTTACATTTACCATACTATATTTCATTACATTCTGGCTTTCGTACTTAACTCATCCCATTTCAATTATTAACACTTAAGCCTCACTATTTATCTCGTCATTTCCTTACCAACACACTTTACTCTTATTTTATAAATTTTTGCATCATACTTAGCAATCAATTTGTTCATTTAAATTTCATTTTATCATAACATACCATAACATCGTTTGTCGCTATTATACATTCATGTTCATACTTAGACATCATATACCTTAACCTACCGTCAACCCGCCTTTATAACACCTTAACATCAATCATTAGCCACTAATATAGTAAGACCATATGTTGGTCATCAATACCTTATCAATCCAAGCGTTACATGACATTATTCCTTAATCCCATCCCATAATCTTCATGTCAACAAGTCCTTAACAATTAGAGTATAAGTTACTATCTTATCTTCATACATTATATTTTAACACACGTTTTATCATTACGTTCCAATCTTAAAGCGTCAATACTTTAATTTACTTACTAACCCATCTCTAATACCATTTAGCATCTCTATTCACATCTTGCTATTGTTATCCTTCTATAACACACAATCTCGTATCATTTACCATTACGTTGATCCATTTACTTACACACATCAAGCCCACTATAGATTCACATCACATTCACCTCCTTACCATAAACATGTACGTCTCTTATCATCTTAAGTCATATAGAGCATATTACCTGAACCATCGGTAACTTACACATATGCATTAGAACACTTTTATATTATATGGACCTATCATTCATGTCATTATTAAACGGTCACAACCCTATCGATATGTAAGATAATCTTTTTACTTACACATCTATAATCTAATCATGAACAAGATAATCTTTTTACTTACACATCTATAATCTAATCATGAACTTATTCTTACATTCGTCAAACAACTCACTACGTGTCATCACCAATCAATCGCTTCTAATTTACTAATTCTATGTTCACTAATTATTCATTATTCAAGCATTTCTTAGACTAACACTTTTCCGTTTTCTTTTCTCCTTGCCTTACACATTTTTAATTACTCACCTATCACCTTTCATTACTTTGACACCATCTTAGTAATACTCATCTTTTTAATACTTTCGTACATATGAATATACACATTATATTTCATCTGAGTTGTCACATTACACTTATCGTTTTCTTGTCAACTTCACGTTATCCTCTTACTCCATTTTACACATGTTCATTCTTTTAATGTTATGTATTTCAATCCCGATTGACTCACCTTAATCTTGACATGGCTTAAATCAACATTAAACGTGAATTATTTTCTAGACCATATATTGGTCTTACGTTGTAATCTAAAACTCGTTCATCTACCCAGCTTCTAACACTTCATGTCACGACAAGAATTCTAGTCATGACTCATCTAATTCAGGTTCCCTTGCAGTTTACTTTTTCAACTTATTCTATACATCACATTATAACACACATTCATAATCACCTTGCCTATGACAAAATAACACCTTACACATAAACGAAAAACACATTAGTACATACTTAATCTCATTCATACTTAAAGTCCACATTCGATCATTCTTTCCATAAAAGATAAACGTCACTATACACTTTATACTTCATTAGTCTATTATCAAATTATGATTTAAAACATTTGAACATGTCTATGTCATACCATTTGTCTATTATCATTGAGGTACTTACTACTTTACTTTATCAATTTATGCAATGGCTACTTCATGTATCCTTCATTATCTATACATTTCTTTAGCATCTTACAGTTACACATTTCATCCATACATCTTACCCGAGCATCTAAATCTTCGTCACATACCCATACTTATATATCCTTAACGTTCTCATAAAGACAAGTCTTATTCAATCCTATAACCCTTACTAGGTCATCATTCCATCAAATACCATACATGCAAACCATTCACCAAACCAAAAATAATGTAATCTATGTTAATCTTGCTCTTTTGCGTATTATACCATAACATACTTCTCACCTTTAACATTAATCACAATGTCACCATACCAATAAATACATTCTAGTAACTTCGTCTACAACTCATAACCTCTTAGGCCTCAATCCACGTAAACAAAACTTTAGTCTGTCTGATACAAGAACTATCATTCGCTTACGTAGCGTACATATACATATCATGCATTCCAACTCATAATTTTATCAATCCATAACCCACATCTAACTCATTACTTCTATAATCACTACACATTGCAATGATCACTTTACATCTAAGCCATAGTCTAATCTCATTGTTACTATAAGCGCTTCTACGTTATACCAAAAAGGCATCTACTAGTCGCATTACTTCAACTTACATTCAACGCGTCTACGAGTGGTTTAAGTATAGGCAACCTAAAGTGGAAACCTAATTCACTTAAACCGAAGCTCTGATACCAAGTTGTTACACCCCGTACCTGATTTGACCAAAAGTACTCAAATTTAAAACTTTTATGCGGAAACGACCCAAAATTACGGAAATCCTATTACTCTTTTGACCATTTATAAAAATTTGTAAACATTCAAACCTGGATTTTATTCTTAAATGAAACAAGACTCAATTACATTCGAAACGCCAGGTGGCACGACCCGTGGCGACTTACGGTTTAAAAGATATGATTTTTTGAAAATCGACAAAATCTGAAAATACCTCCCGAACCGCTGGTTGGGATCTAATTCTTCACATGTCCCAGCCGCCCCGGCTGGAGTTCCAACCGCCTGCTGGGAGTCTGCAGACCCCAAAAACTTGCCATTTGACCCATTTTCATGATATACAACCCATACCACATCCGTATTACGTCAAACTTAACCAAAATCATTAACTTTACATATTAAATCTGTTTCATAATTACTTGACCCGTTTACAACCCAAAATGGGTAAAAACACGCTTATTCCAAACACCCCTTTATCTTTATCTAGAAACACATAAAACCATTTAAACAACAAACCGTTTAACAAACATTACCATAACCGACAAGGACACAACTTGACACTCGACTACACGTTACAAACCAATAAAAGACCAACGAGGCTATAACATGGACCTCGAGCTCGGTATCTACCTAAGTTCCTAACGCTTAATATTTTCCAATCCATTTCCAATTCCTTAAACTATAATCCAAGCACTTCCTTCCCGTCGCGCATAGACCTACAAGGACATTGAAACACTAAAACGTAAGCTTTCGCTTAGTAAGTAACTAGATTAATACATGGTTAATACTTCCATTCGCACATATATGCATCAAGAACATCTTTAATCATTTGGCTCATGACCAAACCAATCTCGTTACCATTATCATAACAACATCATAACTCACTAACATACCTCATATTAACCCAACTTACTAATCCAAGGCTTAATCCTATCAACTCATTCATTAACACATAACATGAGAACATTCATATTAACGCATATAGTAATCAAAGTTACTTACCTTGGGCACCATAGCTAAACTACCATATTATTATATCACTATCAAGATCTTCATCATCATCTTCATCCACCTTCTTCCTTGATTCCTAGTCAAGGATCATCACCATCTTCCTCACTTGATAACCCTTACTTGTCCATCATGATTCCTACTAAATCAACACACAAAATACTTACTTTCCCATCAAACTAACACTATCTAGCAAAGGTTTACCCAAACCTATCACCATCCTTATGAATCCAACTTAATATCATTTAAGACACAAGACTAGGGTTTACTTACTTGCTTAGGATCTTGATTGGGGCTTATCTTCATGATAGGATGACATGATCTTCTTCCTTGGATCACTAGTACCAATATAAGGTTTTCCCTCCCTTTCTCCCTTCTCCAAAACCGGACCAACACACACCCCTTATAGAACTTGTATGAAATGCCTAGAAATTTCTAGGCTAGGATATTTTTTGATGCATGTTTGCCCATTTGGCAAGTATGGTCCCTCTAGTCCTTATTCTTCTACTTTGGCCACACTACATATAACGATATGATGAACTCAAATAAGTACATTTTATTACTATCATTTATCCTATTAAATTGACTTGTTTTATTATATTATGTATGAGGATTGATACTTAATCGTTTACTTTTGTAATTCTCAGTTGAAAACAAGCATTTGGTGAAACTTGGCGATTTTGGACTAATTATGGAGCAAAACATGCATAAAGTGAAGAGTCTACTGAAATGGACAAGATCAAGTCAAATCTGCTCCAGATACGCCGCATCTCACTCACGACATGCGCCGCATCACTATCAAGATCTCACCAGATACGATCCAAGATTCAAGAGGACATGCGCCGCATCTATAAATGAGTTACGCCGCATCTTCTGGCGGTGTACGAATATTCCTGAATATTATAATCTTGGACCCCACGCGAAGTTAAGTACATGCGCCGCATCTACTCCTTAGATGCGCCGCATCTCACCCTCAGACAGAAACTATAAATACCCCAAGACCAGACGAAATTCAAAAGGACCATATATATAATAACCGAAGATCGGACAGAAACCAAGGACGAATTCAGTCAAGGCAGCAGCACAAAACAAAAACTCAAATCAAAGATACAAGAGCTATAAGAAGGTGCTGCATGTGTTTAATTCATTAAGTAGTTTTGTTTTATTGTGTTGGTAAACTTTAATTCATCAAGATTGGTGGCTTGTGTAACGTGACAACGGAAAGGTTGCACTCCCTTAAAACTGCTTTCTCATCAATTAAAGTTTATATGTTGATGTCTTTGGTTACTACTTATTAGTGCATTGATAACCTCTGTGTTTATTAGTGGCTTGTGTAATGTGGCAATTGAAAGGTTGCACTCCCACGGTTGTTACTAAATTGATCACTTAGGAATAACTTTTAGACATAAGTAATCATTAAGGGTTTACTCGCCGATAAGAATAGGACCAACGAGAAAGGGTTAACTACATACACTTCATATAAAGCTATCAATAAAACAAGTGACAAACTACTTAATCATAAGGACAGCCCTCTTATTGTCTCGAGTATTTATCTGTGTACGTGTGTGCTACTTGCTGATTCGTGCCTATTGGTTTAGTTTATTATTTAATTGCAACCAAATCGTGCCAGTCTCTCAGGCTGAAACCCCCTTGCGTTAGAATATTAAAATACTGATTAGAATAACTAGATAATACGTTCCACTCTTAGTGATCGACACTCTACTTACCATTATATTCATACTGACCGGGTACACTGCTCGTTAAGTGTGTGTGTTATTGATAAGTCGGCTAAATATAAATTTAAAACTTGAGTAGGTATTAAAACTGCTAAACCGCAACGACACATCACGCGCATCAAGTTTTTGGCGCCGCTGCCGGGGAGTGAATTGTTATTATCTGTTAATTTTATTAGTATTTTAATTAGGTTTTAATTTATTTTTATCTAACTGCTAATTTTGTTGTGTATTAGATTAATTTGCATTCATTGTACTATTTTGCATATTTTCTGTTTTTGTGTGTTATTTGTTTGCTTTATTTGTTTTTATTTTCGTGTGTTTTATTTGTTTTTTATTTTTCGTATTTTTGCATACTGCTATAGTTGTACTGAGCTAAATCGAACGATACGGCGCATCTGATTTCTCAGATACGGCGTATTGCGTTCAATTTTTTATAAATACAACGCGTTTAATTAATTCGATACGACGCATCTTTTCCCCAAGATACGGCGTATCTGTTTTTAATAAGAAAATTTTTTCTAAGCGATAAAGCGATACGACGCATATTTTCCCCAAGATGCGGCGTATCTATTTTTAAGAAAAATTTTTCTAAACTTTAACGCCATACGACGCATCTGCTTTAGCAGATACGGCGTATCTATTATTTTAATTAAAAACAGTTTTCGAATTATTAAACAGATACGGCGTATCGATTTTTATCGATACGGCGCATCCTTCTGAATCAAAAATCTCGTATTTTGAAACGTAACGAAAATACGGCGCATTAACTATTGTTAATACGACGCATTTAATTTTTAATAAATATCGATTTTTGATAATTAAAATTGATACGGTGCATTCTAATTTCTAAGCGGCGTATCTATTTTCTGAATAAAGTCTGATTCAATTTTAACGATTATAAGATACGGCGTATCCAACTTTTTGGATACGGCGCATCGTCTGCCAATATCAGTTATTTTTATTCTTATATCCGTTTCTATATTCATTAATTTCTCTTCTAGCGAACAAATCCTACTGATGATTTTACCTTTGATGACAGATTTTGCTATGGAAGACATGACAGTTAACGGATATCTTGCTAAGGAAAGCTTGCCTTCAGATTCATTCAATGTGCTCATGATCGATGCAGATTTATTCTCTTGGGAGACCCCTCTTGAAGCTGCTTTTAAGGAATTCATGCGTTTGTGCAACATTGACAAAGGGGTATTCTCTTATGATGTATTCGTGAGGTACACTGGAGATGAATTGGCGATCTTATGGCCTATGATTGAATCCAAAGGATTGAACTGGACTACTATCGAAGAAGATGATGGAAAATTCTATCTTGCATACATGGACTCAAGCAACAAAAGCTGTGGTGAAGGCAATACCCAAATCTCTTACATGCCTTATTCCGAACAGTACTGGGGATTAAATGAGTACTATTTGGACGATGAAAGGATTTATGCTGTGGCGGAATTACTATTTCATGGCAGGTTGGTGAGATTAATGGACCTATCCCTCAATGATTGGCTTGAACTTAAATATGGTAGTCCAAAATTTGCCCCTCCAAATGAAGTCAGGCGGATTATGACTTCATGGTTAACACGGAGTTTTAAGGAGCAATTTAACGAGTTCATGGTAATAAAGAGGAATATGATTGGAAAAACTTGCTTTGACGTTAACCATGATCCTAACGATGTTGCTTTTTCAGAATGGTTGGCTAGTAAGTTTAATAACCATAAGAGTATGGATCGAGCTACTAAGGATGCATTATGGGTATATTGGATGAGAGGAGAAGACGAAGAAGTAGAGAGCAACTATGGGTCGTCACTTCATGATTCTACGGTCAATGAGGGCATTGAAGAATTATTCCGAATAGACATTGACGTGTTCGATTATGAGACACCCTTGTGCAAGCAGTTCAAGGAATTTAACTACCTTCTTCGAGTCGACGATGATGTGCTTACTGGAGATCTACCAGGATTTAAGACTTATGACGATTTCAAAAACACCTGGTACTATGAATGGAATGACCAAGTACCATGGGTTTGGGATAAACCATGGGAATTTGAGCACATTAATCACACTTGTACACCCTTCGTTTTCAAGGACGGGAGTAGTGTTTGGCCGACCTGTGATTATAAATGTGACGGAACTTGTAATGGGGGAAGTATAATTGGGATGAGACGGGTTGGAAACGATGTGACCTTTGAAGATTATGAGTGGTACGATAATGTTGAAGACTGCCCACTAAAAGAGGAGGCTTTACTAGAAAAGGGTAGAATTGAACGCTTGAAAGGACTTAAGGGAACATCGGATACTACTTTCTGGAAGTGGGTGCATGAACAATTTGATGATTTTACGAAGCTTAGTCGACAGCTACAATGGGAACTGGAAAGAGAGTGGGAGGCAATTCAAGATGATAACAATAAGTCATTAATCGATGAACTTGATGACTATTTGATTAAGGATCCTTACTTTAAGTTTGTTGATAAAGACGAGGAAGAGTTCACCAAAAGAAAGTGTCAACTACTTGGGATTCCTTATAATGAGCCACCCATGATTATTTCCGAAAAATTTAAAATCATCAAATATTCTTTGGGTCCAGATGAAGAATATGTTGCGACGAAGACCAAGAATTATAGAAGATTAAGCCGAACGGAAGAAAACGTCGCAAAGCTATATGGGAACATCTTTCGGATGAAGGAAGAAGGATGGACCGTGACAAAGACCAAGTAATGAGCTGAACGTGAGTCTAACTTGAAGACTCTGGAATAAAGACAAGTGCTTACCGGGAGACAACCCGGATTTATCTTTTATTTTACTGTTTTGTGTCGAGTCAGTCAGGCCGCCGAGGATACGGCGCATCTCAATCCTGAGATGCGACGCATCTCCTGCAATGGTCATATCTTATTTTAATTTTTCTGCATTTTTATTTTCGAATTTAAAACTTTTTATCAGTTTATTTTAATGCGGCGCATCCCTGGTTAAGGATGCGGCGCATCTTTTATTCTGATCCGTATTTATTCCAGGCTCGATACGGCGTATCTTCTTCCATAAGATACGGCGCATCGACTGACCTGATGATTTTCATTTTTAATTTTTATGTTTTAATTTTACCTAACTACTAATGTATTATGCAAGTTGAACCTTTCTTACCTTAGGTGTGTTTTGAAGCATTGGTGGTATTATAGATTCCTGCATTTCCTGTGGATACATCAAATATGAAGATTAAACGTTCTAATCCACAAGAAAGATGATTTTTTCTCTTTCACTAATGGAGGATCATACCGAGCAAATCTCAGGGGAGTTTTTCTGTTCTAATTCTTTTATTTTCCAGTTTTTAACCTTTTATACAAACAACGAGGGCGTTGTTTAACTTAAGTGGGGGGATTGGAGAATTAGAACACTTAACATTTACTTGTCCTAAACTTTTCAAAATATGCTTAAAATGTGCTTAATATATCAAAATTTAAAATTTTTAGCATGTTTTTTGTTTAAGGTCTAAGTTGCATAGCTGCACACATGACATTATTTTCAAAAATTGTGATTTTTTCAAAATTCACAAATCTATGAGTGTGCCGGTGACTTGTAAACTTTAGAACTTGGCTTGTATACTATTCGAGACCACCATAATGAGTATTATTTATATAATTGGAATGACTTGTCTAAATTGGTAAATTTCTAGGATTACACCCAAATGGCCTTTATTATGTTATGTGTTATTAGCTAACTACACTGGTTAGTTAACCCCCGTATAAACCCTTTGTTACTCTCACTTTTAGAGTAAGATACCCCTAGAAAAACACTCAGAGCCATTCCTTTCGTTTCTTACACCTATGTTTAAAATGTTTCGTTACACCTTACACCTTAGCCTACCCTGTAGATTAAGATCCGTGGTTGGTTAATTGCTATAGGCAAAGTGTGTTTCCTTACATTACCTGTGTTCGCGTGCGTAATTCATTATCTTTGGTTAGGTCGGGAAATTGCACAATGCAATTGGAGTGAAAGTAAATATTGTATATCTTTGAGTTTATTTTTCGTGTGTTTACTACTTTCACTATTATAATTATTTCTGAAGTTATGAAAAGTATGGAAAAATTATCCAGAATTATCGTTATAGTGATGTGGTGAAATTTTACACATCTATCTTTATGTTTTATAAAAAAAAAAAAAAAAAAAAAAAAAAAAAAAAAAAAAAAAAAAAAAAATGAGAAAAGAAAAAGAAAAAAAAAAAAAGGAAGAAAGTTGGATGTTTGATTTAAGCCAACTTATGTAAAGTTATGTAAGTGGTCGATATCACCACTATTTGTTGTATTATATCTATGGATTGAATGGGAGTTGGCAGTTATGGGAACGTCAACTAAGGATATTCTTTGATTAAGATCTTGTTGAGTATAATTCGTGTCTACCTAAAGCGTGTGTTTCAAGTGTTAAAGCGTGAGTTATTCTATGATATGAGTCTTATTCATGGGATGGTTGGGATAGTGATTAACCACACTTAGGATTTTAATTTATTTGTTTTGTTTATTTTTCATTTTACACCAATTTATATCCCAAATGTTATCCATGCCCTGTACTATTCTTTATCCAACCAAACCTTTGATTTATTGAGATTAGGGATTTGAGCAATCTTAAGTATCGTGGTCGTGGATTCGGCTATGTATTTATGATTTTGTCGCCCTTTTTGATATATTATTATTGGTGAAGTTTGGACCTATCTTTAGCCTATTCGAGTTAAGGATTTGAGCAATTGCAAGTATCGTGTTCGTGGATTCGATCATGTATTTGTGGTTTTGTCGCCTTTTCTGGAATCTGAGATCGATAGAGAATAAGAATAATTAACCTTTAAGCCTAAAAACCCTTTTTACCGCTTTAGACTTGTTATTCCTTGGCTTTAGTGGTGGAGATGTGTATACTTGCCAAGCTTATTATAGAATATTCGTCGCGACTGGACAGTTAAACGATTAGATTTGCTTTTATCAGATTATTTTATTTTACTTCTAATTCGTTAAGTGTTTAGTTGTGTGATTATGACAAAAACGAATACATGCTTAAATGTAAAAATAAATCCTAACATCTTTTAGGATACATTTTCATAAGATTTAATCTAAGGTTTACTTGGGGACAAGTAAAGTTCAAGTGGGGGGATATTTGATGAACTCAAATAAGTACATTTTATTACTATCATTTATCCTATTAAATTGACTTGTTTTATTATATTATGTATGAGGATTGATACTTAATCGTTTACTTTTGTAATTCTCAGTTGAAAACAAGCATTTGGTGAAACTTGGCGATTTTGGACTAATTATGGAGCAAAACATGCATAAAGTGAAGAGTCTACTGAAATGGACAAGATGAAGTCAAATCTGCTCCAGATGCGCCGCATCTCACTCACGACATGCGCCGCATCACTATCAAGATCTCACCAGATACGATCCAAGATTCAAGAGGACATGCGCCGCATCTATAAATGAGTTACGCCGCATCTTCTGGCGGTGTACGAATATTCCTGAATTTTATAATCTTGGACCCCACACGAAGTTAAGTACATGCGCCGCATCTACTCCTTAGATGCGCCGCATCTCACCCTTAGACAGAAACTATAAATACCCCAAGACCAGACGAAATTCAAAAGGACCATATATATAATAACCGAAGATCGGACAGAAACCAAGGACGAATTCAGTCAAGGCAGCAGCACAAGACACACTCAAATCAAAGATACAAGAGCTATAAGAAGGTGCTGCATGTGTTTAATTCATTAAGTAGTTTTGTTTTATTGTGTTAGTAAAATTTAATTCATCAAGATTGGTGGCTTGTGTAACGTGACAACGGAAAGGTTGCACTCCCTTAAAACTGCTTTCTCATCAATTAAAGTTTATATGTTGATGTCTTTGGTTACTACTTATTAGTGCATTGATAACCTCTGTGTTTATTAGTGGCTTGTGTAATGTGGCAATTGAAAGGTTGCACTCCCACGGTTGTTACTAAATTGATCACTTAGGAATAACTTTTAGACATAAGTAATCATTAAGGGTTTACTCGCCGATAAGAATAGAACCAACGAGAAAGGGTTAACTACATACACTTCATATAAAGCTATCAATAAAACAAGTGACAAACTACTTAATCATAAGGACAGCCCTCTTATTGTCTCGAGTATTTATCTGTGTACGTGTGTGCTACTTGCTGATTCGTGCCTATTGGTTTAGTTTATTATTTAATTGCAACCAAATCGTGCCAGTCTCTCAGGCTGAAACCCCCTTGCGTTAGAATATTAAAATACTGATTAGAATAACTAGATAATACGTTCCACTCTTAGTAATCGACACTCTACTTACCATTATATTCATACTGACCGGGTACACTGCTCGTTAAGTGTGTGTGTTATTGATAAGTCGGCTAAATATAAATTTAAAACTTGAGTAGGCATTAAAACTGCTAAACCGCAACGACACATCACGCGCATCATGATACATTTAGTCCTTGGCAACTTGGGTCCTTGAAGTCTATTTCCTTTCTAAATGTGACACAACATATTTATATAGCCATATTATACATACTTTGACTATCGGGTTTGACCGCTACACAACTTCTGTTGACTAACCAGTTACAACAAGCCTTATTCAACTCATCTAGAGTAGGGTCTAGTTGTATATGGGAAACGGGTCTAACACATGATTAGTTCTTATGCTAAATAATAATTAATGTACCAATTATGTAAGTTAGAAATCCAATGCATATTAAAATAAACAGAAACGATTGTAGCACAAAAGTCATTATTAATATACAAATAAATGGTCAAAGATACAGACTTAATCAATTACCAATAAAACCAAAATCCTTGGAATTTGTTGTAGTAAATTATTTTTCTCACATGCAAACATGATAAGCAAACTTTATGTTAAGCAACTATAGACTTCTAGTAAAATAATGGTTCGAAAGCTAGTAATGAAAAACTAAAAATACACATCTAAGAAAAACTACCTTATCTGGATGCTCCAACAAAGCTGCACCGGATAATAGGAAACTGCCAGCGAGATATATGTCCCCCCTAATAAGTTATGCAGATTGTCAATATTCTACCCATAAGGCTTATGAAGTTATTGCTGCCCCGGAAAATACAAAATAGTATTTACAGGAGGTAATCTCAATGGTATTAAACAGTAATTAAATATGCAGCAAAGAAGTATGCAGAAGGTGAAAAGCTGTGAACAACACCGTTCTATTATGGCTTCAGCGGCTAACCGTAAATCCGTGTCTTCTGATGATTCAAAAAGTTCATCGCTACTTACATTTTCCTCAGTTCTCTCTTCTTCCAGTACTGGGTCATCGACACTTTCTGTGAGCTAGAAATCATAATCAAATAAAATAATAAGTGAGTTGCAGATATTACAGACATGTTATTCTGACTCATAACGGTCTTTAGAGGTGAGACATAGCATAAAATTTCTGTTAGTATGATACATGCCAAAATAAATTATAGCCAAGCAGTAATTTAGACAAAGGCTAAACATTCACTTTTACCACGATCATTAGCAGTGTATTACATCAAGAATAGCATTTAATGACAAAGGTAGCATAAAAGAGAAAGAGTATGTTTGTGTAGGACTCATTCAATCTAATGACATTGAGCAATTATAATCACATACCCACATTTGCATCCACGGTTAATGACATTGACCGATTATAAACATTTGGATTTAGCGTACTCTTATTTAGCGTAATTCATATATAAAAAAAATTACTACTTTTACGTACTCTTATTTAGCGTAATTCATATATAAACAAAATTCATTAAATTTTTATACCTATGGCGCAGGCGATGTATGTTATGCCACAAACCCTTCCCATATATACCCATCAACAACTGCACACTTGAGAAAGTAGTAGGCTTCTGGTGAAACTTATCTCACCATAATGAACCTTGGACGTCGATGGTACCCATGTGCCTGCAAATATTCAGAAAGCAATAAACATGAGTTCTTCCAATCACCTCAACCCCATAATATTATAAAAGAACAAAGACGTAGATGAAATATTACGTACTCACGAACTGGCCTGATTCTTCAGTGGAAACCTACACAACAAAACGGGACACAACACTTATCCTGCGACAACGTAAAGCGTAAAATTGAGAACTCCTAAAACCTTCACAACATACAAATTCCTAAAATAAGGTGGATGAACTTTTACCTTGGAAAGTTTGTAGACCTAGCCTTCAAAATGACCCCTTTTGACCCGTTACCTGACATACCTTGCCCGACCCCACCATTTTTTAATGTGATACTCTTCTTCCTACTTCACAATTGTCATCTAGATAAACGTTTGCTGCCTTTGTACATACAAAAAGTTCGTAAAAGAAAAAGAATCCGGACGGTATCCTCTTGTTGCCTGTGACTAACCTGCACTTATGGATGGTATCCTCTGTGAACGTGCAGTACTTGTTTGTCGAGGTCCTGGTTGCCGCCCTCTTCTTGGCTGCAAACCTCTTGTTACTGGAGGCATGTCACGTGTTCCCGACGAACCTATATCCACAATGTTGTAAATGGATTAGCTTGTGGTCTCTTGACTGTTGGGTGTTATACAATGGGTCAGTGAACATGGACACTAACGAATGGTAACATACACAACGACTGACTGTCGCACTAACCTGAGGGCACAACCATTGTCGTTCGTCCCCGAACAGCGTCTGCGCGCATAGGTGTTTTCCCTGAGTCACTATGGGGTCTGCATCAGTTGGTCTTGAGCTTTCGGAATGAGACTCAAACGTGCTTGTGCCAACAATAAGCCAAAAGATTTAATAAATATTCATTTCACATGGGCCATACATTTTTGAAGGTAAGCTACACTAACATTGACGGACAATTGGTTTTTAAAGCTGCACCTTAAAAATTGGAGATGTACATTATATTAAAAAGCAACTCATAAAGTGGCTGCGATTACTTGTCTGATTAACAATGTAGGTAACTAAATGAAGGAATCTTAGAACATGTATACTGGACTCATAAAAGTGGATAGGGAAGTCACTGACGCTGTCGTGCGAGTGGTGGACCACTTGATGTCCCCACATCTGGTCTTGCATCCCAGGACTGTGAACAATATGAGCCTGTAATGATAAACAAATAAGATGTTCAGCAAACTGGTAACCTATTTTGTGCACAAATCGTAAATGTGCAATCTATTAATATGTAAACTGACATGCACGCTTCTGGTCGAATCTCCATTTGTGAGCAGCATACGCGTTTGTGTGTGTGCCTGTAGTTTGAAAGTCACATTCAGCACTCGGGTACACATAGTAATGTATTGACATAAAATGAACACCAACATATCATACCACTTGAATCTGATCAAAAGTACCAAACACATTTTACCTGTTGGTAGAGATGCTTCTTATGTAGATGTTATTGTGTGCACATGGGTAGGAGCAGTACCGCTGGCTCCTGTATGGTCACCATATTGTATGTCTCCCTTAACTCTAACTTGAATTATGATTCCAGCACCAAAATCCAACACAACCGATCCACATCGTGTATTCCCCAATTCCAAGGAGAATATCTGAAACACATTCATACATTTTGCTATGCAAGTTAGGTTTGGAATATGTATATACCTAGATTCCCTAGAGTTTGAAACATGTGTGTTCACGTAAATAGAAACAACTAACCAAACAAATGTTCCAACAAATGTATCTTGAACCGCACTAATGCTTTCATTAGTCCTACCATTTCTATGCCAATGAAAAAGGTTCAAGAAACACATCATCATAGAAAAAAACAAATCAAGTGATGGTGTAAATCGTCGAACATAATCGTAAAAGATAGTGCAAGAAATTCGATAATGGTGAAACACGCAACGAACCTTGGTTGGCACGCGCACGCCGAGCAGACGCCGTGCTCATAGCAGCTCGTCTTTCATGTGCACTATTTGGCTATGCTGTAACAGTAGCAGGTACCTACAAATTTGACAAACATTAAAATGCGGTTGCTATAATCCAACTAACTTACTACTACTATTACTGCTTCCATCAAATTAGCTATCTTAATGAAATAAACTGATTTTGGGCATAATAAATTCCAATAACTTGAACCAATCCATACATTACATTAATACAAATAAGTAGCAAAACAGAGTTGTATTTTACCTTGATGGCCAATTTAGGAGACGGTTCCAATAATTAGAGAAGCTCAAGCATAGCAGCCCCATCGGAATATATCTTGAACAGCTTCCAGCCCTCAACTTCCAACAAATTTTCAAGACTATCCTCTTCTTTTACGTTCTTCAACAACTCATCTTTAAAAACACTAACTTTCTCGATCTGAGAGGTCTGGGTATACAGAATCGTACAACAAATTACATAAACCTTTAAACTTTTCAATACCCTTTATCCAAGAATCATACGAAAGAAAACCAAAAAGTTAAACATAAACCCACCAAAAATCTACCAATTAACACACTGTTTCAATCGATCTTTAACAAAAAAAAATATAACAACCTGAGATAAGATAAAGTTTCATTAATACCTGGTCTAAGATCGCCGGATCATTCGGTGCTGCCACCGGTGGCACTTCTCATCATACCTCCAAAATCAAACCCATGTATGTGTGTGTGTTCTGAAAGTGTGTTCTGGAAGACTCCAGTGAACGTGTACGCATTGTATAGGTATTAAAAAAAACTGGGCTAAAATGGGCTAAAACACTGGACTAATGATGAGCCCATGTTTTTTTGGCGGGGAAGAGATGTGGCGGGAAAGGGGATGTGCCAAAACAACAACGTACTCGATGACATTTAAGATATAGTATAATGAGATAAGGATTTTACCCATCTAATTTAATACAATAATCATCTCGTGATTTAAATTTTGATTAACTGATTGTCACTAAGATTTTAGAAATAAATCTACAAGTAAGGGGGCTATCAAGCCAACCAACTCACTCCCTATCCCAGACCAATAAGAAAAATAATCTGAAGTGGATTCGTTAAAGTTGACTCAGACTAAAGCTCAAGCTACTCAAGTGAATTTTAGAGTCATAGACTGAGTATGAAGGACTCGACTGATGAAGCTTGTGGAGTTTACTAAGATTTTATTATCGAGCTGCGTTAAGATCAAAAGTATCAAGTCGGCTAACACTACCCTTAATGTCAAAAAGTGTTGTTTTTTAATACAGATTGATTCGAGCCAAAGCAAAGATTGAAGCATATTATTCATCTATCTCAACTAGATCTGTGCTTGCGACAAACTTAAGGCGAGTTTTGAACATTATCAACTCGAGTTTGGCAAACACATATCTAATATATATATATATATATATATATATATATATATATATAACAAAAGTTGCCTAATGATGACGTCAGCATCTCTAAAATCATTGATTGGTCGATGAAGATTTTGAGGCCACGTGGAACCCTAAATCTGCAACTTAGGTGGGAAAATCGGTTAAGAGATTTAAATATGGAACGGATTATGCATATCTATTCCTTAAATATAGCTATGGTTAATTATAAAGATTAAAATAAAAAGTTACGCCTCCTTTTTATGTCTGCATCGTCTCCACAAAACCCTAAACTATGCACATGGTTTATGCTATCTACGTAATGCGTATTCATTTAATTAATTTATTTTTACATGCATGTAGGTATGTGCTAATAAACTGATTACAAGATGAGATGATGATAGTGAAAGTAGTTCGACTTCCTCTTCTTCAAGCAATAGTGATGATGGAGATGAGTACGTGTTTTTCTATATTTTTTATTATCTGATTAATTGTTGTATTTTTGGGATATATAGTTGTGCCTATGAAACACGTTTACACATAATCATCTTCATGTTTACATATGCATATCTATTATGTAGCCTTATATGATGCAGGTAGACTAAAATAGTAGTTAATTGTATTAAAATGAGCAGAATTATCTGATTCCTCATCCTACATATTACATATGCATATAAAAACCGTATCGGTCCCATCTTACATATCACTAAGAATAACTGGAGAGTTAGTTTATAAGGAATCTAAACTTCCTTTCAATTCCTTCTTTTTTTGCAGCCTGATGTTATGGCGAAAAAAGATCTTAGAAGATCTCCAAGTTATAAGAGACTCAAGGAGAGGTAAACTTATATTTTTATTAAAAGGTTATTAAAGCTTAATTCAATATTAACATGATTTCTACAGGTTAAGGCAATTTCAAAACGACTGGGTGCTTTGGAATGGTCTTATAAACATATTATGGTTATTGATTATAACTTTTTATTTTGAGGTGGTTCAGTCATCAAAGTTTTGTCATTTGTTCCTTTGAATTGATCAAGTTAATACTTTGTTCTATCAAGATTATATATTGAAAAATATATTAGTGATGGCATGTTGTGTCATTTTGGCCACTTGGGTAACAAATCACCATTTTGATTGTAGAGGTCAAAGTTGACTATGCCTCCACAGTTGAGAATGAATTTAAACAAATTAAAGTATTGTTTTACGTATCTTAAAAGTAAATAGCGTGTTGGGTTTTTGCTTTCTTTTAGGCTCTCATTGGTTTGTTGGAACTCCCCCGCTCTTTGCTTGCTTTTAAGCTCTCATTGGTTTGTTGGAACTCCCCCGCTCTTTTGAATATGATGATTATGTGATTTGAGTGATGTCAGTTTTCATAAAACAGGAAGAGTTTAGCAATTTGAAAGCATTTTATGGGAAGACAGAGCTTAAGATGTGCTCCTTTTAAGCTCCTAAGATTAGGCTACTTCGGAGCCTTTCTATTGAATCAAGCGATGGTATGCAGGTAATATCCTTTTGAATAGATGGTTGTTTATTAGAATTGTAATCTTATTACATTTGCTCGATTTTAGTCCAGTATAATAGTATAATACATAAGACTGTAGTTCTATAGGAGTTCAAAATCATATTTCAGTTTACTATTTAGCTGTATCACCATATCGGATTCGGATTTGAGCCTTAATTTACTTATAGTTGCTATATCCTAATGTAGATTCTGTAACCTGATTGCAGGTACTCGATTTGGCTATATTCCCAGAAGCAGAATATGACCTCCCTATATTTTGTGCCAACTTTTTCACCACTTTCAACACAAATATAGTTGTATTGTAAGTCTTTGTAAAAATGTTATCTACATCTTTAATGGTACCGGGTGTCAATATGCTATCAGAGACTTGAATATACGGCCCATTGCAGGGACTTTAATTATTTGCACAATTTCATGAATGAAACACATTACAAGGAGAAGTATTATAAAAGCTTGATTCCTCTTGGCCTGAAGTATACCGAGGTGTGATGAGTTTTACATCTTTGAGATTATTAAATTTGTTTGGTGTACCTATGTGTGTCGGCTAACATACTTCTTGCAGATCTCAAGGGAAAATCTACTATTTTAATATGCATATGTAAACACGATTGGCGATTCTAAACAATATTAGGCATATGGTACGATTTTTTTTTAATGTTGGAGATACATAGTCCAATAATCATCTGCACACCTCGCTAGGAATGTTGTATCTCTTTATCTCTCCTTCAAATAAGTTTGGTGGAGACTAATATTAGCCTATTATGTTGGGGCATGATCATCGTGATAAAGCTCCTAACGTATATAAATATTATGTCATTAACATAATATTTACTCAGCTGATGGTTTCGATCATTTTTTGGTGTTGATATTGCCTGTGTAATTTGTACATTGGTGGTTATGTTTTACAGGATGAAGCAACTAATCGTTTCCCCTCTTCTGTACGTGATGCCATTATTTTTCTTTTTTCCCTTTTAGATAGTAATTTTTAATTTAGCTATGTGGGCTTTCCATTTTACGTATCCTAATAATTTCATCTGACAGATCCGAGAGGAGGATGAGGAGATTGAGACACAGCTTGAGGTGATAAGATGCTTCAGGGAAGTCAACGTCGACACTGTGATATGGTAAGGTTAAAGACGTTGTTTATGTATGTAGAGTTTGGCAAGAACACTTGCATTTACTATATTGAATTGGCATGCAAACTCCATTGATCATTTTGTGATGTATGTAAACCTTTTCTTGGGTTTTTTACTCATTAATTTCGCTAGATATATAAATAAAGTTGTTTTCATTGCTTCCTCATATACCAATCGACTTTATTGGGTCCTTATCAAGTCTATTGAGACCCTCATCATTTACCAGGTAACATAGTTCTTCAATATCGTTTTGCTTTTGTTTCATGATGCTTGCATGGGTTAGCTATTTTACAACCTGTCTGGCAATCAACCATTGTTACAAGCTTTAAAATTCCACAAATATGGAGAATACAACACCATTTTGCGACAATCATCTTCATATTGTTGGGACTCCAATCATTGAAAGGTTGATACTATCGATTGTGTGCTATAAAGCGAATGTGAGATAACCCATACCTTGTAGTAGAGACGCATTAGATTTATATACTTTGTGTATCTATTACACTATTGTCACTTTTTTTCTGTTATGTTTTAGAATTTTGACCATCATACATTATATATTTTAGACTACATCATTTGTTTCTATGGCATCTCTTTCTCATATGTGCTCCAACTTGAAAACTATACTATATTGATGAACTCAAATAAGTACATTTTATTACCATCATTTATCCTATTTATTTGACTTGTTTTATTATATTATATATGAGAATTGATACGTTAATGTTTACTTTTGTAATTCTCAGGTAAAAACAAGTATTATGTGAAACTTGGCGATTTTGGACTAATTATGGAGCAAAACAAGCAAGATGTTAAGAGTCTACTTAAATGTACAAGATCAAGATCATTCTGCTCCAGATACGCCGCATCATACTTCGTACATACGGCGCATCACTATCAAGATTTCACAAGTTAAGATCGAAGACGGCAAAGGACATGCGCCGCATCTAGAAATGGAGTTACGCCGCATCTTAAGGCGGTGTATGAATATTATTGAATATATTAATCTTGGACCCCACGCGAAGTTAAGTCAATGCGCCGCATCTACTTATTCTATGCGCCGCATCTAACCCTCAGACAGAAACTATAAATACCCCAAAGTCAGACGAATTCCGTGTGCAAAAAAGAGGAGAAAGACAGAAACCCTAAAGACGAATTCAGACGTGTTAGCAGCACAAGACACACCCTGAACGAAGATACAAGAGCTGTAAGAAGGTCCTGCATGTATTCAATTCATTAAGTAGTTTTGTTTCATTGTATTAGTACACTTTAATTCATCAGGATTGATGGGCCGATTCCATGTGACTACGGAAAATCATGGGCACCCCTTAAAATTGCTTTCCCATTAATTAAAGTTTATATGTTGATGTCTTTGGTAACTTTTATTAGTGCATTGATAACCTCTGTGTCTAGCTGAGCATTGCTTGGGTCGCCATGCCCCTTCCTCGCCTATTTGTTTCAGCGTCTCTTTAATAAATAGGATAGACATAAGTAATCATTAAGGGTTTATTCGCCGATAAGATTAGAGCCAACGAGAAAGGGTTAATTATATACACTTCATATAAAACTAGCAATAAAACAAGTGACAAGCTACTTAATTATCAGGACATGTCTTCTTATTGTCTCAAGTATCTATCTGTGTACGTGTGTGCTAATCGCTGATTCGTGCTCGTTAGTTTAGTTTATTATTTAATTATAACCAAACCGTGCCAGTCTCTCAGGCTGAACCCCCTTGCGTAGATTAGGTTGTATAGCTAACTTAAGATATTAAAATACTGATTAGAATAACTAGATAATACGTTCCACTCTTAGTGATCGACACTCTACTTACCATTATATTCATACTGACCGGGTACACTGCTCTTTAAAGTGTGTGTTTATTGATAAGTCGGCTAAATATAAATTTAAAACTTGAATACTGCTAAAACCACAACGACATCACGCGTGCACCAAATCTTTAGAGCCGCTACCGTGGATATAAATTAGAGCAATACACCGCACACACATCAAGTTTTTGGCGCCGCTGCCGGGGAGTGAATTGTTATTATCTGTTAATTTGATTAGTATTTTAATTAGGTTTTAATTGTTTGATTCTAACCGCTAACCCCGTTGTATATTAGTTAAATTGCATTCATTGTATTATTTGCATTTTTTCTGTTTTTGTGTGTTTTTATTTTTTTTAATTTTTGTTTCTTTTTGTTTGATTTTATTTTTATTTTTATTTTTCTATTTTCTGCATACTGCTATCGTTGTACTGTGCTAATACAAACGATACGGCGCATCTATTTTCATAGATACGGCGTATTGCATTTAATTTTTATAAAATACAACGCGTTTACTAAATTCGATACGACGCATCTTTCCCCAAGATACGGCGTATTCTGTTTTTAACAAATTTTTTTTTTCTAAACCCTAACGCCATACGACGCATCTGTTTTCACAGATACGACGTATCTTTTATTTAAATTAAAAACAGCTTTTCGAATTATTAAACAGATACGACGCATCGATCTCGATCGATACGGCGCATCTTCTGAATCAAAAATCTTGTATTTTGAAACGTAACGAAAATACGGCGCATTAACTTTTGTTAATACGACGAATTTAATTTAATAAATATAGTTGATTTTTGATATTCACTTTGATCGTTCCACTACTCTCGTGCACAAGTTGTTTACTTTCAGGATAAAAGATGGCTTAAGCATCACTATGGAAGATTACATTCTGAACCAAACCAAAAGACGCTAGCTGGAGTGATCAAACCTTTGACAACTAGAAGGCTGTAATAAGACGACAAGAATAGAGAGAAACTCAGTACTGGTAACACTGAGCATCTTAAAATTCTTGAAATACAATTCCAGGTATCCTTTACAGTCATTCATCTATCATATGGTATACCGTTTTACCTAATTTGATGCATAAGGAAATGCGTTGCGGAGGCCAAGGTACGTTCCCTATTTAAATTTTGTTTACTGGAACAACAATACGGCGGATCTAGTACTCTAAGCGCCGTATCTCAGACTTATTAACACTTATTAACCGGTCAACGAATTTAGAAAGATACGGCGCATTACAATTATTCAATACGGCGCATCTATTTGCCCTATAAATACGAAAGGGATGCGCCGGATCTCAATCTCTTACCCAAATTTACACACAGTCAGTACGAAAACCACACACCAGAATCAAACCCTTTGATCCGAAGTGCTTTTCTCGAATCAAACCTCCTTATCCGAACTAAATCCTAATCGTAATATAAGGTGATTATTTTATTTAATTTTGTTTAATTTAATAATTAGGGTTTATGCGATAATATGATTAGAACTTGAACCGAATTTCAATGGAAGATTAGGAGAATTGATTAGAATTTGCGTTAGATGATTTCCCCCGTATTTAATTTGCATAAATCATTGAATTTCTGGCCTAATTTGATTTGAATGTAAATTAGGGTTTTGAATTTGATTTTGAATTATAGTGGGAAAATGGATTGGTGGTGGTATAATAAACTTTTAGAACTCTTTTAATGGGTAAAAGGGACTGTGATGTTAAAGTGGGAGTTTACGTCACGGGTCCGAATTTCTTGGAATGCGTGCCTGACCCTTTTCTTTCATACTGATATATCAATAGATGCGGCGCATCTAAGTTAATTGATGCTGCGTAACGACCTATTTCCAATTTAATAAAATTCCATATACGCCGTATTACTTAATTTAGATACGACGCATCTCCATACGCCGTATTCTATTGTGCTTGCTCCACATCTCTTATATTTTGTGCAGATACGCCGCACTGATTTATCAGATGCGCCGTATCAACCTTATTACAGACTGTTTACTAACCTTAAAGAATTATTGCAGATGGCATTACCTGAAGTTGCACACAGACATCCGTGGCTCCGTTTCGAGACCATGGGACTGACAACAGATACTGAGGCTGAATACGTACGGAGACTGAGAGCGATCTTCTTTAGGAAGATCATTAGGGTCTCGGTTTTGGGATTTGCGGATGTTGGTTTGATTGATGGGGGGAATGCAGCTGATGGTCTACATGACAGGTTAGAGATGGTAGTTAGAGATGATGATGATGAGGTCGTATTCAGGTCTTATGCTTGGGAGAGGATGTTTAGGATTGACGAGCCTCTGATTAGGGAGCTTATGTTGGAGTTCTTTAGCACAGTTTCCTATAGGGAGACTGATGAAGCGAAAAGTGTACCGCTTTTAGGGGGTCATTTAAGCCCTAATCCGCGATTATATGATCAAATATTGCCCTAAATCATTTCTTTTCTCATTTTAGGTACTTGGGACGTGATTTCTGGAATATGAAGCATTTTGGAGCTTTTTGGACGTTTTTATGCTCAAGAATGAAGAAAACAAAAAGACCAAGGAAAGTCAGGATTTTACACCTGACGGCGTCAGGCTTTGGATGCTGACGCCGTCACTTGAAGATGAAAGTGGTGGAATTATACACGTGACGCGCCAGAAAGTTTTACATAGGAAGTCTGACGGCGTCACGTGTTAATGGATGTAGGCCGTCAAGTGTTAAGTTAAAGAGAGACGGGCCAGAGGATTTTTGAAGGTGACGGCGTCAGGATCATAGACCTGACGACGTCAGATGATATAGAGTGACGGCGTCAAAGTATTCTTACACGAGAAGGAACCTTAGTGAAACCGCCACAAGTTAATCAAGACAATCACAACTCGCGCGCGGAGTAGCTGTCACTGTTTTGGCCATAAAATCTTCGTACGAACTCGGATTTAGGTGATTCAAGAGGCCACGGAATCGAGACGAAAAGATCTACAATTTGGTGAAAAAGGGGAGCTGACGCCGTCACTTGTGAAGGCTGACACCGTCAGATCGATGCGGACAGAAAATCAGCTATAAATACAACATTATAACTTCATTATTTGTAAGCCCTAAACCCTAAGTCCGATTCTAGGGTTTAGGTAGGTGTTTTTCCAGCAACTTAGAGGGTTTCAATCACTTCATAAACATCAAATATTGGTTTGTTGATTCTAACTTAATTATGTCTTTCATTATTATGGTTGTTTGCCCTTCATTGATCATGCTTTGCTAATTCACCTTGTGTCTACTTATGATTGTGTGAAACTTGTATATAATTAATTAGATCTTATTGATTCCTTGTTGATGTATGTGTCTATCGTCATCAATAAAGGTGTGACACTTCAATAGATCTTATTGGTTTAACTTATAATTCTTGTTTCCTATTGTCTCTTGTTTGATTGGGTGATATCGATGTTAAGCTTAAGAAAACTGGCTAACCTCCTATACGGTAACTTGCTTGAACGTCTTAAGAAACATGAACCAATGCGTACTAGGTTTATTTGGTTGTATTTAATGCATGAGTGAATTCTAGTGATCCCATGTTAGGAGCTTCTTAGCCGGCTCGACATAGGAGTGAAGTAGGAGCTTATAGAGTTGGGGAAGTACGTACGCCACCCCACGAATGGTATTAAGGAATACAACCCGTCAATTAAAACAAGGTGTGACAATTCAATAGGTAGAATTGGATAGCTAGCAAGGAGTAACATATCATAGGTAGACATGCTTCACTTCCCTTGTAGAACCCTAGTTTACTTTCCTGCACATTAGTTTAATTAGTAGTTTTTGGGTTAGTTGATTAGCAACTAATTCCGCCCACTCCTTCGAACCAGAGATTTTACTTGCTTTTCATAAAATATAAAAATACAAAAAGAATCATCCCTCACCTCTAGACTTAGTAGATAAATTTCAATCCTAACGAACACTATTCTTTGAGTTGAACGATCAATCCCCCGGTACTTGCCACTTCACTATACTACATCGGTCAGGTACACTGCCTGGTGGGGATTGCAAACTTCCCAAGATCCCTTGAGAGGTAAAACCTGTTGTAAGGTCGCAAAACCACGCATCAAGTTTTTGGCGCCGCAACCCGGGGAGTAGTTATTGCTTAGGTTGAAATTTATTTTTATTAGGTCTACTCATTAGATTCATATCTAGTGAGATTTTTATTTTCTTTTTATTAGCTTTCTAGTAGTCTATCTTTTCTTTGTGTCTTTGTTCGTAAAAAAAAAAAAAAAAAAAAAAAAAAAAAAAAAAAAAAAAAAAAAAAAAAAAACCTTTCCATTGACTCTTCCGTTCACCATTATGGAGTACGCGAATCCACCATACTACCGACCACGAAATCCATTCACCCCTAATGACATCTTGATGTTCAACCAATATCGAGATGAACCCATATATGATGCATGGACTCGTTTTAAAAACTTACTCCGAATAGTCCCTCATCATAGTTTCGATTTAGCATCCCTAACCCAAATCTTTTACGATCGTGTCGACCGATATGACCAAATGTGCATTAACGATTTTGCCAATGGGGACCTTAGGGAATTAAATGCTGAAGAAGCATGGGATGCCATTGAAGATTGTGCCCAGTATTATTATAGAGTAGACAACCCAACAAACGTTGGTACAAGTCAATTGACCACAAATTCCAAGGATCATGAAACAAGTTTGTCTGGGGATGACTATTTTGGGATACCTAAGTGGATGTCATGTAACATCATAGTAAAAAACAAACACATAGGTAATCTAGATAAAATGGAGGATGAGGTGGATAATCCAAGCCCACAAAGTACCCCACAAGTCCTACCATCACTTGAGGCACACACACCGCCCGTGACTTACCCGGAAGAAGTAGAAGAAACTTTAGGAATCCCAATGGAGGTAGAACCCTTGGACCAAGCACCACTAGAGGATATAGGTTTGAATACTTATAGTGATAACCTTACTCTTAGTTCCAGGGAATTTCCTAGTGTTGATGAACCGGAACCTCAACCTTTACACAACTTTCCATCCTTAGATATATTTCTAGGAGACAAAAGAGGAACCGACCTACCCATCAACCCTTATTATCCGGGTAGTTTTAGGATGAAGGAAGCCATTCACTCACCCCCTTCACCTCACGTGGCATATTTCCACCCTAAGGGTGTGTATCGCTACTTTCACCCGCACTTAATCCTAAGTGTAGGGAAAACCTCCCCTATTTTTGTTAAATAAGGGTAGAGTCAGGCTCGTGACTCGAACAAAAACAAGCGCTTCTTGGGAGGCAACCCAAGCTTTATTTGTTTAAATTGTTTGATGTTTTTATTTTATTTGTTTGTTTGTGTCATATATGCTTAATCATAATTGTTTAATTTTCATGTTTCGAATAATTTGTGAAAATGCTTTATCTTGTTTTTAACCTCGTCTTAATTGCATATAAAGGTATTTTACAAAAAAAGATAAGTGTAGGAAAGTTTATATTTTGTTAAAAAGAACAAAATTTGAACATGGAAAATTCACAATTCATGATTAGCATGTATTCTATCTTGTTTATGTGTCAATACTTGTGGACATGTTTTATGAGTCCCTATTTGTAAGTCATCCCGCAAGTATCCTATCCTTTTATTGCTTTGTTTTGTTTTTATTTCTAAGTCTGGAAATACATCTAGTTGTGGTTTTTCTTTGTTCGGTTTGATGCTTTGGTTTTTGTGTTTGTTGGTTACAGGTATTATTGGATAAGAAGATGTACGTGCAACACATCAAGAGGATGATTATATTTCTGGAGTGAAGCTTATCATGTTCATTCTCTTGGAGGGAGATTTAACCATATTATCACATCATCCATACCGAGCGAATCAGGGGAGTATTAGTTTCTTCCATTCTCATTTATTTTTACTTTTACATCTTTTGTCTAGAACATTGGGGACAATGTTCGGATTAAGTGTAGGGAGGGTAAATTAGGATGCCTTAGAAACTACAACTTCGCTTGATTTTTGTTTTGTTTAATAGTGAATGTGTAATAAAGCCAAGAGAAATATTGGTTAGGGCAATTTTAGCACCAAATTTAAATTTTTTTACAACATATAGGAGTGAAACTTTGATTTTAATAAGCGTCTCATGGATAGGGAATTGTATGACTAGTACAAAAAACCATACCACTCAAAAATTTCCACCCCAAATATGTGAGGTTCGCCTTTAGATCTTTAGGAAAAAGCATTCATTGTTGGTGCTTATGAGTGTACCGGTAGTTTATAGATTCTAGAACTTGCGTTTGTGATGCATACCGAGACCGCTAGTGAGACTACATTCGTGTAGTTAGGATTGACTACATGATAAGAGGCATTAGGATTAACCCATTGTTTTACACCTGTGTTTTTGTTATAATTACTTTGGCTACATTGGTCAAGTAATTCTCCCACACCCTTTGCGTTGTACCCATTTTTGGTACACGATACCCCTAGTACACCCCTCAGAGCCTATCTTTTCATTTCGACCTTTAAGCATTTTACTTAAAGGAAGAATTTGTTTACACCCCACTTAAATGTACACCCAAATCGCCTTAGCCTACCTTGTGTGCACTCATCTTTAGTGCATTATTGTGACAACATTTGTTTAAACCCTTAGTTAATTATCTAATTGATTACATGGTTGCTAAGTCGAGTCATATCCTTGTACATATTGTTTTGGGACGATTGGGACTTATGGGTAAAGTACTAGTGTAATGGAGTAATGGGGAAGAACATCATTTATTACCCCCATATGTACGTTAATATTTTAAAGTACTCCAAATGTTTCGATTATCTTGATTCGAGTCATTAGAATAATTTTATGTAAAGTATGTAAAAGTTCAAGTGTAGGGATGGTACAAAGAATCCCTAGTGATGTATTGTTTTGGATGGTAGGGCAAGAGTGTATACAAAAAAAAAAAAAAAAAAAAAAAAGTGAAGAAAAAGCATACGGACTACCATCCGCCTCTATCTTTTATTTATGTTTTGTTTTGTTCTATTTTTATTAGTTCGTGATTAGTTTAAGTTGAGTCGAGTCTTGGCTTAGCAACGCCTCATTCTACATGTAATTGACCAAGATGATTGACTTGCCACCAGTAAAAATATCCTTATCCAACAAACCGTGTTTTCCTTATCCCTACACCTAACGTTATAACCATTTGTAAAGACCTCTTTGATAGTTTATCCTAGGTGCTTACGCCAAAAGTGGTAGAGGCGTGATCCTTTCCCAAGCCTATGGTAATCTATTTTCTATGACAGGTAGTGAGCGATATTCTTCCATTTCCATTTATGATATATAAATTTACAACACCCGAGGGATGAGAGTATCCAAACACTTATTGTGAGGTGCTAGTGTATAATTTCCGTGCTTATTTTGACCAATGTGGAATGATCATTTGTTGTAATTACTTTTATATTAATGTTAAATGACCCCTAACTTGTATTTCAATTGGTGGAAAAGCTCATTTGCTTGAGGACAAGCAAATCCCAAGTGTAGGGATATTTGATGAAGCGAAAAGTGTACCGCTTTTAGGGGGTCATTTAAGCCCTAATCCGCGATTATATGATCAAATATTGCCCTAAATCGTTTCTTTTCTCATTTTAGGTACTTGGGACGTGATTTCTGGAATATGAAGCATTTTGGAGCTTTTTGGACGTTTTTATGCTCAAGAATGAAGAAAACAAAAAGACCAAGGAAAGTCAGGATTTTACACCTGACGGCGTCAGGATTTGGATGCTGACGCCGTCACTTGAAGATGAAAGTGGTGGAATTATACACGTGACGCGCCAGAAAGTTTTACATAGGAAGTCTGACGGCGTCACGTGTTAATGGATGTAGGCCGTCAAGTGTTAAGTTAAAGAGAGACGGGCCAGAGGATTTTTGAAGGTGACGGCGTCAGGATCATAGACCTGACGACGTCAAATGATATAGAGTGACGGCGTCAAAGTATTCTTACACAAGAAGGAACCTTAGTGAAACCGCCACAAGTTAATCAAGACAATCACAACTCGCGCGCGGAGTAGCTGTCACTGTTTTGGCCATAAAATCTTCGTACGAACTCGGATTTAGGTGATTCAAGAGGCCACGGAATCAAGACGAAAAGATCTACAATTTGGTGAAAAAGAGGAGCTGACGCCGTCACTTGTGAAGGCTGACGCCGTCAGATCGTTGCGGACAGAAAATCAGCTATAAATACAACATTATAACTTCATTATTTGTAGGCCCTAAACCCTAAGTCCGATTCTAGGGTTTAGGTAGGTGTTTTTCCAGCAACTTAGAGGGTTTCAATCACTTCATAAACATCAAATATTGGTTTGTTGATTCTAACTTAATTATGTCTTTCATTATTATGGTTGTTTTCCCTTCATTGATCATGCTTTGCTAATTCACCTTTTGTCTACTTATGATTGTGTGAAACTTGTATATAATTAATTAGATCTTATTGATTCCTTGTTGATGTATGTGTCTATCGTCATCAATAAAGGTGTGACACTTCAATAGATCTTATTGGTTTAGCTTATAATTCTTGTTTCCTATTGTCTCTTGTTTGATTGGGTGATATCGATGTTAGGCTTAAGAAAACTGGCTAACCTCCTATACGGTAACTTGCTTGAACGTCTTAAGAAACATGAACCAATGCGTACTAGGTTTATTTGGTTGTATTTAATGCATGAGTGAATTCTAGTGATCCCATGTTAGGAGCTTCTTAGCCGGCTCGACATAGGAGTGAAGTAGGAGCTTATAGAGTTGGGGAAGTACGTACGCCACCCCACGAATGGTATTAAGGAATACAACCCGTCAATTAAAACAAGGTGTGACAATTCAATAGATAGAATTGGATAGCTAGCAAGGAGTAACATATCATAGGTAGACATGCTTTACTTCCCTTGTAGAACCCTAGTTTACTTTCCTGCACATTAGTTTAATTAGTAGCTTTTGGGTTAGTTGATTAGCAACTAATTCCGCCCACTCCTTCAAACCAGAGATTTTACTTGCTTTTCATAAAATATAAAAATACAAAAAGAATCATCCCTCACCTCTAGACTTAGTAGATAAATTTCAATCCTAACGAACACTATTCTTTGAGTTGAACGATCAATCCCCCGGTAATTGCCACTTCACTATACTACATCGGTCAGGTACACTGCCTGGTGGGGATTGCAAACTTCCCAAGATCCCTTGAGAGGTAAAACCTGTTGTAAGGTCGCAAAACCACGCATCAGAGACTGATTTGGAGTTGGATACTGCTGACACTCTTGTGTTTAGATTGGGTGGAGAGTTTAGGCAGATGTCGATGAGGCAGTTTATTTTGGCTATGGGCCTGCATACTGAGGAGGAGATTGAGTCTGACGGGTTTGCCCGGTACTGGAGTGAGAGCTTGAGGATGGTTCCTGATAGGGGGTTGCTAGGAGATTACTGGGAGAGGATATCATCAGGGGGTGATTCCACCATTGGCACCCCATCTTATACATTGATCAGGGAGCCTATGAGGAGGCTGTGCCACAGGATGATAGCATTGACCATAGCTGGGAGGGGTCAGTCACCTGAGATGGTGACCACTCTTGACCTCTTCCTTCTGAGGAGCATGGACGAGGGGTTGTTGGTGAACATCCCTCACTTTCTGGCACATTTCCTCCACAGAGGAGCATTGGGGAGAGATCGGAGGAGCCAGATGACTGGAGGACATTTTGTATCTAGACTAGCCCGTCATTTTGGCGTGATTGGTGATGAGATCCCTGCCGGCCTTGAGATTGAGGTGACTAGCCTGCCGGTTATTGGGCAGGATTATTTGGTTAGGTTAGGGATCTGTGAGATGACTTTGGGAGATTGCTTTTGGGTGGCGTTGGGGCCCGCGAGACCAGCAGAGGTAGAGGTGGAGCAGGGAGATCCTCAGGGAGCTCCGACTGCTGCTCCAGCCCAGGAGGAGGCACCAGCACCCCAACCACCGGTTGTACGCACTGTGGGGCAGAGAGTTGAGCTAGTTGAGGGGGAGGTTAGAGCTCTGAGGGGCGTTGTTGACGATATGAGGGCCGACCTCACTATGGTTAGGAGAGACCTAGGTTGGCTTGTGGAGAGTATGAGTCAGATTATGGATCATCAGGGGATGAGCCATACTCTCCCGGACGGTACTCACGTCGGAGCCATGGCCACTTACTCCCGCAGAGTCAGACGAAGGACCGATTGTGCAGCACTTCCGAGGCTCAGCCGACTACTGGAGATGACCCCCCAGCTACTTGATTTGATATGTTTATTGACATTGTTCCTTGTATATTATCATTAATTTGGATTGTACTCATTATCATGTATTTATTTGATGTTTCAGTTTATATTTCTTATTATGCTTGATGAAGACTGGCATTAAGTTCAGCATGAGAGTACGAGAGGACGTGAGAGATAAACCGTGGAACGAGCCATTTTACAACAAACTGTTAACAGTTTGTTTGGTAATTACATGCGCCGCATCTAGTGAAACAGATGCGACGCATCCTATCTTTTATTTTATTCTGATTCGTATTTATTCCAGGCTCGATACAGCGTATCTTCTTCCATAAGATACGGCGTATCGACTGACCTGATGATTTTCATTTTATTATTTTTATGTTTTATTTTTAACTAACTACTAATGTATTATGCAAGTTTGAACTTTCTTAACTCAGGTGTGTTAAAGTCTTAATGGTATTATAGATTCCTGCATTTCTGTGGATACATCATTTTTGAAGCTTAAATGTTCTCATCCACAAGAAAGTTGATTTTTTCTCTTAAACAAATAATGAAGGATCATACCGAGCAAATCTCAAGGGAGTTTTTCTGTTCTAATTCTTTTATTTTCCATTTTTTAATCTTTGATACAAACATCAAGGACGTTGTTTAACTTAAGTAGGGGATTGGAGAATTAGAACACTTACTTGTCCTAAACTTTTTCAAAATATGCTTAAAATGCGCTTAATATATCAAAATTTAAAATTTTTTAGCATGTTTTTGTTTAAAGTCTAAATTACATAGCTGCACACATAACATTATTTTCAAAAATTGTGAACTTATCAAAATTCACAAATCTATGAGTGTGCCGGTGACTTGTAAACTTTAGAACTTGGCTTGTATACTATTCGAGACCACCATAATAAGTATTATCTATATAATTGGAATGACTTGTCTAAATTGGTAAATTTCTAGGATTACACCCAAATAGCCTTTATATGTTATTTGATTTTAACTAACTACACTGGTTAGTTATACCCCATATAAACCTTTTGTTACTCTCACTTTTAGAGTAAGATACCCCTAGAAAAACACTCAGAGCCATTCCTTTCGTTTCTTACACCTTTGTTATAATGTTTCGTTACACCCTTACACCTTAGCCTACCCTGTAGATTAAAATCCGTGGTTGGTTAATTGCTTTAGGCAAAGTGTGTTTCCTTACATTACCTGTGTTCGCGTGCGTAATTCATTATCTTTGGTTGAGTCAGGAAATTGCACAATGCAATTGGTATGAAAGTAAATATTGTATATCTTTGAGTTTATTTTTCGTGTGTTTACTACTTTCGCTATTACAGTTATTTCTGAAAGTATGAAAAGTATGGAAAAAATTATTCGGAAAGAAAGTGATAGAAAAGTTGTGAAATTTTACACACATATGTTGATGTCAAAAAAAAAAAAAAAAAAAAAAAAAAAAAAAAAAAAAAAAAAAAAATCGAAAAAATAGAAAAGAAAAAGAAAAAAAAAGGAAAAGTTGGAAGTTTGTTTTAACCAACTTATGTAAAGTTTTGTATTAAGTGGGCGATATCACCACTATTTGTTGTATATTATATTTATGGATTGAATGGGAGTTGGCCGTTATGGGAACGCCAACTAAGGTTTATTCTTTGATTGAGATCTTGTTGAGTATAATTCGTGTCTACCTAAAGCGTGTGTTTCAAGTGTTAAAGCGTGAGTTATTCAATGATATGAGTCTTATTTATGGGATGGTTGGGAAAGCAATTTACCACACTTAGGATTTTAATTTATCTGTTTTGTTTATTTTTCATTTTACACCAATTTGTATCCCAAATATTATCCATACCCTATATTATTCTTTATCCAAACCTTTGATTTATTGAGATTAGGGATTTGAGCAATCTTAAGTATCGTAGTCGTGGATTCGGCTATGTATTTATGATTTTGTCGCCCTTTTTGATATAATATTATTGGTGAAGATTACTTGGTCCTATCTTTAGCCTATTCGAGTTAAGGATTTGAGCAATTGCAAGTATCGTGTTCGTGGATTCGATCATGTATTTGTGATTTTGTCGCCTTTTCTGGAATTTGAGATCGATAGAGATTAAGAAGAATGATCAACCCTTAACCAACAAACCCTTTTTACCGCTTTAGACTTGTTATCCCTTGGCTTTAGAGGGGGAGATGCGTATACTTGCCAAGCTTATGATAGAATATTCGTCACGACTGGACAGTTAAACGATTAGATTTGCTTTTATCAAAATATTTTATTTTATTTCTAAATTATTAAGTGTTTGGTTGTGCAATTATGGCAAAAAAACGAATACATGCTTAAATATAAAAATAAATCCTAATATCTTTTAGGATACATTTTCATAAGATTTATTCTAAGGTTTACTTGGGGACAAGTAAAGTTCAAGTGGGGGGATATTTGATGAACTCAAATAAGTACATTTTATTACCATCATTTATCCTATTTATTTGACTTGTTTTATTATATTATATATGAGAATTGATACGTTAATGTTTACTTTTGTAATTCTCAGGTAAAAACAAGTATTATGTGAAACTTGGCGATTTTGGACTAATTATGGAGCAAAACAAGCAAGATGTTAAGAGTCTACTGAAATGTACAAGATCAAGATCATTCTGCTCCAGATACGCCGCAACATACTTCTTACATACGGCGCATCACTATCAAGATTTCACAAGTTACGATCCAAGACAGCAAAGGACATGCGCCGCATAGAGAAATGGAGTTACGCCGCATCTTAAGGCGGTGTACGAATATTCCTGAATATATTAATCTTGGACCCCACGCGAAGTTAAGTCAATGCGCCGCATCTAACCCTCAGACAGAAACTATAAATACCCCAAGGTCAGACGAATTCTGTGTGCAAAAAAGAGGAGAAAGACAGAAACCCTAAAGACGAATTCAGACGTGTTAGCAGCACAAGACACACCCTGAACGAAGATACAAGAGCTGTAAGAAGGTCCTGCATGTATTCAATTCATTAAGTAGTTTTGTTTTATTGTATTAGTACACTTTAATTCATCAGGATTGATGGGCCGATTCCATGTGACTACGGAAAATCATGGGCACCCCTTAAAATTGCTTTCCCATTAATTAAAGTTTATATGTTGATGTCTTTGGTGACTTTTATTAGTGCATTGATAACCTCTGTGTCTAGCTGAGCATTGCTTGGGTCGCCATGCCCCTTCCTCGCCTATTTGTTTCAGCGTCTCTTTAATAAATAGGATAGACATAAGTAATCATTAAGGGTTTATTCGCCGATAAGATTAGAGCCAACGAGAAAGGGTTAATTATATACACTTCATATAAAACTAGCAATAAAACAAGTGACAAGCTACTTAATTATCAGGACATGTCTTCTTATTGTCTCAAGTATCTATCTGTGTACGTGTGTGCTAATCGCTGATTCGTGCTCGTTAGTTTAGTTTATTATTTAATTATAACCAAACCGTGCCAGTCTCTCAGGCTGAACCCCCTTGCGTTAGATTAGGTTGTATAGCTAACTTAAGATATTAAAATACTGATTAGAATAACTAGATAATACGTTCCACTCTTAGTGATCGACACTCTACTTACCATTATATTCATAATGACCGGGTACACTGCTCGTTAAAGTGTGTGTTTATTGATAAGTCGGCTAAATATAAATTTAAAACTTGAATACTGCTAAAACCACAACGACATCACGCGTGCACCAAATCTTTAGAGCCACTACCGTGGATATAAATTAGAGCAATACACCGCACACACATCAACTTGAAAACTATACTATATCCATATGTTTGTCTATAAAAAATAAGTCATTTAAATTTTAAAATTGTGGTTCGGTGTTGTGGGTGCTTTCAGTGGAACAAATACGATTTATTTATCTAAAAGTGTTTTTGGGCATATAAAATACAATTGTAGTTCGGTGGTGTTTTATGTTACTGAATAATGGTTGCATGCTAACTTAGATAGGTTGAAGGGTGTGCCTGCAATTGGCTTATGTCCAATGGAAAACACTCCTATGCTTCTTCACGACCATAATGAGGTACGTGATTATCTTTTACTATGCTCTTATCTTTTTTTGGGTAAAGGGTTACCTCGGTAAATATATTAAAACCGAAAAAGTTAAGTACAAATGAAATATGGCTGAAGTACCATATTAACCTCAAGCTAAAAAGCTTGATAAACACCTAAATCTAGTGCTTATGACATGCCATAAGCACTTACAACTCTAGAAACAAAGGATGCATCTAGAATAAATCAACTGAAACCAGCTAACCAATAGGAACCGTGAGAGATGAACTTTCACCTGTATTTGAGTTAATAAATAGATTGGCCGATTCATCATACATATTTTTAACATGTTCTTCATCATCATTCACCAATGCAGAATACGGATTAGTTGTAGTAATATTATCTTCCTTAGAGGAATTTCCAGTAGACTTCAACATAGACGACGATGTAGATGCATTACCCATAGTAGTAGCTCCCTTCTTAGGTTCACTAGTTACTGCATTTGGAACAAATCTGAAATGTTTAACCGATGGACCAATAAATTGACTTCTATTAGTAGACTAGGCTTTACCCTTCTTCTTTTTCTTACCCACCGTTTGGAAACCATCATTATTCAGCACCACAATAGGAGTAGCAACATGTGAAGTAGAAACAATAGGAGGACTCACCACCTATTTGGGACATTGATCATGAGTATGACCAAATATTTTGCATATATTATACCTGGGGGGCCTCCATTCATATTCAAAATGGATAGTCTCTTTATTAAAACCCTCCCTAGTGAGTGAAGGAAAACCAATAGTAACAGCCTCCACGAGATCAGCTTCAGAATTGACCTCAATGAGACATCTAGCAGAACTACTTCTACCCCACGAATCCTTACACATAGAGCTAGTGTATGAATCAAACATAACAGATTTACCAATGAATGTAGCAATCAAACTAATACCATCCTCTTCAAAAACTTGAAGAGGAACATCATGCAATTTAACCCAAACTGGAATGCTAGTCAATTCTTCCTTACGTAAACAAGTATCCATAAACCACTTCTTAAGAATAATTGGAGATTTGCATATCATCCAAGGACCACCCTCCAAAACAGCTTCTAAACCAGCCAATGTATCAAATTTGAAGAAAAAGAAGCCTTTGGAATTAATCATAATCCTTTTTAGGCCATGTTTCGCCTAGTTATTCTTAACATAGTATTCAACAACTGGAATCGCCATCCTCTTTCCCATAAAATAGCCATACAAAGTATGTTCTAAACGAGAGCTAACCTTTTCAACCACTTTGTGAGGAATAGAGATGTTAACACCTTCAAATACGGGTTCGGCAGCTAGGGGACGAAAATTAGTATCAATAGTAGGATGATCATCCCTCAAACCTGCAGCTCCAGCATAAGATGTAGCATTAGCATTGATGTCCACAACTTGAACAATAGGAGACTCATGAGTAGGTTTAGGGGTCGTAGATTTAGCATTAGCTTCAGCCATAAATCCTCCCACAACCCATAAACAACATCCATAACCATCTTATGAACATTACTTTCCAATTCAGCCAAGACCGGATAGTTACTAGCATCAAGATCTTTAATGAAAGTATCAATATCTACTATTGTTTTAAGTGACACACCAAGCAAAGCTTCAATACAATCCTGCTTACTCTTAATAGAAGATGCCATACCTGAATCTAGCTTAACACCAGAAACATGTGGAACCGGCTCCACATGGGTCACACGATTGGTTGCATTAGGAGGAGCTGGAGTTGTAACACTAGGTTGTCCAACTAACGAATCAAGTGTAGGCTTTACAAAAGCAGGGTTACTAGTATCGGCAGGATTACTAGTATCATTCATGGTAACATGTCTTCAAGACTTCTTTTGTTTCCTCACTGTCACATTCGACAACAAATTTGTATTCTCCTCTCCCATACCCAAATTACCCACGCTTTCCTTGACCACTAAACGTACAACATTCTTCTCTCCCAAATCCGACATCATGAAACCCAATAACCACGATTCCCACAGAAAATAAAACAAGAAGATAACGTCAATTCTTCAGATCCAAAACTAATAAAACCCTACTTTAACAACTAGGGTTTTTAATCGATGAGGCACAATAAATCAGACCTTGATTAATAATGATGTCTAGACAATAGTCGATCCAATGATTAAGACTGATAGGAATTAAAAGCAATTAGACAACGACTATGCTCTAATCTTGGGTCTCATGTTTTGGTAAAGTACTTGAGCTGCACCCTAGAGTTGACCAAACGGTGGTTCAGATTAGAGGGTCAAAACGGGTAATATTGGTACATATCCTTTTTTTCTTATGCATTATTTGTGTTGGATAATATTGATATATACTATTTCAAATAGATTGATCTTTAAAATAGAGAGATTTAGTTGTATACCATAGGTGAATTTTGACCCGATTAACCCGTCTTTTTTTTTTACCCACATGACACGTGGTATTAACCCATACTTTAGTATTTGGGTCAAAAGCGTCACCTCTATTGGACCCTATTGACTACTGTTGTGAATATTTTTTTTTTTTGTATTGGCTATAAATATGCTTAATAACAATTTTAGGGTTTAAGCATTTTAGCTTATGGAGCTGTGTTTTTGTTGTAGTTCTTGAACAAGGAAGAGTACTTGAAAGGGATTGATGTGTATGTGTCAATAATCAAAGATTTTGCATCTTTCGAAGACACTAAAAAAGACTAGCAGAGATAAGCTGTAAAGAGACGGCTGCACTTGAGACTCATTTTTGTCAAACTTGTATAATTCTGTTTGTTGCTTAAAGAGCCTGAGATTGACTGATTCAATGATTGGCGATGAAAGATACAACGACATACCAAGTTGGTGCTATAGAACAACAAAATAAGTATGCCATGAGGCAAAATTACAAACCTTATTTTCTGTATTGGCTTTATGATCTGAACAACCTTTTATGTTTCTTGCAGTTTTTCTTGATTGAACCTGTAAGATTTTGTATGCTTTGATTTGTCACCATAATGTGATGCTTCTACCCTTGCCGGGTTGGGTTGTTACAATTATGGTATCAGAGCCCAGGCTGCGACCTTGATTCCGTACCAATCAGATCTTAATGCTTGAGACCTGCGCACTAAGAAAACAAAAAGACACCGTTAGGCTTATCGTGGGATTGTCTCCCACGATTATCCTCCGGCGTGAGAGTAAGTAATCGGTTTTTAGGGTTTAGTTGAAGAGTTAGGGTTTTGTAGATTGTACCTTTAATGAGAGTCGAGAGACTCTTTATATACACACGAAACCCTAGTTGGTTTCGTGCTCCTCACTCCTCAGCGTATCCCGCATAGGTCGGTTTTCATACATATCCCATAAATAAGAGATATCCTATCAAGACCATAAATAACTTTGGGTTTGGGCCAACGTAAGCCCAAACCGTTATCGCAATAGCCCATTCGTGATGGGCTTGAGCCCATCCGTGATGGGCTGGAGTCCATTCGTGATGGACTTGAGTATGGGTCGGGTTCGTGACCCGAATGCGGACTATACGTCATCATGTCCCCTAGTCTAGTGTGCGCAATGCGAAATTGCGGACGCTAGACTAACAATTGTAGCTAAAAATATTCCTCGATGCGTAGCGGGGAAGTTTCAAGTATTTCCCACCTAAAAAAACAAATTAATCTAGTCCAAGTACATCCGTATCTCCTTCGTAAATCGTGAGGGGTGGGTGAAAAAGTGCTTTACCTTTTTGCGTCCCAGCCACACGATTGAGACAAGTGGGGTACATGTGTCATTCATCCACCAATATGTGTAACCCCATATAAAGGTTAGCCGTCTTTTCACTGTGGCTACCACAGTAAAAATCATTATTTTCCACCATTGTTAAACCTTCAAACAGCGATCAAAAAATCAACAAAAACTAAGGTAATAGCGTGTGCGCTTATAAGAGTTACTGAAGGTTAATCATGGTTCTTCAATTGACCAATTTCAATTCCGATATATCTGAGGATGAACTTCGTCAGTTCACCTCAGATTATCACATCCCTCTCGCATTGCATCCGGTAGTTCCGGCAGCAAATGCGTCAATAGCGAATTTCCTGCAAGGGAAAGTAGGGGTATACACGCGTTTTTTTCGAATTCACTAACCAGCGTGCGCCCATCTCCCTCTTTTTGTGTGATATTCTAAATCACTATCGTCTTCATATTTCCCAGCTGCACTGTATAGGTGCAGCAAAGATAACCAATTTTGAAGTAAATTGTCGCCTGTTGGCGATTGAACCCACAATTCATCTATTCCGCGCGTTTTACCACACGTCGTGGTCAAACGGGTGGGTATCTTTCTCCAAGCGCGCAGGGCCACTGCAGTGCTATACGGAGAAGTTAGACGCACTGAGGGATTGGAGAGAAAAATTCTTTTGGGTTGATAGTGCATTTTTCCCATGGATTTTTGAGTTCTACACTCGAGAATCATTACCGAGAGACGAGCGCCCAGACCCCGGATTGTATAACGTGGTTGATGCGGATACGATAAATACCAATCGCATACCGATCAAAGCGTATCCAGAAGAGTTTTTGGTGCACATGGGCATCAGTCGCAATTACTTTGGTAGTCCGGAAGAAGTGCCAACATTTTTGGATTAAAATAGCCGGGGTGGGTGCTTGTCTCTTCCTTCCTCTTCGCTTAGTAGTTGTAAGCGTTCTTCCCTTTGTAGCTTATCTAACACCTTTTGTGTTTGTTTGTTGTTTGTTGCGCAGAGATGGACCTATTCAGTGTTGTTCGCTTGGCGAAGCCCACTCAGGTGACCGTAGGGGTGCGCCCTTTGAGAGATGGCGAGGAGCCAGTACTTCAGGCTACTGCAGGGCGCACGATGGTGATCGCGCAGGAGGAGACAGAGGAAGTCCCCACAGGTGTCACTATGGCTACTCCTCTGCGTAGCTTTCCCGCTCCTGGGTCGCAAATCCCTGTGGAGTTATTGCATATAGACTCGTCGGGGAGTGCTATGGATGAGTCTGAGGAGGAGGGCCAAGGGTTAAAGCGCAAGAGATCGTCTGGTGATGATGGCGCAGGGACATCAAGTAAGCGCCCTGCTATTTCTGTCGGGCAACCATCTGAGGAGGATGCGTCATCGCATAAAACTCCTCCCCCCAAGTAAGTACTTGTATCTTTAGATCTTCAGTCCTTTAATCCGCGTTTAATACTATAGAGTAACTTTGTTATTTGCGTGCAGTGCTGAAACTGCTGTTGATGATGATGCGTATGTTGGGAATTCGCCACCCAAGACTGGTTCTGCATATGTTGGTGAGTTTGTGCCTGAGAGTCCAGTGGATGAGGAAAAATCTTCTGGAGATGCGCCAACAAATCGCCTTATAGAGGAGTTGGCGTTGGCGGCTGCGCACCAGGCTTCATTGGTTGCGCGGCTACAGGCTCAATATGGTGGTGAGGGTAGCCAGGTTGCGCAGAAGGACAAGGAGATTGACATTCTGAAGGCGCAGTTGGCTGATGCGCAGGCTGAAGTGAGGGCCTCTGCTATGTACGCCCAGAAAATTGCTGATGAGAAGATGTCGCTCATGGCCGAACTGAATCAAGAGCGCACTGGAGCAAAAGAATACAAGGCCTCCTGCCTTTTGGCCTTGAAATATATGGAACTAAACAAGGGGAGACTCTTCTCTAACTTGGATGAATTCCCTAAGGCTGTGGAGAGTTCGCTGGAGAATCAGGAGAGCAAGCTGCGCAAGCTCAGCATCGAATATGATGAGGAGTTGTATCCTCATTTGGTGTCAACCATTGCTGAGCGAAGGTGGCTTATCAGCCATGGCTTGCGTCTTGCTGCCTTGACCACGCTGGAGTCTCAAGAGGTCAAGGACTCATTTGGGGATGTGGTTCAATGTGCCCTAGCGCGCGGTAAGGCAGAAGCAGTAGAGGAGCTGTGTGCGACCAAGGTTTTGGCCAAACGTAAGAACCTCGGCATAAACTCACCCGACGACTCACGATCCCCCTGACGAATCGTCCCATACTCTCTCTCATACTTCTGCTGCTCCGATAATGGAATATACTGCCTATAGAACACCTCAATGAAATCCGCCTAAGAACAGGTCTCAGCATAATCATCTCCCTTTGCTTGAACAAGAGAAGTCCACCAATTAAGAGCGTCACCCTCCAGCTTGAATGTGGCCAAACGAGTTTTAAACTCGTCAGCACATCCGAGAACCCTGAACAACTTCTCGACATGGGTGATCCAGTCCTCTGCCTCATGGGGAGTGGCAGCGGACCTGAACGAGAGAGGCTTGAGCTTATTAAACCTCTCGATCCAAACGTGGACACCAACTGGTGGAGTAGTGGGTGGAGCATCGCCACCACCACCACCAGAAGAACTTGCCCCATTTCTGATGTTATTGGTGACTTGGGTCACCAATTGAGGAAGAGCAGCAGCCATAGCAGCGGCTATCATGGCCTCAAAATCAGGGCCATCATTCCCATTAGTGTACTGAGTAAAGCGCGTATTCACCATCTGAACGATTACAAAAATGATTAGCAGAAAAATAGGAAGAATAAGCACGAAAGGAAAAACAGAACAGAATCCTAATGTCTACCCAAATCCTCGCCAGTCAAAACTTAAGTCCTAAGGGTCAAATCCTAGGGTCCACATGATTCACAGGCCATGGCTTATGTACTACAGGTCGCAGCCTGGGCTCTGATACCATAATTGTAACACCCCAACCCGGCAAGGGTAGAAGCATCACTTTATGGTGACAAATCAAAGCATACATAATAGTTTGATTGTGGTTATACGATTGTACGCATATTGTATAAGTTTGATTGTGGTTCGGGTCCCACGGATGGCGCCACTAGTTGATACAAAAGTTGGGCGTTCCTTGATTCCGTACCAATCAGATCTTAATGCTTGAGACCTACGCACTAAGAAAACAAAAAGACACCGTTAGGCTTATCGTGGGATTGTCTCCCACGATTATCCTCCGGCGTGAGAGTAAGTAATCAGTTTTTAGGGTTTAGTTGAAGAGTTAGAGTTTTGTAGATCGTAACTTTAATGAGAGTCGAGAGACTCTTTATATACACACAAAACCCTAGTTGGTTTCGTGCTCCTCACTCCTCAGCGTATCCCGCATAGGTCGGTTTTGATACATATCCCATAAATAAGAGATATCCTATCAAGACCATAAATAACTTCGGGTTTGAGCCAACGTAAGCCCAAACCGTTATCACAATAGCCCATTCGTGATGGGCTTGAGCCCATCCGTGATGGTCTGGAGTCCATTCGTGATGGACTTGAGTATGGGTCGGGTTCGTGACCCGAATGCAGACTATACGTCATCAGTTTGATTGTGCACCACGGTGGAATACTTTTCACACATTGTTCACACATCCTATAATGTGGTGGAGATGCGGATGTGATCAAAGATATTGGCCCTCACTTTTTCACGTATATTGATGTTGCCAAAAATGTAAGGCTTTTACTTCGGTACTATAATGATATAATGGTCCCCTTATTCGGCTTTCAGTACCCCAAGCCGTAATTTTAATTTTTGAATTCTTGAATTATTTGTTAAGTTTGAAATATAATGATAGTCATGTGTGATGTTTTTTCTCTTTATTATGCAGATTCCACTACCTCTAGTGAATGAGAAGAAAAAGGTAATTGACGATGTTGAAAAGGATAGAAGGTATGCACACATGGTTATGGACCCGTCTACTTATCGAAGTCTGTGACAGTAGCTTCAATTGTTGAACAAAGAAAGGTCGATTCATTACCCATGGTTAAAAGTGCATAGATGAAGACTAAATATAATGAGAATTCAGTATGCCTAAAGAATAAGACTATGAAAAACAAGAGTTTTGAAAAACCGACATTGGGAAGTGATGATGTGGTGTTACTCAGAAGGATGAGTCAATAGACAAAAAAGAAGAAAATAATAGTGTTAAAAAATGAGCTTGAATGGCTGAGGAATTGAAGAAGGTGATTACCACAAAGTTGAAAGAACAACGACGGTTGGAGGAAAAGGAAAAGGCAAGTGAGGCATTGGAGAGGAAGAAACAAAAATGCTGAAAAGGCCCAAACGAGGGCTCGCTTTCGAGCTCGGAAAGAAGTTGAGAAAAAGAGAAGGTAAGAAAGGCGATAAAACGAAGCAAGGTCATTGTGATAAGACCGTAACGAAGATATATGAAAATGAATAGGGGTAGATATAAGAAATTTATGAATGTATTTATGTAAATACAACATATGTAATCAAATATTTTTTTTTATTAATTTGTTTTGATAACTTAATTTTTATGTATATCAATTAATAATATTAAAACTATTTAATGTTACATTTGAAGATGATATAATTTTAATTTAATTACATTCGTTTGTGCTATAAATTATAATATTATATTAAGTCTTAATTAAATATTTGATTTTTACACACATATTTTTAAACAAATAAATTTAATAACTATTTACACATTACAAAAAAAAAACATATATCTTGATATCCTGTAAACAAATAACAAAATATAATCTTAACAAATTTAAAAGTATGTCATTTCTTTAAAAAAATTAAAAATCCATACCATATCTAAAAGTAAACGATATTCTAAATTAATTAAAAGTATTCATACATTTTAAATACAGAACACACTTGATATACAATATAAGGCATATCTAAAAGTATATGATATTCTAAACTAACTAAAAGTCTTGATATATTTTAAATACATAACACTATAGTTATCCTAAAATATTTTAAAGTATTAATACATTTTAAATATACAACATAATAGTTATCCTAAAATACTTAAAACTATATAATATTATATTTTAAATTTAAAAGACCATACTATACATAATAATCATATCATATTATAAATTGGAAAATAGTTAAAAGTACGGGGCCGTTTGGTTTGATGATAGGAATCACAATTGGTATGAGTTTGATAGTAGTAGTGGGCCCATCAACAATGATAGATTCATATCATGCTCCTTTGCCTCCTTTGATGTATAGCCAATATATGGATTTCACCATACCAATTACCATGAAACAAACAACATATATCATATCTCATTCACATACTCATTCTTTCATTCCCATAGGCTCAAACCAAACGCACCCTACATAATACAAACTTGTCACCCGTAAATTTATATGCATCATATCATGTATCATAATTTTAATTTTTAAATCAAAAAAAAATACAAATGATAAATATAAACCATTATACTTGATATCTTTTAAACAAATAACACACAAGATATCCCAAAATTAGACACATAATACAATAATTGTCCTAAAATATTTAGAACTATATCATATCCTATTTTAAAATTACAAAATCATAGCATAAATAATAAACATATCCTATTTTAAATTTAAAAATACTAACATAATAAACATACCATTAAATTATTAATTTGACATTTTCATCATTGTAAGAGAATAAGGTTTTGATAGTTTAATTTGACATCTTCAATTGGTTTATACATTTGATAAAATATTTTAATATACTAAAGTTTAGTAGTCCTTCTACCTTATACATAGTAATGATAGATTTCTATATGTATAACTAAGGCGTGTATATAGTATGGGAATATATACTTAATATCTTTTAAACAAATAAAACAATACATATCCTAATATATTTAAAAGTATGTCATATCCTATTAAAAAATTTAAAATTTACCTTATATAAAATATATCATATTCTATAATAGTTAAAAATATTTATATATTTGAAAAAAATAACACTGTAGTTTTCCTAAAATTTTAAGTATGGATATATTTTAAACACAACACAATAATTATCCATAAGTACTTAAAACTATATCATATGTTATTTTAAATTTTAAAACCATACAATTACATAATAAACATATTTGATGGCAAGCAATGTTGATTAAATATGAGATTAGTAAATTAGTATAATAAACATATTCGAAAATTGTTCTAAGTTTTTTAAATAACCGACAAATAATAACTTGATAATACTAACCCACTAAACATATCATAAAATTATTAATTTGACATTTTCATCATTGTGAGAATTTGATTTTGATAGTTTAATTTGACATCTTCAATTTGTTTATACATTTGATTAAGTATTCTAATTCACTAAAGTTTAGTAGTCATCCGGCCTTATACATATTAATGATGGACTTTTATTTGTATAACTAAAGCGTGTATATAGTATGGTAATATGTATTTTATATCTTTTAAATATAAATATTTAAAAGTATGTCATATCCTATTAAAAAAATTAAAATGCGTACCATATATTAACATATATCATATTCTATAATAGTTAAAATTTTTGATATATTTTAAATAAATAACACTATGTTTTTCCTAAAATATTAATTTTGGACATATTTTAAACACATAACACAATATTTATCTTAAATTAATTGAAACTAGATCATATCCTATTTTAAAATAGAAAAACAATACTAATAATAACAAACATATCCTACTATAAATTTTAAAAACACAACATATTGATAAATATTAACACAATAAATGTATTCAAAAATTGTTAATAAACTAAAAGATCTGACAATTATAAACGTAAAATTTATATAAATAAATAGAAAAAAGTTCATTTAACATATTCATGATAAGTTTTTAGATATTTTAAATTTATAACACAATATTTTCCTAAAATATTTAAAGGAAATTAATAGTTCTCCTAAAATAATTCAACTAATCCGTATCATATTAAAATTTTTAAAAACCAAACACGTTTTAAAGAATATTTATTTAAGAAACAACAAGCAATTTAACATAAATAAATCTAATGAACAACAAAGTTTTAAGGAAGAGAATTTAATAAACAACAAACACATTTTAAAGAAGAGAAATTTAATAAACAACAAACACGTTCTAAAGAAGATAAATCTAAAAAATAACAAACACGTTTTAAAAAATATAAATTTAAGAAACAACAAACACATTTTAAAGGATATAAATCTAAAAAACGATAAACACGTTTTACAAAAGAGAAGTCTAAAAAATAACAAACATGTTTTAAAGAAGAGAAAATTAAAAAACAACAAATACGTTTTAAAGAAGAAAAATCTAAACAATAAACACGTTTTAAAGAATAAAAATCTTATAAACAACAAACATATTTTAAAAAAGAGAAATCTAATAAACAACAAACATGTTTTAAAGAAGAGAAAAGTGTTGGGAATTATAATTTGATATTTACAAAACTACATATGCCCTAATGTAAGATCGTGAAACAATAGGGACTTATTGTAATAAACAGTTAGCTTCTAGGGGAAGTTAGGTTTTCTTGTAAAACCCTATTTATAAAGGGTTCTAGGGCGGCAGTAGATATATAGAAAAATGTAGATCTCTCAATGAGAGTCGTGTAGAAACGTGTGATTATACACGTTTGTAGCAGTTAGTTTATTTATTATTGAATAAAAATGGCGCCGTTCTTAAATAAATTACAACCTTGTTAAGCATCATTGTTCTTGTTAATTCCGCTGTATGTCAACAATAATTTTTGTAAAACATATCCTAGATGGGATAAACGATCTTCAACATGTGGTATCAGAGATAGGTTGCTCTCGATATCTAGGATCTACAAGGTTGTAACTGTTGGAGATGGATCAGATTCGAAGAAAAAGAGCAGATCTGGTACGAATTGGTCTTCATAAGGTATAAACATATTTATTCTTGTTTTGGTTCCAATCTGTTAAAAAGGTGAATTATTTTTGTTAATTGATCGGATGTTACATGTGGGGCTGGATGAATTAATCAAACCTCGTACCTTTTATTGATGTGGCGACAAGATCTGGTACTTTCAATATTATTTATGTGGGATTGTTTTGATTTGTCGCTTACTGTATTGGTAGTACAACAGTTATTAAATTGGTCAATAAGTGGAGCGGTGTTGTCGTGTAGTGCATGGGGTACAAAGAATATTTGGTAGTGTGATGCGCTTGGTGTTGCATATGTATTTTTATGGTTCTTATCGTTTCTGCATCATGGGACAGAATTAATTAGTTTTGTGTGAAGAATTATTCAACGAAAAGTGGGCCAGTAGAGATTAATTCTGGTTGTTGAAGTTTGTAGTGATTTAATTCTGGACTGATGGGTATTCGTTAATACTGGTCAGTTAATTCTGGTTGCTGTGATGATTAAGTCTGCTCTCGGTAATTAATTCTGGTTGCTGTGATAATTAATACCGGTGAATTAATTATGGTCTGGTTGTTAATACTGCTCTTCGAATGTTAATACTGCTCACCTTAGCAGTTAATACAGCTTGGCTTTCGTGTTTGTACTGCTGGGTCAATATGGATCGCGGACATAACTTTATTTTTATGGCTTGTTTTGGTGATTATTTGATGAAGACAATTGTGTATTGCTTATTTGATGTTGTAGTTGAGTTTCACAGGTGCATGTTCTTATCATATCTTAAAGTGGATGGAGATAACTTGTTTGTGCGTTAATGTGGTGACAAAGACTTGATGAATCTAGCAAAAGTGTGTGATCTATAATCTAGGGTGCTTAATGCTCATATTTGCTATAACTTTAAGGAGTTACGTTGTAGTGCTCAGTGTCTCATATAGTTGAGGATTTATCAAGAGGTTGCGACCTACTTTTAGTATGAGTTTGGAGTCACGTGGATAGTACAAGATATAAGACGCAAGTTTGGGAAATTCAACTTCTTCATCAAGTTCGTTATACTCGGCTTTCTTCATCAGTAATCAGTTCATAAAGCCTACAGAGTTCGTGATTCAAGAGATGGTTATTGGTTTCAGGGGAAGCTTGTTTAACCATCTACATGCACTACTTAAGGGGAAGCGTTTTGATTCAAGTTGCATGAAAGACCCCTATTCGATGATTACAAAAAAGGGAAGATGATTGATTGATTTGTCGTTAATCACTTGTGCAAGTGAGCAGTGTGCGGATTAAATTCTGTCGTCATTTGCATGTGGTGAATTGGTGGCAACTGATTCGATTATTTTATTATTGATTGATTTGCAGCTTGTTATGTGTGGTGACATGTTCAAGAAGACCTCAAGGAAGCTTTGAAGATTGTTTCATGGAGATAGTTTTGTAATATCAAATAGGGGAAGATTGTTGGGAATTATAATTTGATATTTACAAAACTACATATGCCCTAATGTAAGATCGTGAAACAATAGGGACTTATTGTAGGATCGTGTTTTGGTTAAAATATTGTGAATCGGGAGGTCGGGTACAATGAAAGATCATCATCTTCATTGTTGAAGTTAGAGAGAGAAAGTGTAGATTGAGAGAGATGGAAAACCTGGTTGTTTATTGATAATAAGAAAAGGGAAATAACAAACACAAGCTTCAACCTCCTAGTGAAGGCTAGGAGGGCTTAAATAGGGCATCAAACACATGACTTTACAATATTGACGGTTTCAGTCCATGTGTTTGAGCCAAACATAATAACTAATATAATCCCAAATATGTTGTCACATTTTAGTGCGAGAAGCATTCCCAACAATCTTCCCCCAATGTGGCAACATATGGGATTACTTACATCATTTCCTACAAGTACCAATACAAATAAAGAAAGGTCTTCATTAGCTCTTCAAGTGCTGAGGATGACTACAGTTGCCGCTCTTTGTCTTCAACTTGTACCTCGGCTTGAGAACTTTTCTTTACTCGTAGTCACATGATGTAATATACATGAACTGGATTAACTTCCCCCCAATTCATGCTGCATGTCTTTAACGGCTTCTTCATACTTCTTTATGGTGAAGTTTCTGAATCAGCTTCCCCCCAAACTGACAACCGTCTTCAGCAGATTCGAAACTTTGATGTAGTTAACATGTCTTCTATCTTTTTAAAGGTTGTAAGTACGCAGTAGAATTTGTAGAAGACATCGTAAACCACACCAAGGAAATCTGACTAGTACTCAGTAACGATTATGCTCAATGCGGAAACTCCGTTCGGGGGTTACATGCAAGAAATCAAAAAGATCTTCTCACATAAGTAGGCTACTTCGCACTTCACAACCTGCGAAAGTTGAAACGAGTACACCAAAATCACAAAACTGAACCACTGATCATCTCTGCGGACGTCTTCCGGTAGTAATAAAATTGTAAGTTCGATCACGTGAGTTTGTTATGCGTCCCTGATGTGCACATTTCTTCCCCCTGAATGCAGATCCATCTGGAAAAAGAGTGTTTTCGCAAAAAATGCAAGAAAAGTCAAAGAAAGTCAAAGCACATCTACTCTCTCTTCCCCCACGATGTCTTCGCGGAATCGGAAGCATACACACTATGGTTACGATGGAAACGGAGGCAACGTACACCCTGTATGTCCAATTAAGCGAAGATGTGTGAAGTACCATAAATAGCCCGTGAGAATCAACTGCTGATAAAATCTCTACTCTTCTATACTCTTCTCATCTAACTCTTTACCGACCCCATTATCATTCTGACGGCTTTTTTGTAGTGACCACTGATGGAGAAAACCCAGTATTACGAACTTGTTTTTGACTTTCTTTGACTTTTCTTGCATTTTTTGCGAAAACACTCTTTTTCCAGATGGATCTGCATTCAGGAGGAAGAAATGTGCACATCAGGGACGCATAACAGACTCACGTGATCGAACTTACAATTTTATTACTACCGAAAGACGTCCGCAGAGATGATCAGTGGTTCAGTTTTGTGATTTTGGTGTACTCGTTTCAACTTTCGAAGATGTGTGAAGTACCATAAATAGCCCGTGAGAATCAACTGCTGATAAAATATCTACTCTTCTATACTCTTCTCATCTAACTCTTTACCGACCCCATTATCATTCTGACGGCTTTTTTGTAGTGACCACTGATGGAGAAAACCCAGTATTACGAACTTGAGACCGAAGTAAAATAACCCAAACTTGTGACTTAAACTTGCACTATTGTCTGACTAAGCACCTATACTGAGCACTACAACGTAACTCCTTAAAGCATAGGTCGATTCATATACCCATCCAACCATCCTTTACTGTATATGAATTCATCTTGAATAATCCACATCTTTGTGTGACACTTGAGCACTACAACGTAACTCCTTTAAAGTGATAGTTATACTCTGTGAGCACAACAATGTAACTCCTTACATCAGGTATAACTAGATAACTCAAGTCTTAATCATTTTGAAGGTTATAAGCTCGAACAAGGATCTCGAAGAATCATGCATCCAACCAACCCCGATATCTTCAAGATACTAAGTACACGCACCCGTGATATCCCACTTCAACCTCAAATAAATAATAAAGAATTAACCCCGTAGTCACATCTTGCGGTTCAATACCCAACACTAGCCTTTTGACGGTTTAAGTGAACTATGATAATGGTTTTATCCCGATCTTGTCAAAAACGTATCCCCCCGTGAAAATTTGTAATAACCAAAATACTTCACTTATGCCAAAGTATTGTACCCAAAAAAAAAATGCATATAATGTATTAAACACAATCTATGCAATTTTCGGATAATGACAATTCAAGCCCACTCCAAGACATGTATCCATTCAGCCCAACAAAAATCGGATCCAATCCACAAGAGTTATGATACTTGGGTCCAAATCGAGTTAATAACCTGATACAGTAAATATATACCAATGATATAACATGTATTAACCCTAGCCACCTAACACTTATCCATCCGCCCCCATGTATAATAGCCTCTCACCTAACCCACTCTTCCAAGTCAACACTCACAATCTCAGTTTCATCATCCAAAATAAGCTAACTGCTTTCATTATCTCTCAAACAAATCAACACCACCAGGCCTCTTTCTTTAATTTTGTTGCTCGGTTTCGAATCAAGAAGGTGTTAAAGCTTCAAGATCATTGAGTGGTTTCTGGTAGGTTAACTTGATGTTGATTTTATTTTGTTGTTGTATTTTTGAACGAACACAAAGTAACGAATATAACATAATTGTTATCGTTCGTTATTTTAGATTCGGATATTTGAACAAAAGAAGCTTGGCTTCTAATAGATCAATGATGATATGGTTTCATTTCGTTTTGTGAAAAAATCGTGAAGATTCTGAAAATCTCATACGGGATACGAAATAAACCTAACTGAGATCATTGATATAATTTAATTATATGTTTGAGTCTTGTTGCTGTAAAGTGTGAAGAAGTAAGTGACTATGGTGGATATTGGTAATAGAGTAAAGAAGTAAGTAACTTGTTGGACTGATGATGTATGTATTACTGAAGTCAACTGGTAAATGGATAATGGTTTGTGGTCTTCTATATAGTCTTCATCATCTTTCATTCTATGTCGTTCGATTAAATCGTTCGATTAAATCGTTCGATTCAATCATTCGACTAAATCGTTCGATTCAAGTAATCGTTCGATCAGCCGAAGAAAGTCTAACTCGACTACTCTTTGTTCGATGATAAATAGTTCGATCAAAAACGTTCGATTAAAAAAACGTTTGATGAAATATGAATTGTTCGACAATAAACAGTCTAAAACCAACAGATCGAATCACACAAATCAGTAAAAACACAACCTGGCTCATTATACCAATTGTAGGATCGTGTTTTGGTTAAAATATTGTGAATCGGGAGGTCGGGTACAATGAAAGATCATCATCTTCATTGTTGAAGTTAGAGAGAGAAAATGTAAAGTGAGAGAGATGGAAAACCTGGTTGTTTATTGATAATAAGAAAAGGGAAATAACAAACACAAGCTTCAACCTCCTAGTGAAGGCTAGGAGGGCTTAAATAGGGCATCAAACACATGACTTTACAATATTGACGGTTTCAGTCCATGTGTTTGAGCCAAACATAATAACTAATATAATCCCAAATATGTTGTCACATTTTAGTGCGTGAAACATTCCCAATAGGGACTTATTGTAATAAATAGTTAGCTTCTAGGGGAAGTTGGGTTTTCTTGTAAAACCCTATTTATAAAGGGTTCTAGGGCGGCAGTAGATATATAGAAAAATGTAGATCTCTCAATGAGAGTCGAGTAGAAACGTGTGATTGTACACGTTTGTAGCAGTTAGTTTATTTATTATTCAATAAAAATGGTGCCGTTGTTAAATAAATTACAACCTTGTTAAGCATCATTATTCTTGTTCATTCCGCTGTATGTTATCAATGATGTTTGTAAAACATATCCTAGATGGGCTAAACGATCTTCAACAAAAAGTAATAAACTACAAACAAGTTTTAAAGAAGAGAAATTTAAGAAAAACAAACACGTTTTAAAGAAGAGAAATTTAAGAAATAAAAAAACACGTTTTAAAGAAGAGAAATATAAGAAACAACAAACATTTTTTGACGAATAGAAATTTAAGAAACAACAAACACTTTTTAAAGAAGATAAATTTAATAAAAAATAAACATGTTTTAAAAAAGAGAAATCTAAGATAAAATGCGTTTTATAACAAATATTATTATTATCTAATATTTATAACAAATATTATTACTATCTAAACGTTAAAAAGAAAGAAATCTGAGAAAAAACAAACACGTTTTAAAGAAGAAAAATCTAAGAAATAACAAACACATTTTAAAGAAAAGAAATCTAAGAAACAACAAACACGTTTTAAAGAAGAGACATCTAAGAAACAACAAACACGTTTCAATGAACATAAATCTAAGAAAAAACAAACACGATTCAAAGAAGAGAAATCTAAGAAAAAACAAACACGATTCAAAGAAGAGAAATCTAAGCAATCACATTCTACCTCGAGTCGTGACTAAATAAATTCTCATAACCAAATCAAAACATCTTCACATTCAGATTGAAATCTTGATAGTTCATTAAGGAATGCATTACGAAAATTTCAAACAACTGAATAACTCTCGAGGCGAGTTTCATCAAACGAAATATCTTCACAACCGCGACAGATTAACGTACGAGTTTTTAAAACAGAGGTGATCATAATTATTTACCAGGTTGGGAACCATGGTACAGAATTCGAGTTTCTCAAATATCCAAAGATTACAAATCTAATATGACTGTTGTTAGCATCTCGATGCTCAGTCAACAAATCAATATTCAGAATAATATCGAACCAAACATTCCCAAAGGAAACAAATTAGCATAACGAAACTTATCTTCAAATATCCTCAATATGTATTGGACAATTCCGATACTCGTGACGGATAATCACAAGATTTCTTATAGGAATAGAAATGAGTATAGCAGATTCTAATAGTGCAGGGGGAACCTTAATATGCTTAGCGAAAGCAAGGGAAACCACAGAATGTGTCGAACACATCGGATTCATACATATACGAATTCTCTAAACGAACGAAAAGGTATCTAAACGAATCATAAACGAATCGGAGATCGAATTTCGAAAGAATGCGGTCACATCAGAAAGTGAAACCTGTAAGGCATTACTACAAAAGTCTCAAAGCATTCTAAACTTATGTTGCGTATCTTGCTAAATTTTCTAAATCTCTGGAACGAATAATCTTATGAAGGCTTAGCTAAAATCAGAGGCGTAAATAAGAGTGGTGCGGAAGAAAGATAACTAACCAATGCCTTATCGCATAATCTACCCATTCCTCACCGGTCATAACTAAAGTTCCTACGGGGAGAAACCTAAAGCAAATCCTTCAAAGGTCATTTCATAAGCTCCTATAGTGCAAACCTAAGGGTCCAAATCTTCACAAGCCATAACTTATGTACTACAAGTCGCAGCCTGGGCTCTGATACCATAATTGTAACACCCCAACCCGTCAAAGGCTAAGATGCTACATTATGGTGTCAATCCGAACATACAAACGCAAGCAGAAGACTTATAAACATAATAGTTACAAGGTATTCTAACTATAGAAACGAAATACTAACTGTATACATAAAAATTTCCAAAACTGAAATACAACTCCAAGCTCAAATCTAACTGAAGATAAATCAAAATCTAATCCAAGAGAAAATGGGTATCTATCGTCATGGTGGTCCACTAAGGGCTCCTATGCACTCTTCACTCAATCCCAGCTTCCCGCAGGAAAAGAAATGTGGCTGAGCTTAAAAGCCCAGTGAACAGATATATATATAACAAACGAATAATCAAACATATATATGTAAAGAAAAAGGAAACACAAGCTCCTGCTGAAACAAATATTATCTGTCAAAAGAATGAGAGGTCAAGATCATTTGAACAAATATCATAAATCAAATGAAATGGAGAAATAAGATAATACGAATCAAATGGATCCAATGCATAAATATCATGAGTCAGAATAGCTCTAAGAGTCAAAAAAGAAAACGGCAACGAACGCGTCCAAATGAGCCACTCGAACGGACCAAAGATACCTAACAGATAGCCACAAGCCTGTCTAAATGAGCCACTCGAATAGACCACATAATCACATATACATATTGTAACACCCCCATAATCTGACTTAGCGGAAGCATACATGTCTTTGGGGGTGCTACGGAAATGTAAATCACAACACAAGGTAACGAAGAACCAATTACATACTTTAGAAACATGAATTCATTTATTTAATTCAAAGTATAAAATCCTTAGTTTGCAAAGATTATTTACAAGTTCTGGTCCCTCAAAAACAAGTCAATTTCAATAATCAAAATTTTTATTGGTTAAAGTATATGTCTGCCGCCTTGCCAATCCTTGCCATACTTGCATAACCTGATTACCTGAGAAAACATGCTTAAAACGTTAGCAAAAAGCTGGTGAGTTCACAGGTTTTAATTAAAATAAATATATCAAATTTATAACATCAGTTTCATTAAAAAGTCATGTATATGTTTTATTACGCTAGCTCTAAGTTCATGTAACCGAAGCTTTAACAGTTCTGCATGCTCTAGAACATGTAAATCATAAAAGCCCTAGCAAGTGTTCATCCCAGACACTTGAACATTGACATGGTATACGCTCGTTTGCCTATCCAGTCAAACCGAACGGGGACGTTACTCCCAATAGATCTATTTATATCATTCATGCTTCCTCACTGGAATTAACGGTTCATGAAATTCGGGCAGTAGGGGACATATCAGGCTTAGGCTATCTGCGTAATAACTTGGATACAATAGTATTTAAGTCCACAAAATTTAGTTTAGCATGTTCTCACCCCAAAACAAGTAAAAGTAAAAATGGGGCTATAAACTCACCTTTAATGGTCTGAACAATGAATGCTGTGAAATCAAGGAGTGCACGACACCAACACGCAACCTATATTAAATAATAATGTCTTAGTTTCAAGTATTAAATCCAGTTCCTCTCAGATTCTATATTTCAATGTCTTAGTGTACCTATGTTGTTGTCACTTGGGTGGCGGTAAGTATAATTACTAATGTCTCTCCTAAGGGGTGGTGGTGTGTACTCTATAACTAACCTAAAGTTATGGTGTCCGAAGGGTTGGGAATATCTAATGACCTAGGGTGTGAATGAATTAAACCTAATGATGATATATTTTATATAGTGTTTGTTAAGTTTGCCTATGTTGGTTTTAAGAATGTGACTTAATATTTGCGGTGTTTATCACTTAACTAGTAATTAGCCTAAGAGTTTATATATATTGTTAATTGTTGGATTAACTTAGAATTAGAGTTTGTGTTGTTATAATTAATCTATCATGGCTCATTTCTTCATATTTTAATTTAGGACAATATATATTGCTCAATTCGTTCTAGTTTAGTTTGTTATTTTATTCGTGTTATTACTAGTGTCATTTATTCCCCAATGATTTGTGAAGTTTAAAATATTTTGTTAACTTGAGTAATTTATCTAGTTTCTCATCATGATCTATTTACACAACATTAGTTTAAAGATTTATGTTTCGACTAATCTATTCCAGTTAAATGATATATATATTTTAGTGACGTTTACTTTTAATTTCTTTGGCTATCAATATGACGAATATAAGTGCTTACGTTTTTTTATATATCTCAACATGTGTTATGGTTTACAAATATGGTGAGGTTTGTTTTAACAAGAATACCTTTACTACACAATTTAATCTAGTTTGTATATATTTATCCCAATTCTTTAAAGTGTAAGTAAAATTAATTGTTTGAATATATATATATATATATATATATATATATATATATATATATATATATATATATATATATATACATACATACATTAGTCTAGTTGTTTAATTGTTTGCGTCGTGTTCATCATTTTGGCTATTCAAGTTTTTAAGTTCATGAGTGTTAATATACATATATATTTCGACGTGCGTTATAATCTGTTTTTATTGTAAATTTGAGTGCTATATTTTAAATACACTAGGGTACGTTAATATCTATATATCTTTAATCTTCCCGTGTGTTTATAACATTGCTTGTATATATGTATTTAGTCTTTTTCGTCACCTCTTACATTTCGGCCATTCTAATTCTTCTCGTACACATATGTTAATGTAATGAGTTTTCACTTGGTTCTCGGCCATACTTGTTTTCACGTAACTATAAATGAATAAATTTTAGTCAAGTGTTTATATTTTTGCCTATACAAGTTATATGTAAGCTAATAAGTTTTCATGTCTCTTTTGTGTTTTTCAGCTATTACAAGTTTTAAACATTTGTTAATATACATTAATTTGTGACGGCTATTAAAACTTTAAAGGTTATTCGATATGAAGTAGTTTGTACGGCTATTGTTCCTTTCTTGTTCGCGACAACATTTTCACATTTGTTATTCGAAAGGGGCTCTAAATACTTAATGGGCTGAGGCCCAGGTGGTTCGAAGAGGGGGGAAAGGCTAGTGTTAATGGACTGTTTGAAGGTTCAGTCTTGGTGGGCTAAAACAACTTAGACGCAGGCCCATATTTCAGGTCGGTTCATAGTTTACCAATTGGGCTTCCAGTGGCTTTTTGTTGGGTTTGTTTGCTGGGCTTCTCGGCCTGGTAAATTTATCCAGGTGACTATTATAGTGTACCAAGTTCCTTACTTGGTAACACTTCCTGGGTCTCCTCTTAATACGCCACTAAGATGGTTTCCGTTCCACTTTATTACTCCTATTCGAGTACTACTCGACTTCTACTTTTGGGGTTCTATGGAATGACAAGTTTTGGAGTTCCCTAACCCTTTCTACATTGCCTCGACATATGTAAAATCAGCCTCAAGGAGTCTAGTCTCTTATGACTCTATACCTCCTGCGTCAACTAAATCAAGATCTTGTGACGAAGTCCATCCTAAATGTGCCCTATTTCGAGTACCTATGTGATGTGCGTGTGTATTGCTCTAATTTTTATATCCACGGTGTGTCGTTGTGGTTTTAGCAGTATTCAAGTTTTAAATTTATATTTAGCCGACTTATCAATAACACACACTTTAACGAGCAGTGTACCCGGTCAGTATGAATATAATGGTAAGTAGAGTGTCGATCACTAAGAGTGGAACGTATTATCTAGTTATTCTAATCAGTATTTTAATATCTTAAGTTAGCTATACAACCTAATCTAACGCAAAGGGGGTTTCAGCCTGAGAGACTGGCACGATTTGGTTATGATTAAATATAAACTAAACTAATAGGCACGAATCAGCGATTAGCACACACGTACACAGATAGATACTTGAGACAAATAAGAAGACATGTCCTGATAATTAAGTAGCTTGTCACTTATTTTATTGCTAGTTTTATATGAAGTGTATGTAATTAACCCTTTCTCGTTGGCTCTAATCTTATCGGCGAGTAAAACCTTAATGATTAGTTATGTCTATCCTATTTATTAAAGAGACGCTGAAACAAATAGGAGAGGAAGGGGCATGGCGACCCAAGCAATGCTCAGCTAGACACAGAGGTTATCAATGCACTAATAAAAGTAACCAAAGACATCAACATATAAACTTTAATTAATGGGAAAGCAATTTTAAGGGGTGCCCATGGTTTTCCGTAGTCACATGGAATCGGCCCATCAATCCTGATGAATTAAAGTGTACGAATACAATAAAACAAAACTACTTAATGAATTGAATACATGCAGGACCTTCTTACAGCTCTTGTATCTTCGTTCAAGGTGTGTCTTGTGCTGCTACACGTCTGACTTCGTCCTAGGGTTTCTGTCTTTTGCTAAATCTCGTACTCCGTATATTGCACTGTCCAACCTCGAAATTCGTCTGACTTTGGGGTATTTATAGTTTCTGTCTGAGGGTTAGATGCGGCGCATAGGATAAGTAGATGCGGTGCATTGACTTAACTTCGCGTGGGGTCCAAGATTAATATATTCAGGAATATTCGTACACCGCCAGAAGATGCGGCGTAACTCCATTTATCTATGCGGCGCATGTCCTTTGCCGTCTTGGATTATATCTTGTGAAATCTTGATAGTGATGCGCCGTATGTAAGAAGTAGGATGCAGCGTATCTGGAGCAGAATGATCTTGATCTTGTACATTTCAGTAGACTCTTAACTTCTTGCTTGTTTTGCTCCATAATTAGTCCAAAATCGCCAAGTTTCACATAATACTTGTTTTTACCTGAGAATTACAAAAGTAAATATTAACGTATCGATTCTCACAGATAATATAATAAAACAAGTCAAATAAATAGGATAAATAATGATAATAAAATGTACTTATTTGAGTTCATCAAATATCCCCCCACTTGAACTTTACTTGTCCCCAAGTAAACCTTAGAATAAATCTTATGAAAATGTATCCTAAAAGATATTAGGATTTATTTTTATATTTAAGCATGTATTCATTTTGTCATAATCACACAACCAAACACTTAACGAATTAAAATAAAATAAAATATTTTGATAAAAGCAAATCTAATCGTTTAACTGTCCAGTCGTGACGAATATTCTATCATAAGCTTGGCAAGTATACGCATCTCCCCCACTAAAGCCAAGGAATAACAAGTCTAAAGCGGTAAAAACGGTTTGTAGGTTAAGGGTTAATAATTCTTCTGAATCTCTATCAATCTCAAATTCCAGAGAAGGCGACAAATTCACAAATACATGATCGAATCCACAAACACGATACTTGCAATTGCTCAAATCCTTAACTCGAATAGGCTAAAGATAGGACCAAGTAATCTTTACCAATAATATTATATCAAAAAGGGCGACAAAATCATAAATACATAGCCGAATCCACGACTACGATACTTAAGATTGCTCAAATCCCTAATCTCAATAAATCAAAGGTTTGGATAAAGAAATGATATAGTGTATGGATAATATTTGGGATATAAATTGGTGTAAAATGAAAAATAAACAAAACAGATAAATTAAAATCCTAAGTGTGGTAAATTGCTTTCCCAACCATCCCATGAATAAGACTTATATTATTGAATAACTCACGCTTTAACACTTGAAACACACGCTTTAGGTAGACACGAATTATACTCAACAAGATCTCAATCAAAGAATAACCATAGTTGGCGTTCCCATAACGGCCAACTCCCATTCAATCCATAAATATAATATATAACAAATAGTGGTGATATCGACCACTTAATACAAAACTTTACATAAGTTGTTTAAAACAAACTTCCAACTTTTCCTTTTTCTTTTCTTTTTCTTTTTTTTTTTTTCAGGTTTTTTTTTTTTTTTTTTTTTTTTTTTTTTTTTTTTTTTTTTTTTTTTAAGTTGAAACATAAACATAGATGTGTAAAATTTCACCACATCACTATAACGATAACTCTGGATAATTTTTCCATACTTTTCATGACTTCAGAAATAACAGTAATAGTGAAAGTAGTAAACACACGAAAAATAAACTCAAAGATATACAATATTTACTTTCACTCCAATTGCATTGTGCAATTTCCCGACCTAACCATAGATAATGAATTACGCACGCGAACACAGGTAATGTAAGGAAACACACTTTGCCTAAAGCAATTACCCAACCACGGATTTTAATCTACAGGGTAGGCTAAGGTGTAAGGGTGTAACGAAACATTATAACAAAGGTGTAAGAAACGAAAGGAATGGCTCTGAGTGTTTTTCTAGGGGTATCTTACTCTAAAAGTGAGAGTAACAAAAGGTTTATATGGGGGTTAACTAACCAGTGTAGTTAGCTAATATCACATAACATATAAAGGCTATTTGGGTGTAATCCTAGAAATTTACCAATTTAGACAAGTCATTCCAATTATGTAGATAATACTTATTATGGTGGTCTCGAATAGTATACAAGCCAAGTTCTAAAGTTTACAAGTCACCGGCACACTCATAGATTTGTGAATTTTGAAAAGTTCACAATTTTTGAAAATAATGTTATGTGTGCATCTATGTAATTTAGACTTTAACAAAAACATGCTAAAATTTTTAAATTTTGATATATTAAGCGCATTTTAAGCATATTTTGAAAAAGTTTAGGACAAGTAAGTGTTCTAATTCTCCAATCCCCCCACTTAAGTTAAACAACGTCCTCGTTGTTTGTATCAAAGATTAAAAAAAACTGGAAAATAAAAGAATTAGAACAGAAAAACTCCCCTGAGATTTGCTCGGTATGATCCTCCATTATTTGTATAAGAGCAAAAATCATCTTTCTTGTGGATTAGAACGTTTAATCGTCATATTTGATGTATCCACAGGAAATGCAGGAATCTATAATACCATTCAGACTTAAACACACCTGAGTTAAGAAGGTTCAAACTTGCATAATACATTAGTAGTTAGTGAAAATAAAACATAAAAAATTAAAATGAAAATCATCAGGTCAGTCGATACGCCGTATCTTATGGAAGAAGAAACTCCGTATCGAGCCTGGAATAAGTACAAATCAGCATAGAAGATGCGTCGCATCCTTAACCAGGGATGCGCCGCATTAAAATACTGACAGAAAGTTTTAAAGTCAAAAATAAAAATGCAGAAAATAAAGTAAGATATGACCAGTGCAGGAGATGCGTCGCATCTAAGGATTGAGATGTGCCGTATCTTCTGCGGGCCTGACTGACTTGACACAGAACAGAAAAGTAAAATTTTTTTCCGGGTTGTCTCCCGGTCAGCACTTGTCTTTATTCCAGAGTCTTCAAGTTAGACTCACGTTCAGCTCTTCATTTAGATCTATTGATCCCCACATGTCCGTGCACGATGTAGTTGCGAATTACTTTGTCACGAACATATTCTGGCCCCAATTCAAGTACACCTTTGTAGAATCCTTTCATCTTTTGGTACGGATACTCGATCCCTTTCTCAGTGTCATTTTCATCTACAAAAAGAAATGGTGTAAATTTGTAACAAAAATTATTAGGGGCATGTTTAAACCTTGGGTGAGCACGAGGCATCATGTAAGTGATAACGTTGCTTCCAATTTTAAAGGTGATCTTTCCTTCAAATCTTTTAGCGTTAATTTCGACCTCCTTACAGAATGGTTTCCCAACGATCACGTCACCCATCTCAACATCACGATAAGCATCCATGTTTTCCACCATGGTGAAATCTGTAACAATAGTTAAATTCCCAACAAAAATAGGCACATTCATGAATATTCCAACTACGTTTTCCCTCTATACTCAATTTTGTTTTTCATTATAGAATTATAGAAATCTTTTGACATTACATTAATTGGGAAAATAGGGAAAAAGTTGGCACTAATCTGTTTAAATCCTATCATGCAAGGAAATTGTAAATTATAAGCACAATCTACATGGATCTTTCTGCCATAATCACATAAACTAGGATATCCTTCAAATTCATCATAATTCTTAGTGTTGATCATATTGACTCTAGGTATATCCATAATTTCTCCTTCTTCAATTTCGGGTTCAAAATCCTCCATAAATTGATCATTGATTCCTAATGGTAGATTAAGATCATTTAATTCAATGTAGTCTCCACTATAGGTCTCAAGTGATTCGTTATTTACCAAGGTTTCTCCCATAAACCTAGCTTCTAGATCGAGGTCCATACGTTCTCTTAATCCTAGCACATAGACGCCTCTAATTATGCTTTTAACAGGATTTTGGTACTTATAGACTAGTTTATTATTCCCTACCCTTAATGAGATTTTTCTTTTAAACACATCAATCTTAGCATGGGCGGTAGACAAGAAAGGTCTTCCAAGGATTAAAGGAATCTTAACATCCTCGGGCATATCTAATATAACAAAGTCTACGGGGAAAACAAACTTCTCAATCTTAAGTAGCACATTTTCAGCAATCCCTTCAGGTTGTTTTACCGTTTTATCAGCCAATTCAATAAGCAACTTAGTTGGTGCTAATTTTCCTAGTCCTAGGGTAGTGAATGTCTTAAGGGGCATTACACTAACGCTAGCTCCTAAGTCAGCTAACACATTATTGAAAGATATATCATTAATTGAACAAGGTAAAGTAAAACTTCCTGGGTCTTTTTCTTTATGAGGTAAGGTATGTAAGTCGGTTGCAGAGCTCTCTTCTTTCATTTTAGCCTTGATCTCCTCTTCAATCTTTGTCTTCTCTTTCAGTAACCTCCTTAAACTGATTGAAGAATTAAAGAAAAATTCGGGCTTTGCAGCATCATTACCATTCATTAATCTTCTAGGAAAAGGAATGTTGGGCGTGACTTCCTCAGTGGTGCTTATGGCCTTGACATGATCTCTTGGGTTGGTTTCAGTTGAGCTTGGTAAACTTCCGTATCCCCTTTCTTGAAGAACCTTGCTCATTTGTCCAATTTGTTGTTCCAATGCTTTGATCGAAGCTCCTTGATTTCTTGTTATAGTATCCGTTGAGGCTTGGATTTCTTTGATCATAGCAGTGTTCTCTTCATGTCTTTTAGCAGCATCGGCCATAATTTGCTTTAGAGTGTCATCTAAAGTCTGCCTCCTTTCTTGATAAGTGGGATTAAAGTTGTTCTTTTGATAGTATCCCGGAGTAGCTTCCCTAAATCTTCCTGAAGGTCGGAATGGTTGTCCAAATTGTGTGTAGTATGCTTCTTCAAACGTCTCACTTTCATTCTTATTAGGGCAATCTTTAGTGTAGTGAGGTCCTTCGCATTTTTCACATCCAACTTGGGCAGCATAAACTTTCTCATCACACTTCTTCATCTCTCTACTAATTTTATCCAATTGAGCTTGAATTGCAGCAAACCCGTCAAAATTAGTGCTGCTCTTAGATCTAGTAGAGGTTCCATCATGCCATTTTTGAGAATGATCAGCAGCTTCTTGGATAGCTTTTCTAGCATTGGCTGCACTCATTTGAGGCACAACTCCCTTGGCATCCAAAATTTGTCTAGTAGGCACGTCCAATCCTTGATAGAACAATATTATCTCCTGCATTGGACTTAGATAATGTTGAGGGCATTTTATCAATAGGTCTTTAAATCGTTCCCAAGCTTGATAAAGAGTTTCATCAGGCTCTTGCTTGAAACTGTTGATAGCCTCCATCTTTTTAGCAGTTTTAGCAGGTGGACAATATCTTTGCAGGAATTTGCTCTTCAAATCTTCCCATGTTGTGATTGAACTAGCAGGTTCATTCCTTAGCCACTTATTAGCAGCTCCTTTAAGCGAAATTGGAAAGATTCTTAGCATGAGTTGATCGTCAGAGACTCCTTCTGTAGTAAACAAATCTGCAATCTCGAGGACCTTTTCAACATGTTCATTAGCATCTTCATGTTCCGATCAACTGAAAGCATTTTCTCTTAGCTCCTTGAGAAACTGACCCTTCAACTCAAATTTTGACTTTTCATCAAACTTTGGTCTAGCAACTCCTGAAGTGTAATCAGAACGGGTTTTGTTCATGTACTCCTCCATAGTAGTGTTTTCCGCCATTGCTTCTGTTTCCTCTTCCTCTTTTTCTTTAGAAAAATAATCAAGCTCGAACGAACTTGAGATTTCAAAGCTTTTTGTGTTGAAAAGCCTTTTAAGCGAATGAAAGGCTCGTTCAGGATCTTCGAAAGGTATAATCAAGTTCTTAGTAGAACTCCTAGTCATGCACTTCCTGAAACTATCACAAAAGCATCAGTAGGGTATGTTCAAGAAAGTAATATATCAGAAAATTAACAACGAAAACGGAATACGAAAAATAAAAGTTACTGATATCTGCAGACGATGCGCCGTATCCAAAAAGTTGGATACGCCGTATCTTATAATCGTTAAAATTTAATCAGACTTTTATTCAGAAAGAAGATACGCCGCTTAGAATTTAGAATGCGCCGTATCAGTTCTAATATTCATCAAAAATCAACGTATCCAATTTTAGCAAATATAACCGATTTTTGATTTAGAAGATGCGCCGTATCAATAAAAATCGATGCGTCGTATCTGTTTAATAATTCGAAAACTGTTTTTAATTTTAAATCGATAATACGCCGTATCTGTTAAAACAGATGCGTCGTATGGCGTTAGGGTTTAGAAAAATTTCTTATTAAAAACATAATACGCCGTATCTTGGGGAAAGATGCGTCGTATCGAATTTATTAAACGCGTTGTATTTTATAAAAATTAAACGCAATACGCCGTATCTATGAAAATAGATGCGCCGTATCGTTTGTATCAGCACAGTACAACGATAGCAAAATACAGAAAATAGAAAAATAAAAACAAAAATAAAAACAAACAAAAAGAAACACAAATTAAAGAAAATAAAAACACACAAAAACAGAAAATATGCAAAATAATACAATGAATGCAATTTAACTAATATATAACAGGGTTAGTGGTTAGAATAAAAATTAAAAATAAAAACCTAATTAAAATACTAATCAAAGTAACAGATAATAAAAATTCACTCCCCGGCAGCGGCGCCAAAAACTTGATGTGCGTGTGTATTGCTCTAATTTTTATATCCACGGTGTGTCGTTGTGGTTTTAGCAGTATTCAAGTTTTAAATTTATATTTAGCCGACTTATCAATAACACACACTTTAACGAGCAGTGTACCCGGTCAGTATGAATATAATGGTAAGTAGAGTGTCGATCACTAAGAGCGGAACGTATTATCTAGTTATTCTTATCAGTATTTTAATATCTTAAGTTAGCTATACAACCTAATCTAACGCAAAGGGGGTTTCAGCCTGAGAGACTGGCACGGTTTGGTTATGATTAAATATAAACTAAACTAATAGGCACGAATCAGCGATTAGCACACACGTACACAGATAGATACTTGAGACAAATAAGAAGACCTGTCCTGATAATTAAGTAACTTGTCACTTGTTTTATTGCTAGTTTTATATGAAGTGTATGTAATTAACCCTTTCTCGTTGGCTCTAATCTTATCGGCGAGTAAACCCTTAATGATTACTTATGTCTATCCTATTTATTAAAGAGACGCTGAAACAAATAGGCGAGGAAGGGGCATGGCGACCCAAGCAATGCTCAGCTAGACACAGAGGTTATCAATGCACTAATAAAAGTCACCAAAGACATCAACATATAAACTTTAATTAATGGGAAAGCATTTTTAAGGGGTGCCCATGGTTTTCCGTAGTCACATGAAATCGGCCCATCAATCCTGATGAATTAAAGTGTACTAATACAATAAAACAAAACTACTTAATGAATTGAATACATGCAGGACCTTCTTACAGCTCTTGTATCTTCGTTCAAGGTGTGTCTTGTGCTGCTACACGTCTGACTTCGTCCTAGGGTTTCTGTCTTTTGCTAAATCTCGTACTCCGTATATTGCACTATCCAACCTCGAAATTCGTCTAACTTTGGGGTATTTATAGTTTTTGTCTGAGGGTTAGATGCGGCGCATAGGATAAGTAGATGCGGCGCATTGACTTAACTTCGGTGGGGTCCAAGATTAATATATTCAGGAATATTCGTACACCGCCAGAAGATGCGGCGTAACTCCATTTATCTATGCGGCGCATGTCCTTTGCCGTCTTGGATTATATCTTGTGAAATCTTGATAGTGATGCGTCGTATGTAAGAAGTAGGATGTGGTGTATCTGGAGCAAAATGATCTTGATCTTGTACATTTCAGTAGACTCTTAACTTCTTGCTTGTTTTGCTCCATAATTAGTCCAAAATCGCCAAGTTTCACATAATACTTGTTTTTACCTAAGAATTACAAAAGTAAACATTAACGTATCGATTCTCACAGATAATATAATAAAACAAGTCAAATAAATAGGATAAATGATGATAATAAAATGTACTTATTTGAGTTCATCACTATGCCTCTATATGAGTTGCGTTCGAGGTTGTTTTGGGTGTTACCCTTTGTGAGTAAGCTCTTGGGTTAAAGCGAGTCTTCCCATGCCTTGAACCAAAGGCATAGCTTTTATGTGTGGTGCCTATAAATTACTAAGGGCGTGGCTAGAACCTCCTCAACATGGGGTACTTTCCCAGCCACCATTTGATGCCAAACCAACTAATTTGTGTGGTCATTTCTCGGTCACGGTTTGTCACTGTGGTTTCCTGGTGCTAACTTACAATGCTTAAATATTCCTATCCTGCCATAGTACTACCAAGTTCGAACCCATGAATCCTGGGGTTCTTAAGGTTCCCTTCGAATGCACTAACCTCATGGGGACCATAGTCTACATTCACCTCGACCACGCTCCCTGATTCCAAATCCTGATCATGGTCACCTGATTGTTTCGAATATACACAAACATGGAACTAACTAACTCAACCAATCTATTTCAATCTAATTCTTGTACCATGACTACAACAGATTTTTATCAACTTCTTATCCAATAACTAATTATCATTAAATTTTTCCTACTAAATTTCCCTCAAACCCATTTTTATTTTCTGGGTTTCCATTCAACAGGAACAACACATGAATATTGGAGCTAAACAACCTAATTTGACTAGTATAACCATACTAACGACAACAACAACTTATCACGGTGCTTATTCTTCAATTAATCATCCTTAGATTTTTCCTAAAACGTTCCATACTAGTTCCTGGAACTCCATTCGATAGAAACAAAACCCATATACAATTTATTCATTCAAACTATCACTACTTATCTTAAATGGATTTTAGAAATATCAAAGTCGAGTCAAATATCAAACCGTAAAATGATTTCTGGGTGAATGGACTTGGATGAGACTTTAAACCCACGAACTATTGCTCTACACCGATAAATCCCATTTCTCCAAACCGAATCACAACATTCTCACTCTTCACCTTTCTTGAGTTTTTCTCAGATCTTGATTTGTTTTCCTTGAGTGGGTTGTGATTCGACATCTCTTGGAGGCTCGGATTTATGGTGAATTGTGGAGAGTAGCTCCATAAGAGCTTTCGGTTTTTGGGGAGATTAACCTTACCACTTAAGTGCTAACTCTACATCCATGGCATCTTATCCTATATCATCTCGTGACAAAGGTTTTGGTCAAAAGGATTTGGTGAGGCTGAGATTTGGGGATGGCGATGGGTCATGGTGTTTTATGTGGAAATGATAGAGGCGACAAGAAGAAAGAAAAAGGGTAGAAGGTTTTTCGGTTTAAGTGTGAGTGGAGGTAGTATTATTTATTTTAAGGGTTGGAAGAATTATTAGTTAAGGTGGAATAATTTAATACTCATGTTTCGTCAAACTGCCTCAAATTCGGATCCTTCCTGGAACCGTTTCTACTTTGAGAATTTATATTTTTAGCATCGTTATGTAATACTTGAATTTATTTCCGAGTCCGTAATTATTCACTAACATTTTTTTTCTCAAATTTATTCCTGGTTTGCGTGTGGTATCAGTCAGGGTGAAACTGGGATAACCTCCCATTTTCAATGCAATATAGTGAACAAATTATAATATGTGCTCATTTCACTGTTCCCTGGTGAGATTGTCGGGTGTCAATATGTGCAGGTCTGTTTCCCGTTATATTCACATAAGGCTAAATCAGATAGTTCAGTCACAATAAATGAATTGTTATGCATTTAATATTAGGACAAATTTACCATTTGTCACATCCTCCCCGTCTTAGGAACGAAAACCGTCCTCGGTTTTCACTCAGAAATACCCGAAGGGGTTTGGGTTCTGGAGGTTCTAGTGCTTTCTGGTCCTACTTTTCATATTTCTAGGTGATGTCAGGGCTCAGTGAGTGCCGGTTGTAGCTCAGTGGTCAAGATGTGCCTTAAAAGTCCTAAGGTGTAGAGGTCTCTCACAATGACTATTCCCATCAAGGCATGATCTTTCCTGAACTATGATATCTGGTTTCTAATGGTTTGGTATCACAACAAGTCATCATAAGTGCACAAATAAATGAACAAGTCTTAAAAGTGATGGGGGTAAGAAAAGACGCATCATAATATCTTAATTCCAAAAGTCAAGGGGGTTTCACTACAGAGAGGTTCGTTCAAAATACCATTACAACTTGTCTCTTAAGGAGTACAATTATTCGAGAAATTACGACCTAAGGAAACCTAGAGGTGAACGTCATCATGCGAAGAAAGAGTTCCAAGCTGCACGTCCATTCATCTTGCTATTTGGTTTCTGAGTGATCTTCACACTTCCACTTCTTGGTCCGGGGCAAGCAGTCCTATAGTGCCCAATTAGTCCACAATCAAGGCAAACTGTGGTGGTGAGTTTGGCGTCAATTTCATGAGCAAAAGCCTCGCAGTTCTTTGTTCGATGGCCAAATTTCCCGCAGTTTCCACACTTCAGAGGGCAATGTTCGTGATGATGAAACGGACACACATTGCACTTAGACAGATTTCCAGCATATCCCTTATTCATGCTGGTGCCTGTAGCAGGGGTACTAATACTTCTCTGACTCTTGGAGTGGTCTTCCCATTTTCTCTTAAGTTCAGCCGCTCTTTCGGCATCTGTCCTAGCTGTGGGTCCTATTGGCTTGTGGGTCACACTTGTGGGTCCTTGGGGCTTAGCAGTCCTGGAGGTAGTGTCGTTCCCTCTCTGGAATGGGAAGAAACTTCCTAAATACCTCTCCCTAAGCCGAGATTCTGTCTGGCTCACCTCGGGGCTCATTGGTGCTTTCCCATGACGGTGTGCAGCTGCACTGTCCCTTTGCACCTTGGGATTCCTAGACTCTTCCTCCATTCTTTTGGTTTCACTTTAGATGCAGTATGTTGATGCAAATAATGTTCTAAAAATGTTATTTATATCTTTCGATTACTTCACGTTTTGAGGATGACAAAATGTGAAATCACGTTACGTTAAAATTAACGTAAACAAGTTTTTAATCGGAAGATCTCGTTTCTACGCAAATCACTCTAGAACAAATTTACAACTTGACAAATGATCAAAGAAGTGAATTTGTGTTTTGAGACTTCACATTTTAATGGGACAAAACATTTTTTCAAAAATACACATGACAAATTATTTTTGAATTATTAAGAAATGTTTTAATGGAAAAATAAGTTTGAAAATCACAACAGCTATTTTTCCCTCCAAAATCAGCTCCAACCTTCCCCAAATAAGTTTTCACCAGAAAAGACAAAATTTGGAGCGTCCTAGTCTAGGACGGCTCCACGGTTCCACTAAATTTAGTGGAGCCGTGGTATGTTTAGTGGAGCCGTCCGTACAAAACTTTCTGTAACGTTCAGAATTTTCTTGCCTATAAATACCAACCCCTTTCACAGATTTTAGGCACCCTTTCACACAGAAAAACTTCTGAGTTTAAACCTCTCACACCTTTCTCTTCTTTAGATCATTTAGATTAGTTTTCTTTTGTTTTAAGAGTGATCCAATCATCCACCAAGAGATCCTCTTCATTCCTCTTCATTAGCAAGAGAAGAACACAAGTATCCAAGTTGATACAAGGTGTTATCATTCCTCTTCATTAGCAAGAGAAGAACACAAGTGTCCAAGTTGATACAAGGTGTTATCATTCCTCTTCATTAGCAAGAGAAGAACTCAAAGTATTCAAGAAGATACAAGAGTTATAGTTGTTAGGTTTTTGTAACACTTGTTACAACCTTGTTGTATCATAGCATACATCAAGTTTATTTATCTTTTGTGAGTGAGAGTGAAGATCAAGTGTGATCTTATAGAGATAGTGGATATCTCTTAAAGCCATTGGGCTTGTGTGATTGATCAAGAAGATCAAGGGTCGATAGATTAGTGTTAGTTGAGAGAGTGTTGATCATTGTGATCGTGTTGAGTCTTGGTGATCTCGTGTAGCCATTGGGCTTGATTGATTGGTCACGTGGACCTTGGTAGATTGGTGCTAGCTAAGATTAGCATTCGACATCTAGCTTAGTGTCGGTAATAGGATAAGCGACGCGTACGGTTTTCTCCGCCTGAAGGGAGGTTGTTGATATAGTGTTTGAAACTCTCGAGTGTGGTACTCGGGGAGTGGAGTAGGGCGAAGAAGAGCTTTGTAGCCGAACCACTATAAATCCTTTGTCTCGGTTTGATCTTTCCAACTCTACTCTTTACTTTTATTATTTACAAATTGTTAGTTTAGTGTAGAGTTCATATTGGTGTTGATTGATTACACATAGAGTTCAAATCAAAGTTTCCAATAGCAAACTTTTAAAACAAGATTTTTAAAAGGACTTAAAACCGGTAAACTATTCAACCCCCCTTCTAGTTTCCCACAATTGGTATCAGAAGCCACGTCAGTCAAGATTTTAAAGTATATTGTATTTAAAACTTGAATCGATCAATGGATTCCGACAAATATCTAGAAGGGCAATCTATGCAAAGACCACCACTTTTCGAAACCGATTGTTTTATATATTGGAATACAAGATTCGAAACATATGTAAAATCAAAAGACATTGATCTTTGGCATGTTATTACCGAGGGTGACTTTCAACCTATTCAAATGAATCCGGAAACTAAAAAGGATGAAATAGTTTCTTATGATAAACAAAGTGATGAACTTAAAAGGAAATTAGCCAAAAATAATGAGGCTAAAATGATGATTTATAATGCTTTGCCTAAAAAGGAATTTGAAAGAATTTTCATGTGTAATACGGCAAAAGATATTTGGAAAACTTTGTTAGTCACTCACCAAGGTAATAACCAAGTAAAAGAGAACAAAATAGATCTTCTTGTTCAACATTATGAACAATTTTCCATTACGGAAGATGAGTCAATAGATAATGCTTTTGCTAGATTTAATACTATTATTACTAGTCTTAAAGCTCTTGATGAAGGTTACTCTAGTAAGAATTATGTTAGGAAGTTCCTTAGAGCTCTACATCCTAAATGGAGAGCAAAGGTCACCGCTATAGAAGAGTCAAAGGACTTGGCGATGTTGTCACTCGATGAACTAATAGGAAACTTGAAAGTTCACGAGATGATAATCAAGAAGGACTCCGACATAGTCAAAGGCAAAAGCGAGAGAGTTAGATCTCTAGCATTGAAAGCCAAGAAGAAGACTAGTGATGAGGAATGTTCGAGTTCCGATAGTGAAGATGAAGAATATGCACTAGCCGTTAGAAACTTTAGAAAGTTCTTTAGGAGGAAAGGTAGATTTCCTAGACAACCTCGCGATGAAAGGAGGTCATCTCAAAATAATCGTGATGAAAGGAAAGGGACAAGTGATAGGAAATGCTATAGATGCGGAGATCCTAATCACCTCATAGGAGAATGTCCTAAACCACCGAACTCCAACAACCAAAGAGCTTTTGTAGGAGGCTCATGGAGTGATAGCGGTGAAGAAGAAGAGAAGAAGATTAACGATAAAACATGCCTAATGGCTCAAGCTTCTAACGAGGTACATTCCGACTCTTCTTATTATAGTGATAATAATTCGTCAATAGATGATAGTGAATTGCATGACGAATACAACAAACTATGTGTAGTTAGTACTAAGATCTTAGGTAGAAACAAAGCTAAAATTAAAACTAAAAGAACTAGAACTACAAGTTTTAGAATTAAAAGATCATGTCAAGTGACTTGAGAAAAACAAAGAAGTAGAAGTAGGATGTTGATGCGTGGTTTTGCGACCTTACAACAGGTTTTACCTCTCGAGGGATCTCAAGAGGCTTGCAATCCCCACCAGGCAGTGTACCTGACCGATGTAGTATAGTGAAGTGGCAAGTACCGGGGGATTGATCGTTCTCTAGGGGAATAGTGTCGTTAGGATTGAAAAAACTACTCTAATAGGTCTAAGGGTGAGGGAAGATTCTTTTTGTATTTTTATAATTTTATGAAAGCAAGAAAAATCTCGGGTTTGAAGGAGTGGGCGGAATTAGTTGCTAGTCAACTAACCCAAATAACTACAAATGCAAATAAAATAAAATAACTGAAAATGAAAAGGTTGTGAAACTTATATGGAGAGAAATGTGTTTACTTAGATTTCCTTACTCCCTAACTATCTTTTACCGGTTGATTAGTGTGTATTAATTGCGTGGATGACGGGTCTATTCCTTAATACCAATCGTGGGGTGGCGTACGTACTTCCCCAACTCTACAAGCTCCTACTTCACTCCTATGTCGAGCCGGCTAAGAAGCTCCTAACATGGGATCACTAGAATTCGCTCATGCATTAAATACAACCATAAAAACCTAGTACGCATTGGTTCATGTTTCTTAAGACGTTCAAGCAAGTTACCGCATAGGAGGTTAGCCAGTTTTCTTAAGCCTAACATCGATAAACAATCATCCAATACAATTAATAACACACTAACAACTAATAATCAATAGTTAGGTTTCATTAGATCTAAGCAAACACAAGATAAATCTAGCCTAGCATGTTAATTAAAAGACAAGAACAAGATATAATCAAACAACACATAGACATATTGATTGATTAAGTGATTACTTATCTTCAATTAAACATGGGAGATCCAAGGGTATGAAAACCCTTAAAAATGGCAGAAATTCGTCTTAGGGTTTCTCCTCACAAAGTTGCACACTAATGACTAAAAATTGTAAAACTATATATAGAACTTAGTAGCTGACGGCGTCACGTTATAGATCTTGACGCCGTCACCTCGCCGTGGCTAGGGTTCCCGGATGGTCTTCCTGACGCCGTCCCTCTTTAATCCTCCAAAATCCGCTCTGGCCTATCAAGGGTTGACGCCGTCAGAAATGGGCTTGACGCCGTCTCTCTTTAGCTTAAACCGTGATGGCCTTAATCACCTTAAAGGGTGACGCCGTCAGACTTTCCATTGCAAAACTCTCTGGCGCGTCACGTGTATTTTTCATATCCACCTCTTTTGCCAAGCCATGACGCCGTCAAGAGCAATACTTGACGCCGTCAAGTGTACTTTTCCAGCAGCTTTGGAGACTTTGTCGTTTTCTTCACTTTTATGCTCCAAAAACGTCCAAAATGCTTCCTTTTCCAGATTTCTTCTCCAAAGTACCTAAAATTACAAAAGGAACGATTTAGGGCAATATTTAATCAAATAAATACGATTTAGGGCTTAAATGACCCCCTAAAAGCGGTACCCTTTTCGCTTCATCAGATGGGGGTCATGTATAAGTCTTCAAGTAGAAAATGAAAGTCTTAAAGAAAATGCTTTAAGAATCATTAAGTTTGATGAAGGAACCAAAACACTTAATGATATACTTGAAAACATTAGATATAGTGAACATGACCGTGCGGGTTTAGGATTTGACCCAAATCAGGCTTCTACAAGTAGTACTAAACAAGTAAAATTTGTAATGCCTGAAATGTCTAAGTCTGAAGGTGACGGCACCACTAAATTTAGTGGTACCGTGGTATCGTTTTTCAGGAAAAACGAGATAACCTCTTGTTTTTAAATCAGTAATCGTCATAAAATATTTAATTTGCATTATTTGTCAAAAATAAACAGTAGTATTATTAAAATAATGGCCTGAAAAATTTGCGGTTGCTACAGTCTACCCCCGTTAACAGAATTTTGTCCTCAAAATTCAGTTGACTAAGGGTCCGGGCTTGATCGGACAGTATTCACCCTTCGATTTGGTTGCACACAGGAAGGTAAGGGTATGGGTGTCAATCCAAATAGTACCGGGTGCTACTTCCAATTGGTACTATCAATACTTCATAACCTCTAGAAATCACACAAATGAAACCACACAATAATCACACAGTAAGGCAAGCTTTCCCGTCCTTGAGTAAAGCCATCAAAAACCTTAGGTATACTTTCGGTAGTTTAAGTTGAGCCTCAACTGAGATCTAGCTTAACCCCACAACTCATCAAACAAGAACTGTCATGAGATTAAACTAAACCACAGTTTAAGCCCAGTAACAACTTGATTTCAGCTTAATCTTACAACTCATCAAACAAGAACTGTCATGAGATTAAGCTGAGCAACAAGTTGGACCTATCCTTAAACTACGTAACAACTTGAATCTAACTTAACTTCACAACTCATCAAACAAGAATTGTCATGAAATTAAGTTAGGCATCAAGTTGTAAGAAAAGAAACTCAACATTTTTTAAGGATTGGCTCAATTTTTGGATTGCTTTCAAATAAACAAGTAGTAGATAACCAAGAAAAAGGTTCAACTAAGGGGGATGTGCATTCCTGTTTCTCCAAAATTAATAGTGCATGCCCTAAGTATATCTCCAAATGTCGGATAGTATGCTCACCCTGACCATCGGTCTAGGAATTGTAGGTCGTACTCCAATCTAACTGTGTCCCTAATGCGTCCTGTAGGGTCTACCAAAATCGCGATGTGAATCGTCTGTCATGATTCGATATAATAGGTAATGCGCTCCTCATGTATGTTGCTCTAATTGGATTTCTTATCTTTGAATACTACGGAAGCATTGTTCAACCAAAGGACTTATCCTGAAAACTCGAAATGCCTATATATCGTTCTTAACGCGGTTTTAGGGTTGTCAGTCTTGTGCACTCTCAACTAACGATATTCGGGTTCGGAATCTTTCTTCGAAAGGTATCGCGTATCCTGAAATTTGTGCCACTCCGGAAGTTAAGTTTATGCGCATCTCAATTCTTCAAGGAAGGGTAAATCCTGTTAGGTCTTTACGAAGTACTCCAGGGAAATCTTATACACGCGAGGTATCCTTGGGCTTCTACTCGTTCTACTAGGCGCAATGAAATAGGCGGTTTTGTAGTAACTATCGAGTGATTAGGCTTCATCAAATGCCTCGTCCATTCTTGGGCAAAATCATTTTAAAATTTTAAGCTAAGTAGCAACTTTAAACTTAATCTCACATCTCATCAAACAAGAACTGACATGAAATTAAGTTAAAAGTTGTTAAAAAACTTACTCTTTTTTTTTTTTTTTTTTTTTTTTTTTTTTTTTTTTTTTTTTTGAAGAAAAAGAAAAATTTTAGTCAAAGTTTTGGGGTTGCTCAAAAATGAACGGGTGACATTTCAGCACTCCAAAGTCTTGCTACCAGGTGGTGGAGGTTTGAACTATCTTATCGGTTTCTACCTTTTTAGTCATACGCTATGTCAATAACTAAGAGCTAGGACACTAAGCTCCACCTTTAACAGAGGCATGAACTGAGTGGAAACAAATCTATAATCGATGTTGGAATCAAACAGCATGATAGTCTAATATCCGTTTAAGGAGAACATACCCGTCACGAGGTTCGGGTCTTGGCGTCCTTCTTCAGCGTTCATCATGAATACCCGCCCACGAGCTGGGTTGACATTGTTTCCATTGTGCGTGTGTGTGTTCCATTAGTCACTAAGGCCTGATTTGGGTTATTTTTTCCTTGCCCCTGTGTCCTATTCAGCTTAGGACACGTGTTTCGGAGATGATCCAGGCTCCCGCACTCATAACATGTCCTTGGGTAAATGACATTAATCGGAGTCGCCTGCATGGCTACTGCTCGAAAATCCCTTGCAATGTGACCAGTCTGATTGCAGTTGAAACACACCAGGCAGGGTTTAGTCTCCCGGTGGTGGTAGTTACATTTGGCACACTTAGGGTGAGGGCCTTCATATCCCTTACGACCCGAGCTCATTGCCACAAATCCTTTTCCCCATTTTGCCTTCTTATTTTCATCATTTGCACCTCCTTGTCTACTTGTCTCACTCACGATCTTCCTCTTATCACCGCTCTTGGACAATGTCCCACTCCTAACCATTTCATCCGTTAAGGTTGCAGATTTCAGTATTGCGCTCTGAAGGGTAGGGGGCTCAGTCGCTTTCACCATCCCGCGAATCTCAGGGACCAAACCATAGATGTACCTCTCAATTCTCTTGGATTCAGGAGTGACCATGTGAGGTACACAGTCTAGCAAGCTCATGGAATCGATCTGTATAGGCTGCATGACAAGCACCTACCATAGCATGGTTGTAGAACTCATGCTCTAGCTTCTGCATCTCGTTGTTTGGGCAATACTCCTCCTTTAGTAATGCCTTAAGGTCATCCCAACTCATTCCCATGGCGGCTTCTCTTCCTCTGGCCTGGATTTGCGTGTTCCACCAGGTCAGAGCCTTTCCCGTGAATGAGCTTGCAGCGTACTTCACCCTCTGGTGAGCTGCACATTCGCTTATGTCCATTACAGCCTCCATTTTCTCTATCCATCTCGTGTACACCGATGCTCCTCCATTGCCATCAATGTCCACTGGTTTACATGCTGTAAACTCCTTGTACGAACATCCCTTGCCACTATTGTTGTTATTGCCATTATTGTTGTGGTCACTACCAATGCCATCGTCTGCATGGTCATTCCCGCTTCCGTTGTTTCCTAGATTACTGATGTGGTCACCAACTTGGGTGACGATAGTGGGTAGCAATGCTTGTAGTTGCTCGGCGATCATGGCGGAAAGCTCAGGATTCACATTGTCGTTTCCGTTGTTCTCGGTGCCGCGACCACTTGCTCTACCTCCTCGCCCACCAGTTCTTCCACCCCTCGATGCTGGAATGCCTCGGTTAACTCGAGCCGACCTTCTTGGAGGCATGATTCTACAAGTTAGGACATTGGTAGACGTTAGATAGGAGGTAGGTAGGATGGGTCAGTATACGTGTCGTACTACTACACTCAATTTCCTATCTGGCAGTCCATGAATTTGATAAGTCCATGCCGCATCATGTTATCGTAAAAACGTTGGCCAGGCGTTTTTAGGATAGCATCATGCTGCATTTACTTATCATCATCACTTCGTGTCATACTATCGCACACGTAGTTCCTATAATGCAAACTATATGAGGATTCTTAGGTTATAGTCTAGGTTAAACCACCTAATTCTCTATAACCAAGGCTCTGATGCCAATCTGTCACACCCCAAAAATGGCGCAGCGGAAAGACATTTACGGGGTATGACCTCATAGACAAGAACACAAGGTGTCACAATAGAGAAACACTAAATGCATAACATACGGCAGTTGATAGTCGCAAACTCCCACAAACGGGATAAGTGCAAAGATCCAAAATAACACAAGTCTCAAGGTTAAACAACGTCACTATGTAATAACAAATGCAACTCCACGAGATATAACCCGGGAGGGTCTTGTCTTAAGTCTTGCTAAGCCAGTCCATACTCTACCTTCTAAACAGCTTCAATAACACCTGAAAATGGTACTAGAAAACGTCAACATAATGTTGGTGAGCTCGTAGGTTTAAAAGTAAAACCGCTGAGCTGTGATATCATAGTGTAGGACAAAAGTGAGCATGATAATCAATTATAATCACATGTCGAAACCAAATAATGTCGCGCCAACTGAACCTGTCACGGTTGCACACATAAACAGAACACACAGAGGGGAGCTACCCCGATAGATCTATCAATTGTTTCGGCTCTTCAAGAGAGTTAACAGTTGCGCATCAATGTACACACAGTCAAACTAATTGTAGCACATAATTGTATCAACACACATAATGTCCAAAAACATGAAAAACAATATAATCACAGCATGAAAATAGTTAAAATACCATTTGAGTACCATTTTCCCCCAAGGAAAACATAATGAAAAAGGGGCTACGAGAACTCACCTTGTCAAGTAGCAGTTAGATAACACAACAATTCAGATAGTGTTCGGCACCAACACGCGACCTAGATTAGTAAGGTTTGTTTTAGTTCACAGTTTAAGTTCAAGAATTCCAATTGTTTTAAAGAGTTATGTTGGTGTTGCTGGTGTGGCAGCATTTAAGTTGAAACAATGTTTTTAGTATTTGCAGGTATTGGCTCATTGGAGTGTACAAACATATAAAAGATTAAGACTCGTAAACCTTCGAATTGACAGAGATCGGAAAACTACGCACGAAAGATAATGACTATTGAATGTCAACGTGAACGACTTATGAGAATGTTGGCGTTAAGTGAGTGTACATGTGTATATACTTTCCTATATATACATATGGTCTTTGTGGAAAAAATGTGTAGTTGAAAAGGTTTCACCAATATAAGGTGAGTTATGATTTGTGTTTGCGAGAAAATGTTGTTTTAATAAGTTTGAAGTTTAAAAGAAATAATCGTTCCCATTTACTTGACTTATATAAGTTTTGACATGACCGTTTCAAATTGTAAGTTATGAAAAACATTTAACTAGTATATGATTTCTAATTCTAAATATTTGCTCGTATATAATTAAGTTGTTACTAGTAAAAATTAATGTTTTTCCATGTTAAACATTTTTTTACGTCAATAATGCATATATACATCTCGTTTAGAAGTTAGGTGTTCGAACTCATGGGTCTCGCAAATGATCTCATTTTAAAAATTCTTGTCGTGTATACCTTTTTATCCGAAAGACATGTAATAGTTGTTAAAACTTTAAGTTGCGCTATTTATTTCTTGTCGAGTTCTTTTTATGTAGTCGCCATATATATAAATTGATTACTAATTTAATAAAAATTTGTCGAGTTATGATTAAAGACATGGGTGTCGAGGAGGGGTAAAGGGCTGTGGCCCATGCCAACACAAAGACTGGCTTCACCATTTGGGCTTTTAAATGGCCAGCGGCCTGTTAAAGGGAAAAGAAATGTATTTGAAACAATAACAGCCCAAGCTAGTTGATGGGCTTCGGCCCAAGCACTAAATTGTCCAAAATTCTGTTTATGAAATAAGCCCAACACTTAGTTGATTTTTCTTTTCTTTTTTTTTCCTTTCAGTGGAAACAGCATCAGTGAACCAAAAATGGTTTTTGACTAGCTTTGAAATGTTTAAATTGATCATAACTTGAGTAATTTTAGCGAGTGCCAACGGGCTGGGAACGAGACTTCGACCAAAGTTTATGTTACGAGAGTGGCTATCGTTGTGGTCTCGTTGTAATCCAAAGAACCAAGCGCCCAAGGGGGTGTTGCCATCGACGCATAATGTGATCTCAAACACACATGTTAACCAATTTTAGAGAGGATCTCGCGACTGTGACACACTCTTGTTTTGACATAACATTTCCCGCTTGGAACTACCAACTTAAGGTTGCTTAACTTGGAGGAGTGAATTAGAACTTGGAATACTTTACGTTACTTAAATGGCCTTGATAGAATTTGAGTCGAGTACTACTCGACCCATCCACAAGCACCTTTACAAACATGAGCTCAAGTATGTTCATAGAAATCGAACATGACAACAAGAACCTAGGACTTATGAACGCTCACAAATCGTTTTAAAGTTTGACATTTCTTTTTGGACATATCTCATGAACGCTCACCTCGTGTGCATAACTCAAGACTAGAGATTCGACTAGTGTAGCTCTTGACCAAAGTTCCATCTCATTCGAGATATAAAATTAACCACAGTAACAATTTTTTTTGACTTATTAACCACAATCATTCGAGTACTATAGTATTCACAGTAGAATGTTTTGGAACAACTCAAAACAACTCAAAGTTCAACATGAGTTTAAGCAATCTATACATCACTTATCCTAACGAATTCAACTCGACATAAACTACACGAATGGTACCACATCAATATTTTTCGAGCCAACAGATGGTTTTAAAGAAAAATCATTTTCAAGCCACACCTTAACCAACATAAATCGACATCTACACTTATGAATTCAAAAGCATAAAAATCACAGGATTCACTATTAATTCGAGTCATTCTATCCAAGAACAAAAATTACTAGATTTAGTTACCATTTGTATGCTTAAAAAAAACAAGTATTACAAGTTTGAGTTTAAAAGAATCCTTACAAGAAAACTGATGATAGATCGAATCCAAGAATCACCACAGAAAACCCACTCGATTTCCAAGCTAGCCACACCCTTCCTTCTCCCCTTGCTTTACTCGACAGAGATATTGATTTAGGTGAGCTTGGAGTTATTAGTGTGACTTTGCTTCTCCTGGAAATCGAGCTTCTTAAGGGACAATCCATGGCAAACTCTTGATTCACTTTCGATTTACCAAAGATGAAGTTTTACCATTTTTGGTTATCTCCTCTTTCTATGCCTTGGACTTGATAATACTCGACCCATGTGGAGTGGTTTGGGTCTCGATGTAACCTGGGGAAGGCAAGAAAGGTGCTACAATTTTCATGTTGATGGTGATGGAGGATAGCAGGGAATATTGTTTGCGTGTGGTGAAGATGGAATAGGGGAAAGAGATCAGTAAAAGAAGAAAAAGGAAGTAGGTATCACATGTGTTGTGTTTGACCGAAAATAAAGAAGAAGGAGTTATAGTTATTTATTTGTTTTAAGTTTTTGAGTGTATTGTGTTTACCCCGTGTTCTGTTTAGTTGAGGTTAAATTGTGGTAACTTGGTTTCGCGTAAACGTGAAAAATGAAATTCTGTAGTCGTTTTTATAAAACTGACATCAAGTAAAAAAATTATTGATCTCCGAAAATGAATTAAAATTTGAACCATTACTAATGTGGTGTCGGTACGCGTGTGGTATCGTTTTTCAGGAAAAACGAGATAACCTCTTGTTTTTAAATCAGTAATCGTCAGAAAATGTTTAATTTGCATTATTTGTCAAAAATAAACAGTAGTATTATTAAAATAATGGCCTGAAAAATTCGCGGTTGCTACAGTCTACCCCCGTTAAATGAATTTTGTCCTCAAAATTCAGTTGACTAAGGGTCCGGGCTTGATCGGACAGTATTCACCATTCGATTTGGTTGCACACAGGAAGGTAAGGGTGTGGGTGTCAATCCAAATAGTACCGGGTGCTACTTCCAATTGGTACTATTAATACTTCCTAACCTCTAGAAATCACACAAATGAAACCACACAATAATCACACAGTAAGGCAAGCTTTCCCGTCCTTGAGTAAAGCCGTCAAAAACCTTAGGTATACTTTCGGTAGTTTAAGTTGAGCCTCAACTGAGATCTAGCTTAACCCCACAACTCATCAAACAAGAACTGTCATGAGATTAAACTAAACCACAGTTTAAGCCCAGTAACAACTTGATTTCAGCTTAATCTTACAACTCATCAAACAAGAACTGTCATGAGATTAAGCTGAGCAACAAGTTGGACCTATCCTTAAACTACGTAACAACTTGAATCTAACTTAACTTCACAACTCATCAAATAAGAACTGTCATGAAATTAAGTTAGGCATCAAGTTGTAAGAAAAGAAACTCAACATTTTTGAAGGATTGGCTCAATTTTTGGATTGCTTTCAAATAAACAAGTAGTAGATAACCAAGAAAAAGGTTCAACTAAGGGGGATGTGCATTCCTGTTTCTCCAAAATTAATAGTGCATGCCCTAAGTATATCTCCAAATGTCGGATAGTATGCTCACCCTGACCATCGGTCTAGGAATTGTAGGTCGTACTCCAATCTAACTGTGTCCCTAATGCGTCCTGTAGGGTCTACCAAAATCGCGATGTGAATCGTCTGTCATGATTCGATATAATAGGTAATGCGCTCCTCATGTATGCTGCTCTAATTGGATTTCTTATCTTTGAATACTACGGAAGCATTGTTCAACCAAAGGACTTATCCTGAAAACTCGAAATGCCTATATATCGTTCTTAATGCGGTTTTAGGGTTGTCAGTCTTGTGCACTCTCAACTAATGATATTCGGGTTCGGAATCTTTCTTCGAAAGGTATCGTGTATCCTGAAATTTGTGCCGCTCCGGAAGTTAAGTTTATGCGCATCTCAATTCTTCAAGGAGGGGTAAATCCTGTCAGGTCTTTACGAAGTACTCCAGGGAAATCTTATACACGCGAGGTATCCTTGGGCTTCTGCTCGTTCTACTAGGCGCAATGAAATAGGCGGTTATGTAGTAACTATCGAGTGATTAGGCTTCATGAAATGCCACGTCCATTCTTGGGCAAAATCATTTTAAAATTTTAAGCTAAGTAGCAACTTTAAACTTAATCTCACATCTCATCAAACAAGAACTGACATGAAATTAAGTTAAAAGTTGTTAAAAAACTTACTTTTTTTTTTTTCTTTTTTTTTTTTTTAATTTTTTTTTGAAGAAAAAGAAAAATTTTAGTTAAAGTTTTGGGGTTGCTCAAAAATGAACGGGTGACATTTCAGCACTCCAAAGTCTTGCTACCAAGTGGTGGAGGTTTGAACTATCTTATCGGTTTCTACCTTTTTAGTCATACGCTATGTCAATAACTAAGACCTAGGACACTAAGCTCCACCTTTAACAGAGGCATGAACTGAGTGGAAACAAATCTATAATCGATGTTGGAATCAAACAGCATGATAGTCTAATATCCGTTTAAGGAGAACATACCCGTCACGAGGTTCGGGTCCTGGCGTCCTTCTTCAGCGTTCATCACGAATACCCGCCCACGAGCTGGGTTGCCATTGTTTCCATTGTGTGTGTGTGTTCCATTAGTCACTAAGGCCTGATTCGGGTTATTTTTTCCTTGCCCCTGTGTCCTATTCAGCTTAGGACATGTGTTTCGGAGATGATCCAGGCTCCCGCACTCATAACATGTCCTTGGGTAAATGACATTAATCGGAGTCGCCTGCATGGCTACTGCTCGGCAATCTCTTGCAATGTGACCAGTCTGATTGCAGTTGAAACACACGAGGCAGGGTTTAGTCTCCAGGTGGTGGTAGTTACATTTGGCACACTTAGGGTGAGGGCCTTCATATCCCTTACGACCCGAGCTCATTGCCACAAATCCTTTTCCCCATTTTGCCTTCTTATTTTCATCATTTGCACCTCCTTGTCTACTTGTCTCACTCACGGTCTTCCTCTTATCACCGCTCTTGGACAATGTCCCACTCCTAACCATTTCATCCGTTAAGGTTGCAGATTTCAGTATTGCGCTCTGAAGGGTAGGGGGCTCAGTCGCTTTCACCATCCCGCGAATCTCGGGGACCAAACCATAGATGTACCTCTCAATTCTCTTGGATTCAGGAGTGACCATGTGAGGTACCAGTCTAGCAAGCTCATGGAATCGATCTGTATAGGCTGCATGACAAGCACCTACCATAGCATGGTTGTAGAACTCATGCTCTAGCTTCTGCATCTCGTTGTTTGGGAAATACTCCTCTGGCCTGGATTTGCGTGTTCCACCAGGTCAGAGCCTTTCCCGTGAACGAGCTTGCAGCGTACTTCACCCTCTGGTGAGCTGCACATTCGCTTATGTCCATTACAGCCTCCATTTTCTCTATCCATCTCGTGTACACCAACGCTCCTCCATTGCCATCAAAGTCCACTGGTTTGCATGCTGTAAACTCCTTGTACGAACATCCCTTGCCACTATTGTTGTTGTTGCCATTATTGTTGTGGTCACTACCAATGCCATTGTCTGCATGGTCATTCCCGCTTCCGTTGTTTCCTAGATTACTGATGTGGTCGCCAACTTGGGTGACGATAGTGGGTAGCAATGCTTGTAGTTGCTCGGCGATCATGGCGGAAAGGTCAGGATTCACATTGTCGTTGTCGTTGTTCTCGGTGCCGCGACCACCTGCTCTACCTCCTCGCCCACTAGTTCTTCCACCCCTCGATGCTGGAATGCCTCGGTTAACTCGAGCCGACCTTCTTGGAGGCATGATTCTACAAGTTAGGACATTGGTAGACGTTAGATAGGAGGTAGGTAGGATGGGTCGGTATACGTGTCGTACTACTACACTCAATTTCCTATCTGGCAGTCCATGAATTTGATAAGTCCATGCCGCATCATGTTATCGTAAAAACGTTGGCCAGGCGTTTTTAGGATAGCATCATGCTGCATTTACTTATCATCATCACTTCGTGTCATACTATCGCACACGTAGTTCCTATAATGCAAACTATATGAGGATTCTTAGGTTATAGTCTAGGTTAAACCACCTAATTCTCTATAACCAAGGCTCTGATGCCAATCTGTCACACCCCAAAAATGGCGCAGCGGAAAGACATTTACGGGGTATGACCTCATAGACAAGAACACAAGGTGTCACAATAGAGAAACACTAAATGCATAACATACGGCAGTTGATAGTCGCAAACTCCCACAAACGGGATAAGTGCAAAGATCCAAAATAACACAAGTCTCAAGGTTAAACAACGTCACTATGTAATAACAAATGCAACTCCACGAGATATAACCCGGGAGGGTCTTGTCTTAAGTCTTGCTAAGCCAGTCCATACTCTACCTTCTAAACAGCTTCAATAACCCCTGAAAATGGTACTAGAAAACGTCAACATAATGTTGGTGAGCTCGTAGGTTTAAAAGTAAAACCGCTGAGCTGTGATATCATAGTGTAGGACAAAAGTGAGCATGATAATCAATTATAATCACATGTCGAAACCAAATAATGTCGCGCCAACTGAACCTGTCACGGTTGCACACATAAACAGAACACACAGAGGGGAGCTACCCCGATAGATCTATCAATTGTTTCGGCTCTTCAAGAGAGTTAACAGTTGCGCATCAATGTACACACAGTCAAACTAATTGTAGCACATAATTGTATCAACACACATAATGTCCAAAAACATGAAAAACAGTATAATCACAGCATGAAAATAGTTAAAATACCATTTGAGTACCATTTTCCCCCAAGGAAAACATAATGAAAAAGGGGCTACGAGAACTCACCTTGTCAAGTAGCAGTCAGATAACACAACAATTCAGATAGTGTTCGGCACCAACACGCGACCTAGATTAGTAAGGTTTGTTTTAGTTCACAGTTCAAGTTCAAGAATTCCAATTGTTTTAAAGAGTTATGTTGGTGTTGCTGGTGTGGCAGCATTTAAGTTGAAACAATGTTTTTAGTATTTGCAGGTATTGGCTCATTGGAGTGTACAAACATATAAAAGATTAAGACTCGTAAACCTTCGAATTGACAGAGATCGGAAAACTACGCACGAAAGATAATGACTATTGAATGTCAACGTGAACGACTTATGAGAATGTTGGCGTTAAGTGAGTGTACATGTGTATATACTTTCCTATATATACATATGGTCTTTGTGGAAAAAATGTGTAGTTGAAAAGGTTTCACACCAATATAAGGTGAGTTATGATTTGTGTTTGCGAGAAAATGTTGTTTTAATAAGTTTGAAGTTTAAAAGAAATAATCGTTCCCATTTACTTGACTTATATAAGTTTTGACATGACCGTTTCAAATTGTAAGTTATGAAAAACATTTAACTAGTATATGATTTCTAATTCTAAATATTTGCTCGTATATAATTAAGTTGTTACTAGTAAAAATTAATGTTTTTCCATGTTAAACATTTTTTTACGTCATATATGCATATATACATCTCGTTTAGAAGTTAGGTGTTCGAACTCATGGGTCTCGCAAATGATCTCATTTTAAAAATTCTTGTCGTGTATACCTTTTTATCCGAAAGATATGTAATAGTTGTTAAAACTTTAAGTTGCGCTATTTATTTCTTGTCGAGTTCTTTTTATGTAGTCGCCATATATATAAATTGATTACTAATTTAATAAAAATTTGTCGAGTTATGATTAAAGACATGGGTGTCGAGGAGGGGTAAAGGGCTGTGGCCCATGCCAACACAAAGACTGGCTTCACCATTTGGGCTTTTAAATGGCCAGCGGCCTGTTAAAGGGAAAAGAAATGTATTTGAAACAATAACAGCCCAAGCTAGTTGATGGGCTTCGGCCCAAGCACTAAACTGTCCAAAATTCTGTTTATGAAATAAGCCCAACACTTAGTTGATTTTTCTTTTCTTTTTTTTTCCTTTCAGTGGAAACAGCATCAGTGAACCAAAAATGGTTTTTGACTAGCTTTGAAATGTTTAAATTGATCATAACTTGAGTAATTTTAGCGAGTGCCAACGGGCTGGGAACGAGACTTCGACCAAAGTTTATGTTACGAGAGTGGCTATCGTTGTGGTCTCGTTGTAATCCAAAGAACCAAGCGCCCAAGGGGGTGTTGCCATCGACGCATAATGTGATCTCAAACACACATGTTAACCAATTTTAGAGAGGATCTCGCGACTGTGACACACTCTTGTTTTGACATAACATTTCCCGCTTGGAACTACCAACTTAAGGTTGCTTAACTTGGAGGAGTGAATTAGAACTTGGAATACTTTACGTTACTTAAATGGCCTTGATAGAATTTGAGTCGAGTACTACTCGACCCATCCACAAGCACCTTTACAAACATGAGCTCAAGTATGTTCATAGAAATCGAACATGACAACAAGAACCTAGGACTTATGAACGCTCACAAATCGTTTTAAAGTTTGACATTTCTTTTTGGACATATCTCATGAACGCTCACCTCGTGTGCATAACTCAAGACTAGAGATTCGACTAGTGTAGCTCTTGACCAAAGTTCCATCTCATTCGAGATATAAAATTAACCACAGTAACAATTTTTTTTGACTTATTAACCACAATCATTCGAGTACTATAGTATTCACAGTAGAATGTTTTGGAACAACTCAAAACAACTCAAAGTTCAACATGAGTTTAAGCAATCTATACATCACTTATCCTAACGAATTCAACTCGACATAAACTACACGAATGGTACCACATCAATATTTTTCGAGCCAACAGATGGTTTTAAAGAAAAATCATTTTCAAGCCACACCTTAACCAACATAAATCGACATCTACACTTATGAATTCAAAAGCATAAAAATCACAGGATTCACTATTAATTCGAGTCATTCTATCCAAGAACAAAAATTACTAGATTTAGTTACCATTTGTATGCTTAAAAAAAACAAGTATTACAAGTTTGAGTTTAAAAGAATCCTTACAAGAAAACTGATGATAGATCGAATCCAAGAATCACCACAGAAAACCCACTCGATTTCCAAGCTAGCCACACCCTTCCTTCTCCCCTTGCTTTACTCGACAGAGATATTGATTTAGGTGAGCTTGGAGTTATTAGTGTGACTTTGCTTCTCCTGGAAATCGAGCTTCTTAAGGGACAATCCATGGCAAACTCTTGATTCACTTTCGATTTACCAAAGATGAAGTTTTACCATTTTTGGTTATCTCCTCTTTCTATGCCTTGGACTTGATAATACTCGACCCATGTGGAGTGGTTTGGGTCTCGATGTAACCTGGGGAAGGCAAGAAAGGTGCTACAATTTTCATGTTGATGGTGATGGAGGATAGCAGGGAATATTGTTTGCGTGTGGTGAAGATGGAATAGGGGAAAGAGATCAGTAAAAGAAGAAAAAGGAAGTAGGTATCACATGTGTTGTGTTTGACCGAAAATAAAGAAGAAGGAGTTATAGTTATTTATTTGTTTTAAGTTTTTGAGTGTATTGTGTTTACCCCGTGTTCTGTTTAGTTGAGGTTAAATTGTGGTAACTTGGTTTCGCGTAAACGTGAAAAATGAAATTCTGTAGTCGTTTTTATAAAACTGACATCAAGTAAAAAAATTATTGATCTCCGAAAATGAATTAAAATTTGAACCATTACTAATGTGGTGTCGGTACGCGTGTGGTATCGTTTTTCAGGAAAAACGAGATAACCTCTTGTTTTTAAATCAGTAATCGTCAGAAAATGTTTAATTTGCATTATTTGTCAAAAATAAACAGTAGTATTATTAAAATAATGGCCTGAAAAATTCGCGGTTGCTACAGTCTACCCCCGTTAAATGAATTTTGTCCTCAAAATTCAGTTGACTAAGGGTCCGGGCTTGATCGGACAGTATTCACCCTTCGATTTGGTTGCACACAGGAAGGTAAGGGTGTGGGTGTCAATCCAAATAGTACCGGGTGCTACTTCCAATTGGTACTATCAATACTTCCTAACCTCTAGAAATCACACAAATGAAACCACACAATAATCACACAGTAAGGCAAGCTTTCCCGTCCTTGAGTAAAGCCGTCAAAAACCTTAGGTATACTTTCGGTAGTTTAAGTTGAGCCTCAACTGAGATCTAGCTTAACCCCACAACTCATCAAACAAGAACTGTCATGAGATTAAACTAAACCACAGTTTAAGCCCAGTAACAACTTGATTTCAGCTTAATCTTACAACTCATCAAACAAGAACTGTCATGAGATTAAGCTGAGCAACAAGTTGGACCTATCCTTAAACTACGTAACAACTTGAATCTAACTTAACTTCACAACTCATCAAATAAGAACTGTCATGAAATTAAGTTAGGCATCAAGTTGTAAGAAAAGAAACTCAACATTTTTGAAGGATTGGCTCAATTTTTGGATTGCTTTCAAATAAACAAGTAGTAGATAACCAAGAAAAAGGTTCAACTAAGGGGGATGTGCATTCCTGTTTCTCCAAAATTAATAGTGCATGCCCTAAGTATATCTCCAAATGTCGGATAGTATGCTCACCCTGACCATCGGTCTAGGAATTGTAGGTCGTACTCCAATCTAACTGTGTCCCTAATGCGTCCTGTAGGGTCTACCAAAATCGCGATGTGAATCGTCTGTCATGATTCGATATAATAGGTAATGCGCTCCTCATGTATGCTGCTCTAATTGGATTTCTTATCTTTGAATACTACGGAAGCATTGTTCAACCAAAGGACTTATCCTGAAAACTCGAAATGCCTATATATCGTTCTTAATGCGGTTTTAGGGTTGTCAGTCTTGTGCACTCTCAACTAATGATATTCGGGTTCGGAATCTTTCTTCGAAAGGTATCGTGTATCCTGAAATTTGTGCCGCTCCGGAAGTTAAGTTTATGCGCATCTCAATTCTTCAAGGAGGGGTAAATCCTGTCAGGTCTTTACGAAGTACTCCAGGGAAATCTTATACACGCGAGGTATCCTTGGGCTTCTGCTCGTTCTACTAGGCGCAATGAAATAGGCGGTTATGTAGTAACTATCGAGTGATTAGGCTTCATGAAATGCCACGTCCATTCTTGGGCAAAATCATTTTAAAATTTTAAGCTAAGTAGCAACTTTAAACTTAATCTCACATCTCATCAAACAAGAACTGACATGAAATTAAGTTAAAAGTTGTTAAAAAACTTACTTTTTTTTTTTTCTTTTTTTTTTTTTAATTTTTTTTTGAAGAAAAAGAAAAATTTTAGTTAAAGTTTTGGGGTTGCTCAAAAATGAACGGGTGACATTTCAGCACTCCAAAGTCTTGCTACCAAGTGGTGGAGGTTTGAACTATCTTATCGGTTTCTACCTTTTTAGTCATACGCTATGTCAATAACTAAGACCTAGGACACTAAGCTCCACCTTTAACAGAGGCATGAACTGAGTGGAAACAAATCTATAATCGATGTTGGAATCAAACAGCATGATAGTCTAATATCCGTTTAAGGAGAACATACCCGTCACGAGGTTCGGGTCCTGGCGTCCTTCTTCAGCGTTCATCACGAATACCCGCCCACGAGCTGGGTTGCCATTGTTTCCATTGTGTGTGTGTGTTCCATTAGTCACTAAGGCCTGATTCGGGTTATTTTTTCCTTGCCCCTGTGTCCTATTCAGCTTAGGACATGTGTTTCGGAGATGATCCAGGCTCCCGCACTCATAACATGTCCTTGGGTAAATGACATTAATCGGAGTCGCCTGCATGGCTACTGCTCGGCAATCTCTTGCAATGTGACCAGTCTGATTGCAGTTGAAACACACGAGGCAGGGTTTAGTCTCCAGGTGGTGGTAGTTACATTTGGCACACTTAGGGTGAGGGCCTTCATATCCCTTACGACCCGAGCTCATTGCCACAAATCCTTTTCCCCATTTTGCCTTCTTATTTTCATCATTTGCACCTCCTTGTCTACTTGTCTCACTCACGGTCTTCCTCTTATCACCGCTCTTGGACAATGTCCCACTCCTAACCATTTCATCCGTTAAGGTTGCAGATTTCAGTATTGCGCTCTGAAGGGTAGGGGGCTCAGTCGCTTTCACCATCCCGCGAATCTCGGGGACCAAACCATAGATGTACCTCTCAATTCTCTTGGATTCAGGAGTGACCATGTGAGGTACCAGTCTAGCAAGCTCATGGAATCGATCTGTATAGGCTGCATGACAAGCACCTACCATAGCATGGTTGTAGAACTCATGCTCTAGCTTCTGCATCTCGTTGTTTGGGCAATACATTCCCATGGCGGCTTCTCTTCCTCTGGCCTGGATTTGCGTGTTCCACCAGGTCAGAGCCTTTCCCGTGAACGAGCTTGCAGCGTACTTCACCCTCTGGTGAGCTGCACATTCGCTTATGTCCATTACAGCCTCCATTTTCTCTATCCATCTCGTGTACACCAACGCTCCTCCATTGCCATCAAAGTCCACTGGTTTACATGCTGTAAACTCCTTGTACGAACATCCCTTGCCACTATTGTTGTTATTGCCATTATTGTTGTGGTCACTACCAATGCCATCGTCTGCATGGTCATTCCCGCTTCCGTTGTTTCCTAGATTACTGATGTGGTCGCCAACTTGGGTGACGATAGTGGGTAGCAATGCTTGTAGTTGCTCGGCGATCATGGCGGAAAGGTCAGGATTCACATTGTCGTTGTCGTTGTTCTCGGTGCCGCGACCACCTGCTCTACCTCCTCGCCCACTAGTTCTTCCACCCCTCGATGCTGGAATGCCTCGGTTAACTCGAGCCGACCTTCTTGGAGGCATGATTCTACAAGTTAGGACATTGGTAGACGTTAGATAGGAGGTAGGTAGGATGGGTCGGTATACGTGTCGTACTACTACACTCAATTTCCTATCTGGCAGTCCATGAATTTGATAAGTCCATGCCGCATCATGTTATCGTAAAAACGTTGGCCAGGCGTTTTTAGGATAGCATCATGCTGCATTTACTTATCATCATCACTTCGTGTCATACTATCGCACACGTAGTTCCTATAATGCAAACTATATGAGGATTCTTAGGTTATAGTCTAGGTTAAACCACCTAATTCTCTATAACCAAGGCTCTGATGCCAATCTGTCACACCCCAAAAATGGCGCAGCGGAAAGACATTTACGGGGTATGACCTCATAGACAAGAACACAAGGTGTCACAATAGAGAAACACTAAATGCATAACATACGGCAGTTGATAGTCGCAAACTCCCACAAACGGGATAAGTGCAAAGATCCAAAATAACACAAGTCTCAAGGTTAAACAACGTCACTATGTAATAACAAATGCAACTCCACGAGATATAACCCGGGAGGGTCTTGTCTTAAGTCTTGCTAAGCCAGTCCATACTCTACCTTCTAAACAGCTTCAATAACCCCTGAAAATGGTACTAGAAAACGTCAACATAATGTTGGTGAGCTCGTAGGTTTAAAAGTAAAACCGCTGAGCTGTGATATCATAGTGTAGGACAAAAGTGAGCATGATAATCAATTATAATCACATGTCGAAACCAAATAATGTCGCGCCAACTGAACTTGTCACGGTTGCACACATAAACAGAACACACAGAGGGGAGCTACCCCGATAGATCTATCAATTGTTTCGGCTCTTCAAGAGAGTTAACAGTTGCGCATCAATGTACACACAGTCAAACTAATTGTAGCACATAATTGTATCAACACACATAATGTCCAAAAACATGAAAAACAATATAATCACAGCATGAAAATAGTTAAAATACCATTTGAGTACCATTTTCCCCCAAGGAAAACATAATGAAAAAGGGGCTACGAGAACTCACCTTGTCAAGTAGCAGTCAGATAACACAACAATTCAGATAGTGTTCGGCACCAACACGCGACCTAGATTAGTAAGGTTTGTTTTAGTTCACAGTTCAAGTTCAAGAATTCCAATTGTTTTAAAGAGTTATGTTGGTGTTGCTGGTGTGGCAGCATTTAAGTTGAAACAATGTTTTTAGTATTTGCAGGTATTGGCTCATTGGAGTGTACAAACGTATAAAAGATTAAGACTCGTAAACCTTCGAATTGACAGAGATCAGAAAACTACGCACGAAAGATAATGACTATTGAATGTCAACGTGAACGACTTATGAGAATGTTGGCGTTAAGTGAGTGTACATGTGTATATACTTTCCTATATATACATATGGTCTTTGTGGAAAAATGTGTAGTTGAAAAGGTTTCACCAATATAAGGTGAGTTATGATTTGTGTTTGCGATAAAATGTTGTTTTAATAAGTTTGAAGTTTAAAAGAAATAATCGTTCCCATTTACTTGACTTATATAAGTTTTGACATGACCGTTTCAAATTGTAAGTTATGAAAAACATTTAACTAGTATATGATTTCTAATTCTAAATATTTGCTCGTATATAATTAAGTTGTTACTAGTAAAAATTTATGTTTTTCCATGTTAAACATTTTTTTACGTCATATATGCATATATACATCTCGTTTAGAAGTTAGGTGTTCGAACTCATGGGTCTCGCAAATGATCTCATTTTAAAAATTCTTGTCGTGTATACCTTTTTAACCGAAAGATATGTAATAGTTGTTAAAACTTTAAGTTGCGCTATTTATTTCTTGTCGAGTTCTTTTTATGTAGTCGCCATATATATAAATTGATTACTAATTTAATAAAAATTTGTCGAGTTATGATTAAAGACATGGGTGTCGAGGAGGGGTAAAGGGCTGTGGCCCATGCCAACACAAAGACTGGCTTCACCATTTGGGCTTTTAAATGGCCAGCGGCCTGTTAAAGGGAAAAGAAATGTATTTGAAACAATAACAGCCCAAGCTAGTTGATGGGCTTCGGCCCAAGCACTAAACTGTCCAAAATTCTGTTTATGAAATAAGCCCAACACTTAGTTGGTTTTTCTTTTCTTTTTTTTTTCCTTTCGCTGGAAACAGCATCAGTGAACCAAAAATGGTTTTTGACTAGCTTTGAAATGTTTAAATTGATCATAACTTGAGTAATTTTAGCGAGTGCCAACGGGCTGGGAACGAGACTTCGACCAAAGTTTATGTTACGAGAGTGGCTAGCGTTGTGGTCTCGTTGTAATCCAACGAACCAAGCGCCCAAGGGGGTGTTGCCATCGACGCATAATGTGATCTCAAACACACATGTTAACCAATTTTAGAGAGGATCTCGCGACTGTGACACACTCTTGTTTTGACATAACATTTCCCGCTTGGAACTACCAACTTAAGGTTGCTTAACTTGGGACTTTCAAGCACACATAGGAGTGAATTAGAACTTGGAATACTTCACGTTACTTAAATGGCCTTGTTAGAATTTGAGTCGAGTACTACTCGACCCATCCACAAGCACCTTTACAAACATGAGCTCAAGTATGTTCATAGAAATCGAACAAGACAACAAGAACCTAGGACTTATGAACGCTCACAAATCGTTTTAAAGTTTGACATTTCTTTTTGGACATATCTACGCTCACCTCGTGTGCATAACTCAAGACTAGAGATTCGACTAGTGTAGCTCTTGACCAAAGTTCCATCTCATTCGAGATATAAAATTAACCACAGTAACAATTTTTTTTGACTTATAAACCACAATCATTCGAGTACTATAGTATTCACAGTAGCTTGTTTTGGAACAACTCAAAGTTCAACATGAGTTTAAGCAATCTATACATCACTTATCCTAACGAATTCAACTCGACATAAACTACACGAATGGTACCACATCAATATTTTTCGAGCCAACAGATGGTTTTAAAGAAAAATCATTTTCAAGCCACACCTTAACCAACATAAATCGACATCTACACTTATGAATTCAAAAGCATAAAAATCACAGGATTGACTATTAATTCGAGTCATTCTATCCAAGAACAAAAATTACTAGATTTAGTTACCATTTGTATGCTTAAAAAAAACAAGTATTACAAGTTTGAGTTTAAAAAGAATCCTTACAAGAAAACTGATGATAGATCGAATCCAAGAATCACCACAGAAAACCCACTCGATTTCCAAGCTAGCCACACCCTTCCTTCTCCCCTTGCTTTACTCGACAGAGATATTGATTTAGGTGAGCTTGGAGTTATTAGTGTGACTTTGCTTCTCCTGGAAATCGAGCTTCTTAAGGGACAATCCATGGCAAACTCTTGATTCACTTTCGATTTACCAATGATGAATTTTACCATTTTTGGTTATCTCCTCTTTCTATGCCTTGGACTTGATAATACTCGACCCATGTGGAGTAGTGTGGGTCTCGATGTAACCTGGGGAAGGCAAGAAAGGTGCTACAATTTTCATGTTGATGGTGATGGAGGATAGCAGGGAATATTGTTTGCGTGTGGTGAAGATGGAATAGGGGAAAGAGATCAGTAAAAGAAGAAAAAGGAAGTAGGTATCACATGTGTTGTGTTTGACCAAAAATAAAGAAGAAGGAGTTTTAGTTATTTATTTGTTTTAAGTTTTTGAGTGTATTGTGTTTACCCCGTGTTCTGTTTAGTTGAGGTTAAATTGTGGTAACTTGGTTTCGCGTAAACGTGAAAAATGAAATTCTGTAGTCGTTTTTATAAAACTGACATCAAGTAAAAAAAATTATTGATCTCCGAAAATGAATTAAAATTTGAACCATTACTAATGTGGTGTCGGTACGCGTGTGGTATCGTTTTTCAGGAAAAACGAGATAACCTCTTGTTTTTAAATCAGTAATCGTCATAAAATGTTTAATTTGCATTATTTGTCTAAAATAAACAGTAGTATTATTAAAATAATGGCCTGAAAAATTCACGGTTGCTACATGAATTGTTATGCATTTAATATTAGGACAAATTTACCATTTGTCACACATATCATACCATATTATAAGTGTACGGAGAGGGGAGACCTCTAAGTACCAAATGGAGTAGCTAGCTCCCAGAAGTGAAATGGGGTACAAGGCACGTACAACCAGTCACTAAGTCATATCATATCATATCCATATCAAATCATATAAGCCTAGGATGCATCCATACGCCCCCCACAAAACAAATCATATACGTACCATGTACTAGACAAGTATACGCATATATCAAAATGGCCAAGAGCTCACATATCATATCATATCATATCATATCAAATGGGGACGTCGTGGATCAATCACACCTCCACAAAAAGTGTCATGCCATTGGTGCCTCAATGACATGGCCATGGTACCTTCATGGCTAGTTAGCTCGGTCGACAAAACATAAACAAGCATATCATATCATAGCATCATATCAGAGGGAATCATAGCAATGGTTCATATCAACTGAATCATAACAAAGGAGCATAGCAACTGAATCATATCAAAGGATCACATAACTGGGATCATAACAAAGCTCATATCAAAAGGGATCATAGCAAAGGATCATAGCAAAGGAATCATATCAAAGGATCATAGTATATCAAAGCAAACGAATCAGGTCATGAGAGAACACCCTTACTGAGAAATGGTAGAATATATGTACCTTATGCAAAGCAACTCAAACAAAATAGGAAAGCACTCGGAATAGGAACTACTCCTTCTTCACAGAACCTATACAAATTAATGATCACATATTACTTATAAGCTCATTTTACAAGTTTATTGCTTATGGTTATTCAGATTCCATATTTAGGGTTTCTTTCTATTCTTAGAAATTTTCCATTTTTAGTAACTTTCCATATTTAGTAACTTTCCCAATTTAGTAACTTTCCAAATTAAGTGAGTTTCCCGAATTAAGTAACTTGCCCAAATTAGTAACTTTCCATAATTAGCAACTTTCCTAAATTAGTAAATTTCCATAATTAGAAAGTTTCCATCATTAGTAAGTTTTCAGATTCAGTAAGTTTCCAACCTCGGGTCACACTTCACAATTAACCAACTTAGGGTTTCATTATCAAAAATTAGGTTAACATATGACCAAAAGTATCCGCATTAACGTTACAAAGTAGGTTAACACATGTTTAAGAGTATCCGAATTAGTGTTACAATGTTATTAAGGTAAAAACACATTCAATGGTTTTGGGTTATACTAAATTTCTAACTTGAAAGATGGTTCAGATTTTATTACATTTTAGTCATGATATTATGAATTTTTAAACCATAATTAAGTGTCTACTAGGAAGCTAATATTTTTATCACAAGTACCTATACATGTTGTGAACCCATTGTAATTTTCTTAGATTTTATTTCCAAGTGATAGTACCCTTTCAAAAATCGTTTTCCCAGACCTGCCCAGAAAGATGACTGCACAGACACCCAGAAAGTTTGCATTTGGATACCCCATGAGAACCATTCAGAAAAATTTACAAAAATTCCAGTAAGTCCCTTATATCCTAAATATTCTACCTATAAAACGAGACCTCCTAATTCCTCACCGTTTGGAAATTAAAATTCAAAAACACCAGCTGAATTTCCAGACTCCTAAACTCATGATTGACATCTGATGTTATAAAAATAAAAAAGTTATCTTCCTGACCTCCAAAAATTATGAAATTTTATATGCAGATAGTACACAACCTGAACTTAGTTTTAGGCTCAAGAATCATGCAAAAACACGTTGTCATCATCAATTTATACATATATCAATCCGACCCAATTTCTGGACAGCATCACAAACAAAATTCTAACCCTAACCAACGCAAGATAAAACCTCTAACACATCCCTAATTATGTTTTAAGGATCAAACATACTTAATTACTGAGATTTTAATAAACCCTAATTATATCCATCAATTATAGTTACATGAAAAAAATTAAAAACAAAAGATGTTTAAGAAAATAGGTGATTAATCATGCCAAACCTTTGCGGGATTATCACGAATCTTGATCTTGAGTTCTTGATGACAAACAATTATGGAGGCTAGCGTTTTCTCCTTCCCTCTTCATTTTTTTTTCTTCACTTTTATTATTTTTTTTTTTTTTTTTTTTTGGGTTGGATCAATTATAGTTGGGCTTGAATTTGATAATTAACAAAATTAGCCCAAAACCTTATATATATTTAAAACAATTTGCCCAATATTATATTTATATTACTAATTATTTATTTAACTTATGATATAATTAAAGTAGATAATTAAAATGTTAATCCGAATTCTAGGGCATTATAACTTTGTTTATATTCTATACTTAGCATTCTACAAAAATAGTTAGCTTGTACGGAGTAATTAACCAAGCCAAAATGGATCGATTTTGACACATTTGAATCGTTGCCAGGATCACCAAGATGCTATCAAATTGAATTTAAATTATTTCACATACTGGATTTCAAACACACACTATAAATCGCGTCAAAATGTCAATTTATTTGCTTCAGCAGCCATTGAAAATATGCCACGATGTAGATCACTACTTTAAAAAACGAAGACTTTGATAGTAATTTTTCAACCATCTTCTGATAATTTTCACTTGGATGTTTCGTTGCTTAACTAGCCATTCGGGATCCGTTTCCCTTGAATTTTGTATATCCAAGCAATGTGAACCTGCATTGCAAAACAAATATAAATTAATGTGCTTTGTGTGAAGAACACAAGTCATTATCCTAAGAATCTTTGGCATAAATTTGTTGCACTAACAAATAACAAATTGGGATCGATACGTACACTATATACGTGTACGAAAACACACCTTTGGTTGTTTTTACGGCGAGAATATTGTTAGATATATCTTCTAATACCCTGAAACGTAAAAGAGAAGCTAAGATAGCTTTTACAACTACATATATTTCCAAAGGCTTGCATAATTTATTTTAAGTTTAATTAGTACTATCTGTGTAAGTATATATCTTTTTAGATGGCCTTTTTTTTGGGCATGCACTAGCTTGTGGTACACCACCACTAGTGTTTGGTGGGGACGTCAGAGAGTCGGTTTCTCTTATATTCAAAATATGTAACTCCAATTTGAATCGTTATATACGTACCCTCCACTACTATAAGGATCTCTTAATCCGTTGGAGAAGATGATGTTACTACCAAACCTTCTCAGGACAAACCTTATGTCCTATAATATTGTAGACATGCACATGAGATCACCTATATGGATAGAATCTATAAATGATCATATAACAAAAATAATGCTTACATGACCACCATAGTAAGTTGTTGCCCAATGAGGTCGAGGCGTGACACCAAACATTTTCTTACAATCTTGGATGAATTCTTGTGCATCATAAGGCGACCTCGGGAACATGCTGACATTACTAGTTATGCCAATGGGTACAACTATCTCACTGCAAGTCTATACATAAGTTATGAATTACAATACAAATGTAGAAGAAAATATGTAAAATTGTAAATTAAAGAAGGTTTATGTATTGCATTATAATTAGGGTTTTCTTATTGATGAACATTTTGTGAATATATAAATTTTTGGTGGAACAGTATGATGGGTCATAAGTGGTTGTCTAAAAAAGATGAGCCAAATGATACAAAGTTCCATTGCGTAAAAGCTTGTGACCTTCATTACAACTTTATTTGTGAGCTTTATTACTTACTTGCCATTGCCATCCGATGGATGTTTGACTCACAGCAAGTGTCATATTGTAGCATGATCTACCCGGTAGATAAGCAACAATACCAGCAAATATGCGATCGAGAATATTATCAGTAGCATTGCTTGCCCCATCAATGCCTTCACAAATTTGGGTCGTCGGATACCTTGGTGGAGCATTATACTGAGCGACAGTTGCATACATGTTGTATAAGTAGTCCTTGAGCTCGGAAGAATTGGTTAATGGCCTTCTCAGAACCAATCAGCTAAAATTAATTAGTCCTAAACTAACTATATGATAAATGAACTTGTTATTACTTACGAGCAAGTTTTAAATTTCTGGCTAAGAACAGCTAGACCATTTGGCTGTGAAGCAACCTTATCGATATCCTTCCATGATTTTTTGATTGTCTTGTAACAATTTTCGCTTACATCCTGCACAAATAATGAGCTAAGCATGTAGTTTAGGTGAGATAGATTATTGAACTTTGGTTGGTATAGTAGTTTACCCTAAAATCTTTAGTGACGACGGAATAATATCCATCTTGAGAAGTGATATTATCCAAGTAAAGAATGGGAGCGGAGGAAGCAAGAGCACCAAGTGCAATATGTGGATACTTGAGACGAAACCATGAGGCGAGCACTAACAGAAAATATTTTGCATTTTATGTGCAGATTCTAAATAAGCTGTATTTAACTTTGAGATTGATTATCCAAACTCTCTATCTCATTTTATGAAAATGAAATAAGTTGTTTTAAAAGCGTTTGAAGTGGCTTATTCAAAACAGGTTATTTCAAAAAATAATAAGCAGATAAACAATCTCGATAAGCAATCTCAAACATCTTACAATAGCAATTAATTTTGCTGTCTATTTATAACGTATAAGGTATTAGTTGACAACTTACTTCCACCATAAGACCCTCCAATAACAATAATAGGAGAATGATTTGCGTGTAACTTCTTCTTGAGATGCACGAGTATCTCGGCATAATCTGCCAAGGCTTGAGCAGAACTGAAGTACCCACGAACGTTCTTGTTTTTCAATGATTTTTCCATTGATCCGAGTGGATTCGATTTTCCATAAAACCGATGCTAATGACATGTAAAAAACGTTGAGGCTAATATGCAAACTGTAATTACAAAACGTAAAGGGAAATGATATACTCACCTCTAGATAGACAACAAGAGCCTTAAAACGTGGGGCGTTATCAGTAGGAAACCCAATGCTCCCCAAATCATCCTCTATGTCTTCTTCGGCACCAAAATAAACAAAAATCGGAGCATTCTTGTCTGCTCCACCCCACCATTTCGAGTTGACAAGGTATCGTTGTGGAAAAGTGGCATAACTTTCAGGCTTGTAATTAAAGTGGTCGAGGGTTTGGTCATAGAAATGAGTTTTAAAGGTATTAGAAACCGATGCATAATCTTTGTTCGTGTCTTTTAGCAAGGGATTGATCGGACTAAGCCTTGGAGTTCTGTTGGGTGCAGCCAAGTTTCTTGTGGTGAAGGTGGCAACAAAGAGGAGAAACCATTGGAACACAAGTCTCATAGCTTCAACTTTTGGGGTATGTCTTCAAATGTAAAACTACAAATGTTGTCCAAGTAAATGTAGTATTTATATGGGCACTTTAATATAATGTTTTGACTAATTAGTAATTTCTCTTTATATGATAGAAAAGAAGGGTTAGACACTTAGACGATAGACGTATCTAATACTTATGAATAATCTTAACTTGTAATGAACTACTTATAGACAGATATTAGGGTGGAAAATAAAAGTTATCGCCTACAATATATCAAAGGGATTTGGACCTAGCAACCGATAAACTAATATGCTGCGAGTTTAATTTGTCTAACTCAAGACATGTGAGATGTCATATATAATTTGTGTAACTAAATGTAGTTATTGCATAACGGTAGAGTATCACTACACATTTGGCAATTACCATTCATTGTTAATTAAGGTTACAAATTTGTGCAATTCAACTCGGTCCTCCTTGAAAAAGAAATTCCGAATTGTATGTTTAACCAGTATATCGCTAGACATTCTATAACCATTTCTAAAGCCGATACACAATGTTTGTGCATATTTGTGAAGTAAATGTTGTGTTATTTATCTCTATTAGTTAACAAGAGACATGAATGATAAACTGCAAGCTTCTTACAAAAGGTTAACAGTTATTTGATTAATTAAGATTGTAAATGTTGCGTTTTCAGTAAGATATGTACGGACTATGTATTTGTATCAAGATGAATTTATCAGTTTTACGGTGTGAGGTCTCAAGTTCAAACCCTGCTAGGTGCAAACAATGTCATCTCTTACTTTGCCCTTCCCATTCTACCCCCTTTCATTTTTTAAAATTTAGACTCGAGAACAGAGCGTAAGTGGACACGCCAACCTCTTGAAAAGGGAGGGTTTTACCTGGTTTGAATTTGTGTGGCGGTGGTTTCAAACCTCGTGAATTAGTCGGCCAAAAAGTCAGAAATCATGGTTACCAAAAAAAAAAAAAAAAAAAAAAGTCAAAGTTGGTGCGCATGAGTTCCCAAACATATTGGATATACATGAATTGTTGGGAGTATAGAATCTATTTCTGGTTATTCAATAATCAATGCTCAATATTATTACAAAATTGATGTCAAATATGTTGCAAAAATGTATAGATCGTCTTTGCAACGCAGTAAATGACTAATGTTTAAAATGGCAGTATCCTTTTACTAAAACACAATACGTATGTTGCAAAAACATAGAACGTACGTGTCATGTTGGCTTTCCATCCTCTATATTTGAATTCTTGTTTTATTTTGGACCCAGCATGAGGAGGCCATGTTAAGACACAACACATTTATTGGAGCCATGTTTTATGGTTTATTGGGCTAATAGTAAGCAAGAAGTAGTTGATGCTTGTCATTGCATCCGGGGATTCATCCGTTTATTTGATTTGTTTAGTTTGGTTAAAAAAAATTTTTTTTTTTGGGTGAAACTGTTAACCAAACCGAACCAAATTCAAGTTGGATTAAACAGACCAAAAACTGAATTTGACTTTGTTTCGGTTTTCAGGCTGACACGAATTATATAATTTACGTTTTCTTTTCATTTAACTATATAGTTTTTTGGCAAAAAAAAAAAAAAAATCAAGCTTAAAAACTGTTATATTTATATTAGGAAAATATTTTTAATTACTTTTATGTATGTAAATATATAAAAAAAATACATATATTTATGTGAATTCGGTTTTTCGTTCGGTTCGGTTTACATTTTACGAAAAACAAATTAAAATTGAAAACCGAATATTTAATTCGGTTCGGTTTGGTTTTGACAAATTCGGTTCGGTTGATGTCATATCATATTTTCTATATCAAATGCGGCAAAATCATCACGAAAATATCAAGAACTAAATCACCATCAATAAAATGTTACTAAAACATGTGCTTTTCTTGATGGATGGAAAAGAAAGGCACCTCCATTAAGAATTGAAACACGTTTGGGTCCTTTAAAAAAGTCAACCAGACACAAAATTTTCATTGCACTATACGGTTTTCCATATTTCAACACACAAACACTAATGGTTGAGTCGTAAAGTCGAAACACAAACACGATACCGACTGTCTATAAAGAATCCACAATAGCTTAAAACAATTTTAAAGCGTGCACCCCTTAGAATCCAAATAGTTTTACCATGATGTTAGAGTAAAATATGGTTTAAACTCTAACATAACGATTTATTTTCGTCAATGTGTTTATTTTCATCTGATTGATAAAAATCTGTAAGTGAACACTTTGTAACAAATAAAATAGTCAAATGAACATTTATTTGACAAATTGACATGTTGGTTGGAGCACTATTGCTCTTGGAGAAAAAAATCACAAATTCTCTAAAAACCAAATGTACAAATTCGGTCATTTACTTTTTTTAACAAAACAAAATACCAAATTTTTAACCTTTTTCTGAAAATAAAATATTTTGCAAACGGTAAATCGTAAAATGACAAAATTACACCATCAAGACGAATTTCTTTTTATTGAATTTTCAATAGACGATCACTTCGATATACTTTCGACGAATTTTTTTCGATTTTTTTTAATGTTGAGATTTATGCCTTGAATAATCACATCTGATTTATAAAATCACATATGATTTGTTAATTTAAAAATCACGTGTGATTTCACAAATCACATGATTTAATTTGTATAAGAGAAATGATTGGGAGGCCTAAAATTATGACTAATTTTTGTGCCTAAAAGTATGTGACATTAGCTCATTGGTTTATGATGAAGTGAGTCTCTCAAGTATAACCAATGAACGAGTGACACATAAGTTTAGGCACAAAATTAGGCATAAGTTTAAGCATCACAATCATTTCTTTTTTGTATAATCATATGTGATTTGCTATATTAAAAAAATCACATGTGATTTCATAAATCACATAGGATTTTTGAAATAATAAATCAAGTGTGTGTTTATAAATTACAGGTGATTTTTCAGCGCGTAAATTTTAACACTCATAAAAAAAACTCAAGAAAAAAAAGTTCGTTAAAAATATATAGAAGTGTCACTTTATAGAAAAATAATTAATTTTGAATAAATTGCAAAAATCCACTCCGTAGTTGCGTGGTCCAATCTTTTTGAAAATGCAAAGTCAGTCATTATGAGAAACCTTTGGATTAGTTTTTGCGACCAAAGTCAAATGACTAAAATGCTTTTTTTTTTTTTAAACTTTATATTCATATTTAACCTTTTAGTTTCCAACCAGAACATCTGACAGAAAACACAAGAATTAAAATATTCACAATATCCATATAAAAATCATTGTCAAATCAATATGTAATACGGTTGCTAAGAAAAAAATCGAGTGAAGGACGAAAGTGAAGACAGAGGGCATTTTAGTCATTTAACATTGGATAATGGATGAAAACTGATCAAAAGGTTTCTTACAGGACTTTCTTTGTACTTTCGAAAAGATTGGACCATGCATGCGATTTCTTCAAATCATAGGGACAATTTTTGCAATTTACTCTTTAATTTTTAAAAAGAATAATAGAATTTAAATTCTCTTAATTTGATAAAAGAAAAATAAAATAAAATAAAATTGATATCTTGATCTTTAAAAAACACATGATATATATTAAACTTTTCTCTCTTAAAGCATTAATGCTTTTTTATACCTCAAACTTACATGAATAAGGTAAACGAAAAAAGTATGTTTTCACTTTTCAGAGAATGAGACCACAACTACACGGCTTTAAAGTTAACGTTGGTTTTTATCACAAACATGTCACGATACTTATAAACATCTCATCAGGTCTAATATATAAGTTCAACTGGGATTCGATTTTAAAACCAACTGGTAATAATTAGCTCACCAAGTTAATATGTTAACTTTAAAGAAAAAAAATTGTAAAATAATTTTAGAAAAAACAAATATATAACATAACACAATTGACATGGCACAAAAAATGTGTTCATTCAATTCCATAGCATAAAAAATGGCAACCATAGCGGATCAAAGTTGATAAAACATTAAAACTATCGTGAACAACTTAACATTTAATCTAAACTAATATTAAATCATTTATTTCTGCACTCACAAAACTATCCTATGCTATGATGTTAATCATTGGTTCAATGGTCCAAGATTTCGATAGTATTTTCTTAACCATCGTGCAATAATGTTCACTTCCTCGTTTCGCTGCTCAATCAACCAATCTAGATCAGTTTTCTTAGAGTTTAATATGTCCAAGCAATGTGAACCTGCATACGAAAGCGAACATAAAACACTCTACAATTGACTTGAATTGATAGGGCAAATTAGCAAGTTGTAATGCATAACATTATGCTAACAATCACGAATTTATGCATCAAAATATACCTTCAGTTGTTTTTACCGCGAGAATACTGTTTGAAATATCTTCCAAAACCCTGAAAACGTAAAAGAGAAGATAACATTACCATAATATATATTTTCGTATGTAATATGTAATGGCTTAGGGTACACATACTATAATTAGCATCGTCGGTGCACGTAATAAGCATCATAGGTTTTATATTTACATACCCTCCACTACTGTAAGGATCTCTTAAACCATTAGAGAAGATGATGTTACTACCAAACCTCCTAAGCACCATCTTTATGTCCTACAATATTAGAAACACAAAACACACGTGAAATTTTACGTAAAACAATAAAAATCAATAAGCTAAATAAGAAAGACGATATGATGCTTACTTTACCACCATAATAAGTTGTAGCCCAATGCGCACGCGGTGTGACACCATACATTTTCTTACACTCGTGGATGAATTCTTGTACATTGTAAGGTGAGCTCGGAAACATGCTAGCGTTACTAGTTATACCAATGGGGATCACCATCTCACTACATACCTATATATACATATTCATTGAAATCACTAATTTAAAAAGAAAGCATGATAAAGGAAGGAAATATATTTAGAACCTCAAGTTTTGAGAAGTTTACTTGATATATGTACAAGTATACTTACTTGCCATTGCCATCCGATGGACGTTTGGCTAACTTCCGATGTCATGTTATAGCATGTTTTACTCGGTTGATAAGCAACAACACCGGCAAATATGCGATCTAGAATATCAGGGGCATTGCTTGCTTCATCGATCCCATTACAAATTCGGGTCGTTGGGTACTTTGGTGGAGCATTATATTGAGCTGCACCCGCATACATGGAGTCTAAGTAGTTCTTAAGCTCAGAAGAATTGTTTAATGGCCTAAACACATCAAAGTAACTCAATTACGAGTATTAATTTGATCAAATGGACAAGCTAGTATAAACACCATATAATAAAAAATACTAGTTATGATGTAGTATTACTTACGAGCAAGTTTTAAATTTTTGGGAAAGAATAGCGAGACCTTCTGGCATTGAAGCAACCCTATCGATCTCGTTCCATGAATTTTTTATAGTGTTATAGCAATTTACACTTGCTTCCTGCATACATAAACCATTTTATCAATTTAATACCTTTTGAAAGCTAAATTTTCTTCTTAAAAAGTTAATAGTATCATAATATACCTTGAAATCCTTTGTTACAATCGAATAGTAACCATCTTGAGGAGTGAGATTGTTGAAGTAGAGAATAGGAGCCGATGAAGCAAGAGCACCTAGCGCGATATGTGGATACTTGAGACGAAACCATGAGGCGAGCACTAAACAATCAATTTTACGAAAGAGATTAGAGATATTAAGAAATCATCACTCTGAAATTAAGATTAATAATATTTTTTTTGGTTATTTATGAATATAACGTTTGTAAAATACAATTTTTTAGGTTTGCAAGACTTACTTCCACCATAAGACCCTCCAACAACAATAATAGGAGATTTATGGGCATGTAATTTCTTTTTCAAATGCACCAAAATTTCTGCATAATCAGCCAAGGCTTGTGCCGAGTTAAAATACCCGCGAATGGTTTCATTCTTCACTGATTGGGCCATTGCCTCGACTGAATCAGGGTCTCCGCTTGACTCGACTGGATTTGATTCTCCATAAAATCGATGCTATAGCCACATAAAATATCGTAAGTTACATACAAATATGAAAACAATTATATAACAAACATACATTAAAACGAATTTATTCCCGCTATTCCAAAATTCTTCACTTCTTGTATAGATCAAACACATACCTCTAAATAGACCAAAAGAGCATTAAAGCCAGGTGCGTTTTCTGTGAAGAATCCAAGTATTTCAATGTCTTGGTCTATTGGTCCTTCGGCACCTAGATAAACAATAATAGGAGCATGCGTTTTAGCACCACCCCACCATTTAAAGTTGATAAAATATCGTTGTGGAAACGTGGCATAACTTTCCAGATTGAAGTTAAAGTGATCGAGTGTTTGGTTATAGAAAAACACTTGTAGATCCTTAGAGACAGTCGCGGAAACTGCATTTGGATCCTTTAGCGATCGATTAATGAGACTAAGCCTTGGAGTTTTGTTGAGTGCACCAAATGTGGTTGCAGAGAAGGTGAAAACAAAGAGGAGAAGCCATAGAAACACAAGCTTCATGGTTTGAAGATATGCAATTTCGTTTAAGAAAGTGTAGTATTTATATTAGTACGTAAATTAATAAAAAAGAGTTGTGGTTTTACATGCACTCAAATTAAATTTGAACCTTCTTTGGATTTCTAAGAATTACGACTTCGTATTGGTATCTAATAGATAGAGATTAGGCTTAAAAATCTGGATATTCGTTGACGATGATCTAATATGGCGTTTAGTTTAAGTTTATTTATTTGGTAATTAACTTTAGGTACAAAATATTTATATTTAATTACTATTTAAGGTCAAACATCAAAATCTTGAATAATTGAAATGCATGGCGTCTTATTCGGGTTTACAACAACCTGTTTAACTAATTCTTATCTTCTATAAACTTTCCCAACAAGTTTATTTTTTATACTTTGATAACTTATGATATTAATATTAACCTTTTCTTGTGAAAATAGTTTTAGGGACAAAAATATGTATTTCAATTTTGGACAAATTAAGTGGCGAATATTTATTTTGTCTATCTTTTTTCGTGAATTCTTTCAGTGGAGTACAGTCGTGCAAGGCATAGTGACACCCAATCACAAATTAGTGAACCACTACGTGTGTTAGGGCTGATTACGGTCAGAAAAACGGACTGGACCGATCAAGATCGGATCGGACCGAAAACCGATTTAGTCCAAAAGTTCAGACTGTAGACTGGACCGAAATGCGATCCGGTCCAACAAAGCATAATAGTCAATTCTGCGTAAAATCGAACCGGATCGAACAGACCAAGGACAAAAAATGAGAAAAAGGTTGGACTGAGAACCAGACCGAGATATGTTCGGTCCGGTCCAGTTCGGTCCACGGTCTATATATAATGCTCAACCCTAGGTGTATGTATGCATTTTTAGGTAACTGTGTGTTGTATTATAGTCTTCAAAATATGAGTTGTAGAAGAGAAATTTATGACTTTTCTCTAGCATTTTACATAAGAAAACAAAATAATGAAACTATAGATCGTGATCAAGCAACTAAAATATCTATCGGTTTGTGTGTGTTAGGCTTGTTCAATCAAGGTGACAAATCATTATCATTGACTAACTAAACGTTCTCAATAACTTTACATGTAACTAACAAGATTTATATATCTAAATAAACATATATAATGACTCATTGCATATATTTAATATCCATTCACGCTACTTGATACACCAAATGTAGTAATCTTAATTGTTTGTTCTGTCACTTAATGGTTTGTGCATCGATCCTAATTTATCTTAGCTTGAGCCATCATAAAATTGTTAGTTATTTAAGTAGAATAATTCAACACATATTTTTTAGCTAAATTTTGTTAAAAGTAATGATAAATAGAGATATCAAGCAGACATATAAGTATGTTTACTACATTTACAATTTGACAAGTGTATTACAACCATCAGAGCAATGTAAGAGAAGAATTATGAATACATAACACGAGAAAAGGTTAATATAGATCTCATATTTATCATATATTCAATTAAATAATCCTGGCAAAAAAAAAAAGAAAAGAAAATTACTCTTTTTTTAAAAGTTAAATATCTCGCAAACGTTAATCTTTACGCGAAAAAATCATACCATTGCGACGAGAATTAAATTATCTTTCTATAGATATGTACTTCTATACACTTTCAACGATTTTTTTTTTCAAAATTTTCGCTCAGAAAAATCACATATAATTTGATTTTTACAAATCACATGTGATTTCTCTGGGCGAAAAAAAAAAAAAAAAAATCTTCAAAAGTATATAGAAGTGTATATCTATAGAAAAATAATTTAATTCTCGTCACGATAGTGTATTTTTTGTATCTTGAAGATTTACCGTTTGCAAGATATGTAGTTTAAAAAAATGTGAAAAATGATTTTTATTAATTTTGATAAAAAATTAATGGCTAAGATTAATTTATTGCATTTATAACAAATATGAGATTTATATTTATCTCAACTCTACATAACAATCATTGAATAATTGTATATGTTGACAATGTTGTTGTTTGCAAAACAAGACATAACTTTTATAATAGAGAATAGAGTAAATTACATAAATGTTTCATGTGGTTTGTCGAAAATTTCATTTATCGTCCTTTAAACTTAAAAGTTGCATATATCATCCCTATCGCCTCTAAAGAATAACACTCGTAGTTTTTAAAAGAACCACGAGTGTTATTCTTTGGAACTTAAAAAAAATTCACATATCGTCCCTAAAAGGACCACGAGTGTTATTCTTTGGAGGTGATATGAACAATATATGTAACTTTTAAGTTTGAGGGACGATAGGTGAAATTTTTGATAAACCACATGACCATTTATGTAATTTACTCTAGAGAAGATTACATGCATGTACATGAAAGAGATAGATCGGTTATGATGTTAAATCATGACATTTGACTCAAGAATATTATCAAAGCGTAATCACGTCTATATACAACCATAGAGATTGAGATTGAGATTGAGTGCACTACTTACTTTAAAAAACTAAGCATATAAAATTATAAGTAGGAGTAACTAATTTTCAAAAAATATTGTAAATTTACACAGCTCCGTTTCTTCTTTTCCGATCGAGACGGGATATTCTCATGAAATATTAATATATATCTATACTACATATAAAGCATGAATGACTCTCTCTCCTCTTAGTCTTAAAATTAAGACTTACAAGCTATAATGCTTATTGTACAATACACAAAGCACTATTAATGATATTTCTCATCAATCTTAATTTTAAGACTAACAAGTCTTAAAGCTTAATGTACAAAATACAAAGCACTATTAATTTGGTTAAAATATTTAATGTAGTCAATTAATTAATTGATCAATAAATACAATTAATTTAGTTATTAAAACACCCCTTACATAAGAAATACAAATTATCAAGCATATTGTACAACCAACTTAAACACAATTCCTATATTAAATGTTACTAATACAAATAATAAAACACATTATACAAATATTCAAGCACGAACGGGCAACGGGCCAAACGGGCTAGAGCCCGAACGGGCACGGCCAAACGGGCTAGAACCCGAACGGACACGGGTCAAACGGGCACGGGCACGGGCACGGGCCAAACGGGCTAGAACCCGAACGGACACGGGCCAAACGGGCACGGGCTAAACGGGCACTGGCCAAACGGGCTCATGTTATACGAATAACTTTAAAAAAGACCCAAAAAGACGATATAAATTCCTTAGTTAAGGAGTTGAAATACGTCACATGAAATTCTTGATATCCGTAAATTTATTATTAAAAAGAACATAATAAACTAAAATACATGATTCACCGGAAAATATTATTTCAGAATACCCGTCGCCGCAACGCACGAGTACCCTGCTAGTCCATAATAATCAACAAAAAATCATTTTCTATATGGGCTTAAATCATTAAACTTTTAGAAAACCAAATCTGCATGGGAATCTAATATTCACATTAACTTAGAGCACCTCCAACGGTTGGTTTTTGGTGGTTCAAACCAACCCAAAAACCAACCAAACCATTGGAGGCTTGGTTCAAACCAAGCTTGGTTTGATTTTTCAAACCACCAAAAACGAGCCCCACCATGGTTCAAACCACCAAAAACCACTCCAATGGTTGGTTTTTGGTTGGTTTTTGAAATTAAAAATTAATGTTTAAGTGTTGTGGCTTGTTTTTGGTTGGTGTATTGTTGGAGTAAAAAATGTGGTTTTTAAGAAAGCTGATGTGGCAGTGATGTGGCTGGTTTGAACCAGAAACTGTTGGAGATGGTCTTAGTCGTTGTTTTTTTTTTTTTAGTGAAAAGAATAGTTCCACTAAACAATTTAATTTTATTTGAGTAAATTATAAAAATCGTCCCTAAAGTTTGGCCAAATTGCAAGTTTCGTCCCTGAACTTTGGAAAGTGCAAGAATCGTTCCTGTGAGAAAGTTTTGGGGCAAATATGGTCCCTGGCCTCTGTCAAATGACGCAAATGCCCCTGCCTATTTATTTTTTAATATTCCTTTTAATTCCTTTTCAGTTTTTAACACAAATGGTCCCTGTGTTGCGCAAGACTTTACAAATTTAGTCCTTTTGTTAGACAAATAGTTATTCTTACACAAAATCGTCCTTGTGATGCGCAAGGCGTTACAAATTTAGTCCTTTTGTTAGACAAATAGTTATTCTTACACAAAATCGTCCTTGTGTTGCGCAAGGCGTTACAAATTTAGTCATTTTATTAGACAAATAGTTATTCTTACACAAAATCGTCCTTGTGTTGCGCAAGGCGTTACAAATTTAGTCCGTTATTCTTGCGTTTTTTCCGTTTTTCTCCGTTTTTCTTACGTTTTTTTTCCGTTTTCATCCATTTTTCTTACGTTTTTTCCGTTTTTGTCCGTTTTTTTTCCTTTTTGTTTTTTCCGTTTTTTACGTTTTCTTCCGTTATTTCTTTACGTTTTTGTCCGTTTTTTCTTTTTACTTTTTCCGTTTTTCTATACTTTTTTTTTTATTTTTTTTTTTGTCCTTTTTTTTTTTTGTTTTTTTTTCCGTTTTTCTTATTTTTTTTTTTTTTTTTTCTTTATTTTTTTTTTACGTTTTTTTTGTCCGTTTATTTTTCTTCGTTTTTTTTTTTTTTTCGTTTTTGTCCGTTTTTTTTTTTCTCTTTTGTTTACGTGTTTTTGTTTTTTCCGTTTTTTCTTACGTTTTTTTTTTTCCGTTTTTCTTTCCGTTTTTTTCTTTCGTTTTTTTTTAGTTTGTCCTTTTCTTACGTTTTTGTCCGTTTTTCTTACTTTTTTTCGTTTTTATACGTTTGCCCGTTTTTCTTACGTTTTTTACGTTTTCGTCCGTTATTCTTGCGTTTTTTTTTTTTCCGTTTTTTTTTTTTTACTTTTTTTCCGTTTTCATCCGTTTTTGTCCGTTTTTCTTACTTTTTTTGTCCGTTTTCTTACTTTTTTCATTTTTTCATACGTTTTTGCCCGTTTTTCTTACGTTTTTTACGTTTTCGTCCGTTATTCTTGCGTTTTTTTTCGTTTTTCATCCGTTTTTTGTCCGTTTTTCTTACGTTTTTTACGTTTTCGTCCGCTATTCTTACGTTTTTGTCTGTTTTTCTTACTTTTTCAGTTTTTGTCCTTTTTTTACGTTTTTTTACGTTTTCGTCCGTTATTCTTACGTTTTTTCCGTTTTCATACGTTTTTGACCGATTTTTTTAATAAAAATAAAAAAATAATAAATAAAAAAAATAAAAAAAACGTATGAAAACCGAAAAAACGTAAGAAAAACGGACAAAAACGTAAGAAAAACGGACAAAAACGGAAAAAACGTAAGAAAAACGGACAAAAACGTAAGAAAAACGAACAAAAACGGAAAAAACGTAAGAAAAACGGACGAAAACGTATGAAAACGGAAGAAAAACGGACTCAAGGACCATTTGTGTAAGCCTTGCGCAACACAAGGACGATTTTGTGTAAGAATAACTATTTGTCTAACAAAAGGACTAAATTTGTAACGCCTTGCGCAACACAAGGACGATTTTGTGTAAGAATAACTATTTGTCAAACAAAAGGACTAAATTTGTAACGCCTTGCGCAACACAAGGACGATTTTGTGTAAGAATAACTATTTGTCTAACAAAAGGACTAAATTTGTAACGCCTTGCGCAACACAAGGACGATTTTGTGTAAGAATAACTATTTGTCTAACAAAAGGACTAAATTTGTAAAGCCTTGCGCAACACAGGGACCATTTGTGTTAAAAACTGAAAAGGAATTAAAAGGAATATTAAAAAAGAAATAGGCAGGGGCATTTGCGTCATTTGACAGAGGCCAGGGACCATATTTGCCCCAAAACTTTCCCACAGGGACGATTCTTGCACTTTCCAAAGTTCAGGGACGAAACTTGCAATTTGGCCAAACTTTAGGGACGATTTTTGCAATTTACTCATTTTATTTCTTTTCAAAATGAGATCCATTTATTTCTTTGTTTCCTCTATATCGTTAGAGGAAGAAATTTGAAGACTTCCCAATCTAGATCAACTAAGAGATATGGACCCACATGGACCCAACATATCACTTAATGTAGGAAAAAAAAAAAACCTAAAGGGTGTGTTTGGTGTTTGGATTAAGTTATGACTATCATAGTCAATGTTATTGTTTGGTTGATAGATGTTTGATGAATATTACATAATCAAACTCATAGAAGCATAGTAGTCAGAGAAGGTTGGTTTCATTAAAGTATGTGTGAAAAACGAGAGGGGGGTTGAATAGTTTTTATCGTTTTAAAATTAATTTGCTTTGAATACTTAACGTGATTTCAACTAATGCAAATAATAAACAATATATGTAATGCAAGTAAAGAAAGAAACGATCAAACCACAACACGGATGTTTATAGTGGTTCGATCTACAAGGTCTCTCTTCCTTTCCCTACTCCACTCCACGAGCCTCTAACTCGAGAGTTTTTCTTCACTAAGAAACAAGCTCCCTTCTCGGCGGAGAAAACCTTTACAAACGCCGCTTACACTTTTTTCGGTACAAAACTAGATACCGAGTTCTTTTACAAGGGCACAACCACTCCCGACACTCTATATATTTTGAGGACTAAAATACTAACCGATCACTACAGAGGTATATGATTGTTTGGTACAAACAATTATGTGTGAAAAACAACAAATTCACACTATGACTATTCTAACAAGTCTTGTAATGCTTTGTTGAAGCTTGTGATGGTTTGATCTCTTTGCTACAAAAGAAAGATCACTAAGAATGAAATATGATATATGAATGGGTTAGTAAAAAATGAAAGAATGAATGATGTTGTTTATGTTTAAGAGTGATGAGAAAACATGAATGTGTGGCTTGCTATTTATAGGCCAACTGCCATTGCAAACCACGGATGGGACTGATCCAATTTAAGAGATCCGTCCGTTATGCTGTTTGGTTCCGCGGGAGCCTGACAGCAAATCTCTAAATATATTTCCCAAATCTAACCAAGATATTTCCAAATCTAATCTTTGAGTGAAGATCAAACCAAGATATTCTTCAATATCTTCTAAAAATATCAAAGTGATGCATGCCATGATGTCATTGTATAATTTCCAATTATAGAAATAAAATGTAAATGTATGTAACTTGTAAATGTATGAATGTAACTTGTAAATGTATGAATGTAACTTGTAAATGTATGAATGTATATAGTAGTAATCTTATATATAGCATGTAGATGATGTTATGAGTTTATAAAAAGCGTGTGACTATAAATGTAAGAGACTTAACTATATTTAAGCTTTGCTAAAAAAAAAATTTATAATTGGCATTAACAAAATATAGCAAATATCGTAAAATATAAATAACGTTTTTTAGACGATATTTGTATTAACAATCTCCCCATTTTTGTTGATGACAAAAAATAAAGTTTATTTTTAAGCAATGAAGTAAATAGAGTGCAAGTCTTTTAAAAATATAGATTAAACTAATTTTATGCAAATTTATAATCAATTTTTCCATTTTAAATTGTATGAAATGTATGATTTATGAGTTTAATTTAATCTCCCCCTTTTTGTCGAAACAAAAAGAGGAAATGAATAGCGGAATGTAGTGCAAGGCTCTTGGTCGATACTCCCCCTAATTGGAGTGTCAAGTATATTGATGCATGGATTTTTGAGTGCTTGATTAGCTCCTCCTTGGACAATACTCCCTCTAGTTGGAGTGCCAAGTATATGATGCATGAATTAAGAAAGCTACAAAAACAAAGGTTAGTGCATGATTAGCTCCCCCTTGATCAATACTCCCCTTTGTTAGGGTGTCAACGTATATGATGCAAGGATGTAGAATGCTACAAAAAAAAGGTTAGTTCAAATCAACCAAGTAATATGATGCATGAGTAATGAGATCTACAAAACAAATGTTAGTTGGAAAAAGTTCAAACCAACCAAGTAATATGATGCATGAGTAATAAGAGATACAATGCAAAGGTTCAGCCAAGTATAATAGTTCAACCAAGTATAATAGTTCAAACGGAGTATAATAGTCCAAACCAAGTATAATAGGGCAAACAAACCATATAATGTACAATAAGTGATCACAATCAACACATAAACATCAACAAACACCTTTCATTGGAAAATTATTTGTGACAAAGGTCACAAATGTAGATGCTTACAAAGGAAATAAAAATAACTTAGAAGGAAAAAGAATCCTAACATAAAAATCCTAAGAAAGAGAAAAATCCTAAGATAAAAAGCTCCTAGTGAGCATCCATTGAGGTGGGTGAGAGAGAGCGTTGAGGTGCTCAAGGATATGGTTCAAGATGAACCTCATCTCATTTTGTAACTCATGAACCAAAATGTTGGTTCTTTGAGTGAGATGGGCGGTTCGCTCACACATGGAGCAACCATGGCGAGGGAAGTTTGGTGGAAGGGTTGGTTCATTTGCTTGTGGTGGTGGTGGTGGAGGTTGGTTTCATTAAAGTATGGTTCCTGAATCTTGATCCATCTTTCTCTTCGAGGCTACCTCACATTTTTTTAATTTTTTAAGTTAAACTTGAATTCAATGACTTTTTTATATTTTTCTATTGTGGTGTAGGGGTGAGCATCGGGCCGAAACCGACCCGGCCCGACCCGAAACCGAATCCCGAAACCGAATCCCGAACCGAAATTACTCGGTTCGGTTCGGGACGAGTCGGTTTCTGTCGGTTTTCTCGGTTTTGGTTGTGTTTTCTCGGTTTTCGGCCCGAATCGATACATCCCGAAATCGAAATCCTGGAAAACCCAAACCGAGTACCGAACCGAGTATGTTCGGTTCGGTTGAGGGACAGTCGGTATCGGTCGGTTTTACTTAGTTTTCGAGATTCAATCGGTTTTGCTCAGCCCTATTGTGGTGGACCCACTTAGCGTGTGTTTGGAGCGGGGCTTATGGGGTTATATTTTAAAAATAAGGCCTAGCCGAAAAATAAGCCTCGTTTGGCGTAGAGGCTTATAGGAGGGCTTTTGAAATTATAAGCCTCAACCCAAAAATAAGCCCCAACCCCAAAAATGAGGCTAAAATTTTTATAAGCCTAAAAGATAAGCCTCGTTGGTACCAATTTACTTAATTGCCTACAAAAATATCTAATATATACATATGTTAATTTAATTATATGTTATTTTTAGTAATTTTACTATAATAGCTCCAACTTAAACTAATTTGCCAAACAAGTTTATGAAAATGAAAATTCTTGTTTCGTTTTATAATATAAGCCCCAACTTCAGCTTTAGCCCCAGCTCCTGCTCCAACCCCAGCCCATTTTGCAAAACATAGCTTTAATAAGTGATGGCCATATTCTAAAAGAGACACCAAACAAAAGAAATGACATTCATATACACAATATGATATCACCCACCAATCAAAACTATACCTATACCGATTCATGGCAAACCAAACACACCCTTAGTGGTACATGCATGATGAGTTGAGATCCCTAAACAACCCACACTTAGCATAGAACCAATCAACCAATCCTAACCATACAATCCAATTTGATCTAAAGGCTGAGATCAAATCTGCTATTTACACTTGAAGGGCAAAAAATACAATTATATAAACCAAAAAAAATAATTACCTTCATTCTTTTCCAAAAAAAAAATAGGACAAAAAAACACACACACAAAACCCCGTATATCACCGTCGATCACCACCGCCGGAAACAATTATCAACACCGTCGGAAACAATCAATCCGCCGCCACCAAAGCCTAAAACAATCAAATCCGTCATCAATTTTCACTGTCGATCCAGATATAACCGTAAACATCATCGTAGATCTGTGATTACGCAGTCACCGTCGTCAAATCTGTCATCACGCCATCGTCAAATACGTTACCGCTGTCGCTCCGCAGCCGTAACATCATCTGAGATCGTTATGGAAGAAGAAAATATAGCTGAGATAATGGCGGATGCTGAGGCTATGGAAGAAGAAAATATAGCTGTTAATGAAGGTAAATCACATGTGATTCTTCTAGAATCACATGTTTTTCTGTTTTTCTGTTTTATCTAGTTTTCTGTAACAAAGAAGAAAAGAATTACATGTGATTCTATTAGAATCACATGTGATTCTGTTATGAAATAAATAGTGTTTGATCCTTGTAATCACATGTGATTTTGTAAAAAAAGAGGATCTCAGATCGTTATGATGGATGAAGCTGAGATATTGGTGGATGCTGAGGTGGAAGAAGAAAATATCGTTGTTATTCAAGGTAAATCACATGTGATTCAGCTAATTTTTTTGCTTTTCCAGCTTATTTTGTATATTAGTAGATTCTGTTTTATCTGTAACAAAGAAGAAAAGAATCACATGTGATTCTACTAGAATCACATGTTTTTCTATTCTATCTATTTTTCTGTAACAAAGAAGAAAAGAATTACATGTGATTCTTGTAGAATCACATATGATTCTAATGGAAACTCCAGGAGGATCAGTTTATTGGGAAGCTGTTGTTGATGATATTTATTTACCTGTTGAGGGGAAAAAGTTTAATACGATAGAGGAATGTATTGAAATGTACAACAAATATGCTGAAATAGCAGGTTTTGAAGTTAAAAAATTGGCACAAAAAAATACAAGAAGTGGTTTGGTAAAAAGTAAGTACCTTATGGGTAATAGGCAAGGGCTTCCAAAAGAGATAAATATAAACACATTAGATCTTGAAAAGAGTGATAAACAAGTCAGAAATACAAGACAACGGTTAACAGGTTGTATGGCGCGAATATTCATAACTTTGGATGATGTTTCTGGACAATATGAAGTAACTAAATTCATTGCTAAGCACAATCATTTAATGATTCTGAAAGAGTATGAGCATCTAACAAAGAACAAAGGAAGATGACTCAAGCGGAAAAGATGTTCGTTGTGAAAGCTTCAAATATGAAACTTGGTGCGACAAAGGCACACCATTTGTTATGTAGCATGAAAGGTGGTTCTCAATATGTTCATGGCACAAGTAATGATTTCAAGAATCATCAAAGAGATATAAATGTATGCATAGGTGAAAGTGACGCGCAAATGCTGATAAACAAAATGGAAAGCCGAAAGAAATATGTGCTGAACTTTACATTTCATTATAAGGTTGAAAAAAGTGAGTTGGTTGCAATGTTTTGGGCGGATGAAGTTGCCAAATGCAACTATAAGGAATTTGGAGATATAGTGTCATTTGATGCAACAATTAGAACTAACAAGTAAATAACTTTTCAAAGTTGTTAACAAATTCATGAATAACATGCGATTTAGATGAAGCACTTGTCATTCAATCTGAATCACATATGATTATATGAGAATCACATGTGATTCTCACAGAATAACATGTGAAAACTTTTGATTCTATTTTGAAATTTTTGTGTGAAACTTTTGATATTCAGGTACGACATGGTGTTTGTTCCATTCACCGGGATAGATAATCACAAAAAGTGTGTGACACTTGGTGCATGAATGCTTCTAAGAGAAGATGCAAAAGCTTACACATGGCTACTGAAATCATTCATGACGGCACATGAGAAACAACCAAAAATGATTGTAACGGATCAAGATAGAGACATGAAGTTAGCAATTGAAGCAGTTCTTACTGAATCCAAACACAGACTATGCATGTGGCATATCACCCAAAAAATTCCAGCAAAGGTATTTTAATTCATATACTATTTTAAAATTGCAAAAAACGATTTATCTATAATGAAACTGATTTCAAAAAGCGCTTGAACAAGATTGTGTGGAATATGTTCTTGGAACCATTCGAGAAATGTGGCTACCAGCGTATTTTATTGACTCACCACTGTTTGGATTGATGAGAACTACTTCAAGGTCTGAGAGTGAAAACGCTTTCTTCAAAAATTTCACAAATCACGGGTCAACATTGGTTAATTTCATGATGTGCTTCGAATCAGCAATGGAGAGGCAAAGGTATAGGCAAGAACAATTGGACTTTAACACATTTGACTCAGCTCCAAAACTTTCTACACAGTTAAATATGGAACGCCATGCATCTAAAGTATATACAAGAACAATATTTCTGCTTGTTCAAAAGGAATTAAAAGAAGCTTGTTGGTCTTGCACAATAGAAGAGTTTAAAACGGAAGAGGGTTGTGAGATGCTTAGGGTTAGAGATAGGAATACGGCTTTTTATAGGACACTTTATAAAGAAAAAGGAGAAGAAGTGTTGCAGGAATGTGAAAAAGTAGCAGAATACAAGGTAAATTTACTTTACATATTGTTAAATGTTTTTTAGCTGTTATCATTGAATATAAAAAATCACATGTGATTCTACTAGAATCACATGTGATTTCCAGAAGAATCACATGTGATTCCAAAATTAAAAAAGTTCTAATTTTCTTCCCTTTCTTTTCTATAATAAGGTTCTGCGTTCTCTTGAAGACGGGTCAGTGAAATGTACTTGCTGGCATTTTCTTCGATTCGGGTTCTTATGTCGACACGCATTCTGTGCTTTGAAGAACCGTGATGTTCAAAAGACCCCGGAAAAGTACATTTTGAGGCATTGGTGGAGAGATATAATACTACCTGCACTGAGAAGAAACACAAACAGGTATGGAGAAAAAAATGAACCAATTGAGAAATTAACAAATGAGGCTACTTTCGTGGTAGACGAGTGTTTATTTTTGTTGGGTAAAGATGAAGGCAAGTTAGGAAAGTTTGTGGAAGAATTGATATCAATCAAGAAAGGAATTGAGGTTGCAGTGCCTAAACCTCCTTCACGCAAAACAAAAGTTGTAATTGAGGATATATATGCAGTTGAGAAACCTGAAAAACATGTGGTCAACAATCCATCCAAAGCTTCAAACAAGGGTTGGTCTGAAGAAGCACGAAGAAAGATTGGAAGAGAAATAGCACTTGACGAGACATCTAAGCGGAAAAGGAAATGTGGATTCTGTGGAGAGAAGACTAACAAGTACTCCAAGTTGACATGTCCGTTGAATCCAAAGTATATTGAAAAACTGGCAAGAATTGCTGCTGCACAAGAGCCTAGAACTGATGTAGGTGAACAACAAACAAGAAATGTCACAGCTGAAAAAGAGACTAACGCTTCTTGAATAACAATTTCTTTAAATTTGCGTTTTACATATCATACTTTGATTAGATTTGGTTATTTATTTATTTTTGTTAAACTGTTGGAAAAGTGTTATGAGAATCTTAATTGAATACTTTTTGTTTGATGTTGCAGCAGATTCGATATTTTTGTTTGCTTAGATATGGTTTTTTCTTAAGAATCACATATGATTCTCAAGAATCACATGTGATTCTATTAAATCACATGTGATTCATTACGAATCATATGTGATTATTTCTGAATCATATATGATTTGTATTTAGAATCACATGTGATTCATAGCGAATCATATGTGATTTTTGTTTATTGTTCTAGCAGATTTGCTATTTTTAACTGAACATAAATGCAAGATGTTAAATTACAATAAAACTTTAAAACATACAACAAAAATAGTAAAGTAAAAAACTACCATCAGATTTTATAATACCATCAGAAATTGTTCAATACTACATCAGATTTTACCAAAAGACTACCCATCAGAAATTTTTCAATACTACATCAGATTGCATTCACAATAATTGAGATCCTTGTTTGTTCAGGTATCTCAGTCTGGAACTTGTAAGCCAAATCAAACATCTTTTGCGAATGCACATTCAACTCATGCAAGAGAATCTTGGTAGCAATTTTGAACCTCATTCGCATCAACAACGAAACCTGCTTCTCTGATTCTGGACACATACCAACATCCCATTTTGCGACAGGTTCACCAACATAACACTCCATATGAATCATAGCGAAAACTCCATAGTCTGCATGGTTGTCGTTAGTCTTCCATTTCAAATTTGGAATGCGTCCTCTAACATTTAAAACAACATCATGTTTTGGATTTTAACGTTGTAACAGAAACCTGGAAAAAAACTTTTTCGACAAAATAGAAAAACAAAGTAAAAATCACATATAACCGGTATAAAAATCACATATGATTCTTAAAAAACACTTGCCAGAAGTTCACAAGCACCCTTGTACTTTGCGACGTAGGTCTGTGGAGAATTATCAAGGATGATCATCGATGTTACACTCTTCTTAATGTTGAAAACAACCACATAAAAATGATCGGAGACATGAATCGGGAAAAACGCTTATAAAAACAAAAAAAATGAAACTTAAAATACCAATTCAAAGTTCTGCAAAAATTATATTTCTAAATGAAATGAGAAATTACCAATTCAATTTCTGCAAGAGACTTAGAGGCATTGACATTTTTAAAATGAGCCGAAATCTCCGCTGAAAAGATATTCCACTGCTCATCTTCATTAATAATTCCTTTAACCATAGCATATGTCTGTATTAAACAAGAAATGTAAAAATAAATACACTTATCAATAAAAATAATTATACTTATCAATAAAAATTAATACACTTACAATACAACCGGTTGGAAAAAAATGCCTTTTTGGTGATGTATCCTTTTTAGCAGATTCTTCATAATTCAATATTGCTGCCCAACAGTCAAGAACATTGGCATCTATCCACAACCTTGGTGCCAACATCTCCATGTTCAAACATACAACTGATACCTCATGGATACTAGAACGAGTTTGAAAAACCATTTCCCTAAATTACAAAACAAAACAAAAAAGTGAATTAGAAAAATTAAAAATGATTATAGTAAAATCACATGTGATTCTACAACTTTTAATTATAGGAACAAAAAAAAAATGAATTTGAAAAAAGTTAACTTACATCTTATCACCCTACATTGAGAACAAACTATTCCCCAACTCAAACTCAACCCTCTTAAGGAGAGCGATAACTTTCGTTGGCTTATTCATGTATGGAGATGACAGATAAGAAGACGGCTTAACCGTTCTTTTCTTAGGAGATGAACGAGTAACCACTCGATCAGGAGTCCGAGGACACTCATTGTTAACCGGCTGAACAACTCGAGGCCAGTTGAAAAAATCGTCCTGAATAATAACAAATATTTAGTTATGATTAATAAAATGAACAAATTAAAAAAATTAAAAAATGGAGTATGTATACATCATAGTATGCATCGCAAATACAATCAATCACCTCTCCGAGCCAGTCAATGTTTGCTTCGATCCACTACGTATAAGTTTCGTCACTCAACAATGGTGCTTCCTCTTCATTTTCAGGAACAATCTCAAAAGCAACACCTTCCCGAACGTTCTTTCCATCCACATTATTACCACCAACATCTTTACTTGCAACATCAACGTTCGCACCATCCACATGATCTCCACAACCATCTTTCCCAGCACCATCAACATTCTCGCCATCCACATGATCTCCTCCAACATCTTTCCCAGCAGCATCAACATTCTCGCCATCCACATGATCTCCCACAACATCTTTCCCAGAACCATTATCATTCTCGTCATCTCCTGGATGAAAATCATCAACATGAACATCTTCAAGCAATACAGTTTCCTTGAAAACTCCTACATATTTCTCGTATAATTCAAAAACATCTTCATCATTTGGAAACTCTGAATTAGCCTTTCTCAGAAGATCTTCAAGTTTAACCTTCTCACGAGATATAGATGAAAGCTTTTCTTTAATCATCTTGCAAAAACTCTGCAAAAATAAACACAAAAACAAATGAGACATGTCACATAATATCACATTTGATTCTTCTAGAATCACATTTGATTATTCTAAAAGAATCACATGCGATTCTAAAAGAATCACATGTGATTCAACTAAAATCACATGTTACAGATATTAAACTTACAGAAAAGACAGGAAAATAGTCAAACCTGTTTGTCGGTAGGAGGCACGCAGGAAGTACGAGCCTGGCTCACATTGACACGACCATCATGAAAACCTTTGGTTTCATGTACTTCAGATTCACTCCACTCCCCATGCAATTCCAATTTACCTATGACCTCTTTTTCAATCTCAAGCTTCTGTCGTAGATTCATCGAAGTTGTGCGCCAGTTTTGGATAGCAGGATGGTAACGAATAACAGGACAACGCTCAAATTTTGTGGAATCAAAGTGCAAGAGTTGTTAAAAGTAAAATAAAACACAGTGAGACCATAAAAAAGTATTCACAAAAAGTGTAAACATAAAAAGGATAAACTTACAATCAAGAAACACAATGGACAATGTTGTAGCCGGCAGGAGTGTTTGGGAGCTCACTGAATTGAAGACAGTCGTAAATAAAACCGCACCAATCAATTTTTGCGATGTTAGTATCTTCGCTAATACGTCTAACCACAGTCAAATTAACAATTGCCTTCATTGTATCAGCTTTACCCATAACATTGGCAAATAGCGTAAGGAAGTTGACTTTAAACATAAAGTCAACTTGCTTTGCGACGACCAGTTTTTCAGCAATATCACTAGCACGGATATCCTTCAACTTCTTTGGAAACTGCTTAAGCCACAGTTTCACAAAATCGTCATCAAGAGGTCTCTCTGGTAAATCAAATAAAGAATTTTCACCAAGAGGAACTCCTAAGATCTCGTGGATTTTCTCACGAGTCACAAGAATCTTCCCTTTTTCCAACACAAGCTCGTAAGTTTCGTTATTAAAATTTCACACCACAAACCTTGCCATACGAGAAGGTAATGTATCAATAGAAACTGAGTACAATGAAGAAAACCCAATATCCGCCAAGAAAGATCTCATATCAACTTTTGCATCACGGATTGTTGAAAACAAGCTAGAAGGAACTGTCCTAGAAAGGAGAACTGGAAAATCACTCAGATACGCATTCCTCTTAATCTGGTCGGGGCTAAAAGGTTTCTTCTTTTTCTTATTTGGTTCTGACTTTAATACACGCTCCTTCTTCAAAACTTTCTTAGGCTTCGAAACCTTATCTTCTGTCTTTAATATACGCTTATTCTTCAAAACTTTCTTAGGCTTCAAAACCTTTTTTTCTGTCTTTAATACACACTTCTTCTTCAAAACTTTCTTAGGCTTCGAAACCTTACCTTCTGACTTTAATACACGCTCCTTCTTAGCCTTCGATACAACTATAGCCTTCTTCAAAGATTTCTTACGCTTCAAGACCTCTTCTTCTTTAGACAAAGAATCAGACTCAGAAACACGCTTTCGTTTCTTGGTCTTGGGAACACTATTAATCTTCTTGACACATTTTTTAGCCCTATGTTCTTTGGAGTCGCTATCAGACTCAGAAATGTCTTTCTTAACCTTTCTACTCTTTCCCCTAACAATCTTTGATTTTACATTCTTAACTAACTCCTCTTCACTTTCCTCACCCTCGCTACTTTCATCATCCTCATTAGCTTCCTCATCACTTTCACTTTCCTTATCCTCTTCACTTTCCTCTTCTTCAACAAACTCATCCTCATCATCATTATTAACTTCAACATACTCATCTTCATCGTTATCAGACTCACCCTCGTCCTCACCACCACCTTCTTCATCAGACTCACCCTCCTCATCATCATTGCCTTTTGGTTGATTGCTTTATAAAATTCTCTTAGTTGGTTGCTTTGTAAAATTCTCTTTAGGCTTATGTGCAACAGATTTTGATCGACCTGCATTAAAATTTTAAATGTTAATAACCATAAAATAATCTACTAGAATTACATGTGATTCTAATAGAATCACATGTGATTCTACTGAAATTCATTTTTGCTCATATCTTATCATTTATCTGAAAACATGTGAAACAGCTACAACACGCGCATAACCATAACAACTACTTATTTAGAAAAAAAACATTAATGAACTATAACTAATGTAGCATACATGTTGATAATCGATGTTTTACCATAACCCCCCAACCTATCATTTCGTCAAACAGTTCTATAGCATCGGCCACCCTTCTAGCTTTTATTATTTGCACATAAGTATCCATGTTCAATTCACATATGTTAGTTAATAGTATTTCAAACATTTATATCTAAACTTCTACACTATGATACTTGACATTTTTACATTCTCGCACTATGATACATAACATAACAGATGTACGCGCATATGGACGTATCCTATGGCCAAACAGATACATGACTGTACATATATGTCTGTCTGTTGAATTCACTGTTTCGCACATCAAAACATCTTAACAATCATCAAAACATCATCATTATTTGCCAAAACACATTCTACTTATTAACTACTAGAATGACCTTGAATCACAAGTGATTCTACTAGAATCACATGTGATTCTAGTGAAATTCATTTATGCTCATATCTTATCCAACTCATCTTATCAGTTAACCATAAGAACTACTTATTATCAACAAAATACAATCATCTACTAAACCATAAAAATTACTTATTATCAACAAAATACAAACTAGCAACAAATCACTAAACCTAATCAACTGAAAAATAATTAGTTAAAAAACAATAAGCAAAAACTAAAAATATACACAGCATGAATAAAAAACTAAAATAAGCAAAATCTACACAGCATGAATAAAAACCTAAAATAAGCAAAATCTACAAAATAAAGCAACAAAACCTAAAAAACTAAAATAAGCAACAAAATAAGTAACGCCTATTTCTAATATCCACAAAACGTAAATAATCAACAAAATAAGCAATTTTGTTCAATATCTAATGCTTTTAATCATAATCAAATGAAAAATAACTGAAAATTTTACCAGCAACAGGATGAACAGATGAAGACACCTTCCTTTTATCCTTACTCGCTCCTATTTCATCAATTAACTCCATTATTCATAAGATTGACAGTTTACGGCGGCGGCTTGACAGATTTGATGGTGATTATTTGAGAGATTGAGATTGATAGTAACGATTATTGAATGAGAGCGGGTGAGAGTGAGAGATTATTGAATGAGAGTGGGTGAGAGTGAGACTTATGAATGAGACGGTTATTGAATGAGACGGTTGTGTTAGCAGGAAAAAGAGAGGTCGGGAAATGACCACATTGCCCCCATCATTAATTGAAAAAAAAATGATTAATATTAACCGTGGATGGTGAAATAGATGGACGGACGAGATCCATTGGTAAAATTTGGATCTACACGGATCTTTTGTCTTCTTGGGATAGGCATAAATGGGCCGGATTGTCAAAATTTTGAGGTTCTATTTTTGAAAATATTTTGTTTCCATAATGGAAGTTGAGAGCTCAGAGCTCCACATGTTATCTTTAATGCTGAACTGGCTGTTAGTTCGTCGACATAGGCTATGTTTGGCGCGGAGTTTTTTGGAGCTTTTTGGGACGATGAGCGGTGGGCAATGAGGTTTTTGATTTTTATTGTTCGTTTGGCAAAGGAGCGGTGAGCTTTGCTATTTTTTAGGAAAACTCATTTTTCTAATGCTTCTTTAAGAAGCTATAAGCGATGAGCTGTGAGCTGTGGCTACTGCTCACAGCTGACTGTGGCTACTGCTCACTGTTACTTTTACCAAACATAGCCATAGTATATTTGGCACGGAGTGGTGTAGAGCTTTTTGGAGCGGTGAGCAATGAGCATTTTGGTTTTTAGTAATCGTTTGGCAAAGGAGAGTCGAGCTTTGCTATTTTTTAGGAATTCTCATTTTTCCAATGCATCTGTAAAAAGCGGTCAGCGGTGAGCTTTGATTACTGCTTACAGCTCACTGCTAGGATTTTGAGATATGTAATTTAAAATATATAGTCCAACATAAACCTTAATCAAAATAAGCATTTCAAATACTTAGCGTTGATCTTTTTTACAACTCAATGTTGGTTTCTAAACATTAATTATGAGGAAAGTTTCATTATAGTGACAAACGACGCGCGTTGCCGTGGAAGTTTTTTGTTGATATTAGGTAGTAATTATTTTCTTGTTTTCGGATTAGACCCAACTGAAACTTGCAGGTATGTTACAGTAAGTTGAAAGGCAATTTAACATAGAAAAAAAATGGTATACAATATAAATTGTCCGGAAAACATTATGACTGTAAATCTGAAAGTCATGAATTAGTATACTATTAACATTTGGCAATTTATTATTGTTGTTCGGCAGCAATTGGTCAGCCAACCTACGGGTGAAGACTTCGTATACAATAGTGTATTTCAGCACGGCATAATTATTATAGGATGATTAGTGTTGGGAATTCTGGAAATAAAATATTTCTTGTTGCTACCGATAGTGAAAGTTGGTTTCTGCCGATAGTGTTGGTTCCTGCCGAAGCTCATTACTGCTGATAGTTATATTTTGTTTCTGCTGATAGTGTTTGTTGCTGCGGATATTATTGTCTGTTATCCGTATGTTTAGTAAGTTTATTTATAGAAGAGATCATGTTTATCTCTTTACACGTATTCTTGTAGGACGGGTTAGGGTTAGGGTTCCTTGTCATTATAAAAGGAACACCCCATCTATGAGTTTAGATATCTTGGTAACTTAACAATCTTCAATAAAATCATCTTTTAGTTCATTATACGATCCATAGAGGATCATAGCATTAGTTCTTTTCTTTTCTTGTTCATAATCAGAGGTTCTCTTGTAGTGTGCTTGTGATTACATAGGCATCCTACCGATCCACATAGGCTCAAAGATCTAGCAGGCTCTTGTTGAATCTAACACGCCTGCTAGATCTTTGAGCCTATGTGGATCGGTAGGATGAGCTTCGGCAGGAACCAACTTTCACTATCGGCAGCAACAAGAAATATTTTATTTCCAGAATTCCCAACAATCCTCCCCTAATCTTGAGGAAATAGTGTATTTCCGAAAAGATTCCCTAGGTGTGCACTTGATTCTGAAATAACTTGGAAGTTCATAGGGAGAGGATTAGACCAACAGCAGCATCAGTAAGTAACCAGCAGCAACACTTGAAACTTCCAGCAGCAACTTCGATAGTTCAGCAGCAATAGGAAATCATCCTCAAAAGAAGATCTAAGCTGGTCACCATGTCATTCTTGTTCTTGACTGCTACTATGACAATATGTACATCAAATCACTTAAGTTTCATACTATTCTCATCACATCCAGGTGTGTTAACTCCTGTGAGAGGTGAATCATTGAAAATTAATGGATTTGATGTCTCTTTACCAATAGCCATCACTACTGGAGTAGCCAATGTTTTGATGTGTAAGATCATGGTACATTGATAACCATCGGATTTTGAGTAAACCAGCAACTGTAAACGGATTTGAGTTGTCTTTACCTGTAGCCGTTTGCTCAGGACTAGCCAATTCTTTGGTCTCAACTGAACCTTGGTGAATTGAATACCAAATATGGATACCAAATGTCTTTACCACAAACCATACTTTTGTGGACTAGCCAATTCTTTGGATCCCATAAAGGGTTACATCCATGGTGAATTGAGAACCATTTTCAACTCTTAGGAATAAACCATGGGTGAGTTGAAGTACCCAATAGCTTTGAGCAAGCTATTACAGCTATCAACGGATTTGATTATCACACCAGAGCCGTACCCTCATGGTGAATCAACTCTTTCTTGTCTGCAAGACATGGTGAGTTGAATACCATTTGCTGTGTAGGTGTAAACACCAACACTGTACCTGCAAGGTGTTGCTCAAACCAACTTATTAGCACACAATATACACAATTTTTTTTTTTTTTTTTTTTTTTTTTTTTTTTTTTTTTTTTTTGAACTAAAAGAAAGAAATCAGAAACAAACCAAAAGAAAAGAAAGAAAAGAAAGAAAATAAGAAAAGATAAGAAAGAAAGAAAGATATACAACAGCAACACGAATCCTCCCCTTAGACTTAAACCTCCCCTGAATCTCAGCACCTAAGGATTGAGCATTCCAATATGAACCACCAGATAGTTGAACCTTGGACCATCAAATGCTTTAGTCAACAGGTCAGCCACATTCTCATCAGAGTCAATCTTAAGCACCTGAATAAGATGCTTCTCATAAGCATCCCTAATGAAATGATGCCTAATCTATATATGCTTTGTTCTTTGATGAAACACTGGATTTTTAACAATACAGATGGTACTTTGGTTGTCAATGAAAATTTTAGTGTTCATGAAGTTGAACCTATAATCCAACAATTGATTTTGCAACCAAAGGACCTGTCCACAGCAGCTAGCAGCAGCAACATACTCTGCCTCAGTAGATGATGTAGCTACAATAGTTTGCTTCTTGCATTGCCAAGAAACCAATCTCCTTCCCAAAAACTGGCAACCTCCTGTAGTAGATTTTCTATCAAAGTTTGCTCCAGCATAGTCACTATCACTATAAGCTTCTAGCACAAAAGAAGAATCCTTTGGATACCAAAGTCCCAGCTTAGGCTGTCCTTTTAAATACTTGAAGATTCTCTTAACAGCATTTAAATGGGAAGTCAAAGGTGTAACCTGATGTCGAGCACAAGCACAGACTGCAAACATGATATCAGGCCTGGAAGCTGTCAAATACATCAAAGAACCTATCATAGATCTGTGTAAGTGAACATTTACAGCATCATCAGGTTCATGATTAGATTTCGGCTTTGGAGCTTCAAAAGGTGTTGTAGCAGTCCTCACATTGTCCAAGTCAAACTTCTTAAGTATGTCATGAACATACTTTTCTTGATTAATGAAGATACCATCTGGTCTCTGTTGAACCTGTAAGCCCAAGAAGAATGTCATCTGCCCCATAGCACTCATTTCAAATTCACTTTTCATCAAGTCCTCAAAATCCTTACACCAGGCTTCATTAGTGGAACCAAAAATAATATCATCTACATACACTTGTACCAAGATGATATCTTTAAAATTCTTCCTAATGAAAAGTGTTTTATCTATTGTTCCCCTTCTGTATCCATGTTTAAGTAGAAAAGCAGACAATCTGGCATACCATGCTCTTGGTGCTTGATGAAGTCCATAGAGTGCTTTCACCACTTTATAAACCAAATCAGGATGTTGTGGATCCACAAACCCCTGTGGTTGAGTAACATATACTTCCTCTTCAATACTCCCATATAGAAATGCACTCTTCACATCCATCTGATAAACCACAAACCCCATAAATGAAGCAAAAGCCAAAAATAGTCGAATAGCTTCAACTCTTGCTACTGGTGCAAACACCTCATCATAATCAATACCCTCTTCTTGTCTATGTCCCTGAGCTACCAATCTAGCTTTATTTCGAACCACAATGCCCCTAGCATCCCGTTTATTCTTGAGAATCCATTTAGTTCCAATTGCATGTTTTCCTTCAGGCAATGGTACTAATACCCATACTTTCTGATTCTTGAACTGCTGCATTTCCTCTTGCATAGCCTCAACCCAATCAGAATTATCAAGGGCTTGAGCTACACTACTAGGTTCAGTTTGAGATAGAAAGCAAGCATAGAGACAATGAAGATAGTCAGTGTGATTGCTTCTTAACTGTTCTTGAATGTAACTTAGAAAAGCAGATTCTCCAAACTTGGATTGATTCAACCTTCTTCTTGTTTGAACAGGAGAATTTAGATCACCAAGAATCAAAGATTGAGGATGTACTGTGTTAATCCTCTTGGTAACAACAGGATCTACCTCATAAGTTGTGGCTTGATTAGAAATAGAGGGATTTGCTTCACTATCATAAGAGGAGTGAGTGAAAATTCCAGATCTTGACTGATGATGAGGATCACTCAGCTTAGCTGCTGAAGAAAGTGAATTTCCCAGATCAGATGGACTTGGAAATCTAGTTGGAGGCTCACTGAATCCCAACAAATCAGCAGATGGAGTAGACAAAGAAGCAGCAGGATTAGTAACATCAGCAGGAACAGCAGATGTATCAGCAGTAACAGGTGAACTATCAGCAGAATTGACATCAGCAGGAACAGGAATCCCACCAGCAGAAGCCATTTCTCTTCTAACTTCAGCTTCAGCATTTCTCAATAGCTCCACTGTTTCTTGTGAAAACCCAGAACCAAACTTTTCAGCAGCTCTCTTGGCTTGATATTCTTGTCTTTGAAGCCTAGCAAGGTCTTCTGCAAAACTTGAATTATCTTCAGTCTTATCAGAAGAATCTTTGAGTTCTGTACCTGAAAAGTGGTTAGAGGGAAAAGAAGGAACAACTATTGGTCGTTCATCACACTCTGAATCAGACTCATCATCTGAGGTACCTGCATTGTTAGATGAATAAACATTTGGACCTACAGATTGATTAGCTTTATATCTAGAATAACCCAAAGAATCAGTCAAATAATCTAGGTCAAAATACCATTCATGACCTGCACCTTGTAAATTGGGTTTGTCTTCTAGAAACCTTAAATTGAGTGTTTCTTCTACCCTCTTAGCAGACAAGTTATAAACCCTATAGGCCTTACTATGAGCAGAATATCCAACAATGAACCCTTCATCTGCCTTCTCTTCAAATTTACCTAGGTGATCACTAGTATTCAAGATAGTTACATGACATCCAAAAGGCTTAAGGTAACTTATGTTGGGAACCTTTCCAGACAAAAGCTCATAAGGAGTTTTGTTGTGGGGATTAGTAATAGATACTCTATTCAGCACATAGCAAGCAGTGCTTACTGCTTCAGTCCAAAACATGGTAGGCAACTTAGAGTCAGCTAGCATAGATCTAGCTGCTTATATAAGAGTCCTATTTTTCCTTTCTGCAACCCCATTTTGTTGTGGGGTTCTGGCACTACTATAATCCCTTTTAATCCCCTTATTCCCACAAAATTCAATTAAACTAGAGTTCTTAAACTCAGTTCCATTATCACACCTTATAGCCTTAACTTTTCTATTTAGCTGATTTTCAATTAAGGTAATAAAATCCCTAAGCACAGAATAGGTTTCATTTTTGGTACCTAAAAAGAAAGTCCAAGAAAACCTGCTAAACTCATCAGTAATCACCAGACAATAATACTTATGATCTCTACTTCTGATAGAAGTTGGACCAAAAAGATCCATATGAAGCAGTTGCAGAGGCTCAGAGATGGTGCTCACAGCAGTAATGGCCTTGTATGATGCCCTGTGTTGCTTCCCTTTATTGCAGGCAACACAATTGTGTTCATTTGTGAAGGTCTTGAAAGGGAGTCCATGCACTAAGCCATTCTTTGCCAGCTTGTTGATAGTCTTGAAGTTCACATGTGCCATCCTTCTGTGCCATTTGTTTGCTTCATCCACAGAAGCCTTTGCCACCATACAAGCAAGATTAACCTCAGGGTTAACATCATTCAGATTGAAGCAATACAGGTTGTGAGTCCTTGGAACTTTGAGCACTATCTCACTATCATCAGGCATCTTGAAGTCCTTGGAGAGCACAAGACAGTCAGTCTCAGTGAAGAGAACTCCATTCTTCTTATCACATATTTGTGAGACAGAAAACAAATTGAAGTTCCTGAGTTCCTTCACATAGAGAACATTCTCAAAGTCCAGTTTAGGAGTCTTAATGGTTCCTTTCCCTGTAATCTTTCCATCACCTCCTCCAAATGTCACTGTTCCTCCATAAAAGGGCACAAAGTTATGCAACCTTTCCAAATTCCCTGTCATACTCCTCGAACAACCACTGTCAACAATACCTACTTCTTTACTCTTAAAAGGAATATCCTACAGAACAAAATAACATACAACAATGTTAGATACATGGGAGGCCCAAGTCATTACTGACTTGGGTCTGCCTTGTGGATCAATAAAAATTAAACCATGGAGATTGATGAGATCCACCATTGTTCTTGGACCCCATTCTCATATATCTGTTACTGTTTCTCCAAGAACAACCTGCTGAGGACTTAACAGCAGTTCCCCATCTTGCCTTTCCCATTTTAAAGGTGTCGAAATAAACAGGCCACATATTATTTTGAAAGTAAGTGCTGGTAGGTCTGTAGTAAGGTCTAGAACCATTGCTTCTCCAATCAGCAGGAATGGACTTATCAGCAGCAACTGGCTTACCAGCAGGAACTGACTTGCCAGCAGCAACAGAAACTCTACAAGAGTTTATTCTTGCTGCTTGAGGAATATATGGAGGAATTGCACTAACATTGTTCCATACAGACCTATTTTGACATGCATATTTACCCATTTGTTTTTCATAATAGTCACAATCTTTAATAAGATGATCATAACTATGACACACAAAGCAAGATTTCTTTCTAGAGGCCTTTTTCTTAACATTCTCTTTCTTATTGCAATCCGAAGAATTCCAACCAACATAATTAAAATTATTCTTAACCAAATTAAAATCACAACCAGAACTGTTTGAAACAAAACCAAAACTAGAAACATTATTGTTTTTAATATTATCAAAAGAAACATCTTCAACTCTTTGGGATTCATCAGTTTCCACTTTTGAGGACATATCTTCTGATTTTATTGATGTAGACTTCTCACTTGATCCACATGTGGCATAGTCATCAGTCTTGATTTCTTCAAATTTGTCACTGTTAGAACAAGAGACAAATTCATTAGAGTCACAATCAAGATCAGGCAAGTTCTTTGCCTTTTTGCCATAAGTCATTTGTGAATCATCAAAGTCAAGGTCAAGGGCTGTGTGGATAGGGACAGGCTTAAAAACACCTCTTATAGGTGGAGGAACTGCATTCATCCCTCCTTCCTTAACAAACTTAACAGGTTTTTGATAATCTTCCTTAGGGGTAGGGTCAAATATCCTAGGGTTATAATCCCCAACATCATATCCCAACCCTTTCTTACGCCAACCAGACTGAGTACCATAGTTAACAAGATATTTTTCTGATTGTTGCCATGAGTTTATCCTAGCCACTTCACTATCCAATTTAGCCTTTAAATCCTGATTTTCTAATTTGATCTTAGCAACTTGAGATTCAGAATATTTAAGACAGTTATTGGAGTTCTCCAAATCTCTTTCCAACACCCTTATTTTTTGTTCATATGCATTCTGATTAGCTTCATGCCAAGCCTTTTGTTTCTCCACAGTTTTAAGAGCCTTTTTATAAGCTTGAATATCTACAAATAATTTATTATATTCAGGCTCCATTTCATCAAATTCCCTTTTTAACTCAGTATATTTATTTTCACTATCCTTTTGCAATTTATTATATTTAATTTGACAATCAAAAGGACATTTTAGTACCTGAGTTGGATAACCCATCATTCCAAATTCTCCAGCCACATGTGTCTCAGCTCCATTTCCAGCAATCATCCCATAAATCCGTGAAGCTCCAGTCACCTCATGTTCATTCCAATCCAGCATTGCATCCACAGATACTAGAGCTTTATCTTCCTCTGGTTCCAATTCTTTCATTCTGAATGCTGAATACCTTGATCTATCATCAACTTTCTTGTCTTGGCATTCTCTGGCAAAGTGTCCTATCTGACCACACTTGAAGCACTTTACCTTCCTTCTGTCAAACCTTGCACCTTCCCTTCCATTGAGATTAAGCTTCCTTCCAGACTGCTGCTCAAACCTGTTAACCTTTAATGACAGCATAGCCAACTGCCATTTGATATCCATCTCCTCCAAGTCAAATTGATCAATTTGATCAAAATCATCATACATCAACTGTTGTTGTGGAGTACTTTCAGCAACAAATGAATGAAGAATTTCCTCAACAACATTGTCATTCCTTGATTGAGATCTTGATGATGCAGGAGAATAGGAAACAGATGAAGATGAATGGTTTGGACTATCACCATGAGAGACCTTATTAGCACTTGGAGCACTAACAAATGCAGTATGAGTAGGTGTATGAGATGAATAAGTAGAAACCCCTTTGATGTCAATCTCTAGGGTCTTGAGCTTGTTGTACAGATCATCAAAGCTTAGGTAGTCCAATCCTCCTTTGGCTTTCAGAGTTATAGAAACTTGAGACCAGGATGAAGGTAAAGCCCTCAGAAACTTTGTGTTGCAATCTTCATTATCTGGTCGAGCCTGCAACTGATTAAGTTGGCTGAGGATCTTGTGAAATCGATCATACCCTTTGTGAATACCTTCTTCCTCAGAGATCTTAAACTCTTGAAATTCCTGCTTAAGCATTGATTTCCTCATCTTTTTGGATTCCTCATTCCCACCGAATCTAGCTTTTACAGCAAGCCAGATTTCTCTAGCATCATCTAGGTGATGAAAATCACCCATGTGATCCTCTGGGAGTGCCTGAAGCAAGAGAGTTCTTGCTTTAGTTTCCCTTTGCACAGCCAGCTGCTCCTCAACTGTTGCAGGAGCGAGAATAATGATTCCTCCATTCTTATCTCTTCCAATTCTCTTCTTGCTATTCCCTTTGAGGATAACATTCCAAAGATGGTGATCACTGTTGGAGATCCAGTACTCCATCTTCATCGCCCAGACTTCATACTCTTCCTTCTTAAGATATGGGAACTTAGCATTACTGTTGGACACAGTGGTTGTAACAATTTGTTGTTGAACTTTTGTAGGTTCAGGTTCTTCATTGTTAATTGCAGCGAATTCAGGGTTTTCAAAATCAGGGTTTTCAAATCCAGGGTTTTCATCGCCCATTGTGAAAGGGTTTAGAGAGATTGTTTTGAGAACTTTTGTATCCGGATCAGAGATCCTCACGAGGCTCTGATACCACTAGTTGAATCTAACACGCCTGCTAGATCTTTGAGCCTATGTGGATCGGTAGGATGCCTATGTAATCACAAGCACACTACAAGAGAACCTCTGATTATGAACAAGAAAAGAAAAGAACTAATGCTATGATCCTCTATGGATCATATAATGAACTAAAAGATGATTTTATTGAAGATTGTTAAGTTACCAAGATATCTAAACTCATAGACGGGGTGTTCCTTTTATAATGACAAGGAACCCTAACCCTAACCCGTCCTACAAGAATACGTGTAAAGAGATAAACATGATCTCTTCTATAAATAAACTTACTAAACATACGGATAACAGACAATAATATCCGCAGCAACAAACACTATCAGCAGAAACAAAATATAACTATCAGCAGTAATGAGCTTCGGCAGGAACCAACACTATCGGCAGGAACCAACTTTCACTATCGGCAGCAACAAGAAATATTTTATTTCCAGAATTCCCAACAATTAGACACAACTGAAACTTGCAGGTTACATTACAGCCCTCAATAGGATAAACTGGAAAAGAAATCAAGGGAATCCTGAAATTTGATGCTGCAAATTCACTGGTCGCTTCCCTAAGACCCATTGGTGGATCTTCCTAGTCAGGTTATGTTTTTTACCTTCTTTTCTGGTGATGTTCGCAGCAGCAAGTGTAGACCTTTTTTTTGGCGGTTTTTCTGATGTTTTAACTGCTGCTGGTTTCCCACGACACTTGTTTTTCTTGGCAGATGGTGCTACAATAGGTTGAAAGTCTGAACTGTCAGTGGTAGTTGATTTCTTTTAGTCTGATGTGTTGAAAGATGTTGTTTACATATCGAAAGACTTACATTGTTGTGATCCTCTTTGCAGGTATGTTCCAATTCATGTTGGGCAATATAACCACTGGTATGTCTGTGAAAATATGAGAAAGCAGAAAGTTAATGATCCTCCTTATCAATTTTGTGGTTAATTGTAAGTATCAAATACTTGGCAAATATTATGTACATAAATGAGTACACCAAACTATCAATTAATGGCATTAACTTTTACTTTAATACATAGGTAGGATTTGCTTTAAATTCACATCAGCATATCCATTAATACACAAACTACTTGCATTAGAAATAAAAAATCTGAACAAAATTGTAAAAAATGAGTTTAAAGCCAGAAATGATTGAAATTTCTTCAAATGATTCAACCTTTTCTGATGAAATTTCTTCACCATGGTCAAGCTATTTTCCTAGTTGGTATTCAACCTCATCTGTTGTCTCAAAAAAGAGTACAGCTGCTAGGTGTTTCAAAAAGGTTTCAACCTCTGTTAATCCTCCTGTCACCACTGAAGATCTTTCAATGACTGCCAAAAGGGTTCAAGTTCTAGGACTTCCAAGCAAGGAGACTGGAAAAAGGATTCAAATCCTAGGCCTTGCAACCAAGGAGATTTATCTAAAAATGACAGCCAAAGGAAAAGGAAGAAGCACTCTTACTTGAAGTATTCCCACCACTGCCTTTCGTTAAGAATGTGAGAGGATTTAGATACACTTAGGATGTTACTCCTGTATAACGTGTATAAGATACTTTGAGTGAATGCGATTAAGCATGCGGAATCTACTTAACCACACTTAGAAGAATTGTGATTCGGTTAATGGAACAGTAATGGTTTGTGCATGAACAATGAAGACAATAGAATAACTCCAAACGATTCAATATTATTACTGGAATAATACGAGTGATCTTAGCTATCACTAGGGTTACAAAACCTTGAATCCTTAACAAAAACTTTGACTGATATTCGTGCATTCATCTAACCTAGGATCTCCTTTTATAGACATAAGGAGTCCTTTACATGGTAAGTATTCACCGTATAAATCTAACTAAATAAGATATACACAAATCCTTTCCATACTTATCTTTAATACAAGTGTTTATCTAACCAGCAGTACCTTCTGATATACTAGCAGTACTAACCTAGCAGTTTGTATTGTTAGTTATATCTCAGCAGTCTTCATTCCTACACTAGCAGTTTGTACTGTTAGTGTATTTCTCTCAGCAGTACTAACTTCAGAACATTTAATTCCCAACAATCCTCCCCTAAACTTGTGATTTATCCCAAATCATCAAGTTTCTTCTGAATTAAATGAGGATCTGAGGATCTTCCAAACACTACATAGTCAGTCTCTTGATCTGAGCTTTCCTTTGTTCTGCAAGATAGAATATTTTTCTAACCAACTCATCTGCCATATGTGAATCACCTTCAACCTGGAGTGTTGAACATACCAAAGCTAATAAAATTGCTGCTCTGAGAGGATACACTTTTTCTACCAACATATAAATTTCTAATCCATCTTTGGTAGAAATCCTGTGAACACCACAAGTATCAAATAATCTCCATGTAATCTCTTTAATTAGAGCTTGAAACCTCCAAATAGCTTCTCCTCCATCAGGTTCATATATTCTTTTCAATTGAACCCATAATTCCTTATCTTTGTCATCAGTTGGATCTGAGGTACTAAACCTTTCCTGCACTAAACTCCATAACTTGTTCAAGTCATCTCTGTCAAAAGATCTCAGCATATCTTCAAAGAATTTGTGCACCTCAGTCTTTCCTCCTACCCTGATGATCTTCCACCCCTTGATCCTTCCATCAGTATACACTTCCCAGTCAATGATTGGGTGCTTGACTTGGAGTGGATCAATGTTAAGTGATTCAGGAACCACTACAATCATACTATGTACCTGTTCATCAGTCAATGTTTTCTCCTCTTTCTCTACTTCTTCCTCAGCAGATTCATCTTGAACTGATTCTTCCTCAGTTCTTTGTTTCTTTGACTCTTCAGACTCCAATAATTCTGCTCCTCTTTTTGTACCTTGACTTAGCTCAGTCTTAATAATAAATCTTGGATCTGAAGGCTTGTGAATTCTTGCATAAGCTTCAAATTATGCCTTTTCAATAGCTTCATTAGACATCCCTTTGAAATAATTCTCCTTCCAGTAATCCTGATGCTTTAGAAAGTTCTTCATAAACCTCAGTTGCTCACTTCTTGAAGGAATTTTCTTCTTATAATACTTTTTCTTGCTTTGTTTCCTTCTGATCTCTTGCAATAAGTTAGCAATAACATCATTTTGTTCTTTTGGAACGTATTTTGATCTTTCATCAGCTTGTAATTCTTCAGCCATTTTCTGATCTGCTAAGATCTGAGCAGCTCTCTCATCTTCTTCTGTCGGAAACTTCCTTTCAATCATAAAAGCAACCAATCTTGCTTCTTCTGCTAGTCTTTCTTCCTCAGCAACCCTGCTTAATTCATCTTCATGAAACTTTTGGGCTAGCTCTTCATCAAGTGCCAACTGAATTTTCTCCTTCTTGGACAATTGTTTAGTTGGTTCTTGCTCTGTCATTATGGCTTTTCCTTTGTCTGCTCTTGATATCCTTGGTTTCCTTGAGTAGAATGCACTAGCAGTACCTTGATATCCAACAGTTATCAAATCTTGAAGACTAACAGTACCTTCAACACTAGCAGTACCTTGCTCTGTCCCAGCAGTATCTTCATCAAAAGTACCAGTACCTTCATCAAATTGATCTGCTTGCCTCCCCTGAGTCTCATAATCCTCTTGAGCCAAGTGAACATCTGGATCTTGATCAATTTGGGCAATCTTCCTCCCCTGTTTGGAAGATCCCTCACCATCAGCTGAACTTGAACTAGAAGAACTTGTTGAAACCACCATCTTAACTGATCTTTTCCCTTTGGATTTCTTAACTGTTGACTCTAATTTCTTCACCCTTAGAACCAATTTGGTGTAGACAACAGCAAAATTCTTCTTATGACTCTTGAGCTCTGCCTCCAATGTAGTCACCCTTTCAAAAAATCTTGTACATAAATCCATCAATTCCTTAAGTTTCACTCTGCCCTCATCACTTCCAGGTGTGTTACCTCCTGTGAGAGGTGAATCATGGGGCATAGACTCATAATCCATCATATGATGGGTTTCTGATGCACCCTGTGGTTTTGCGACCTTACAATAGGTTTTACCTCTCGAGGGATCTCAAGAGGCTTACAACCCCACCAGGCAGTGTACCTGACCGATGTAGTATAGTGTAGTGGTAAGTACGGGGGATTGATCGTTCTCCACAGGGAATAGTGTCGTTAGGATTGAAAAACTACTCTAATAGGTCTAAGGGTGAGAGAAGATTCTTTTTGTATTTTTATATTTTATGAAAGCAATTAAAATCTCGGGTTTGAAGGAGTGGGCGGAATTAGTTGCTAGTCAACTAACCCAAATAACTACAAATGCAAATAAAATAAAATAACTGAAAATGAAAAGGTTGTGAAACTTATGTGGAGAGAAATGTGTTTACTTAGATTTCCTTACTCCCTAACTATCTTTTACCGGTTGATTAGTGTGTATTAATTGCGTGGATGATGGGTGTATTCCTTAATACCAATCGTGGGGTGGCGTACGTACTTCCCCAACTCTACAAGCTCCTACTTCACTCCTATGTCGAGCCGGCTAAGAAGCTCCTAACATGGGATCACTAGAATTCGCTCATGCATTAAATACAACCATAAAAACCTTAGTACGCATTGGTTCATGTTTCTTAAGACGTTTAAGCAAGTTACCGTATAGGAAGTTAGCCAGTTTTCTTAAGCCTAACATCGATGAACAATCATCCAATATAATTAATAACACACTAATAACCAATAATCAATAGCTAGGGTTTCATTAGATCTAAGCAAACACAAGATAAATATAGCCTAGCATGTTAATTAAAAGACAAGAACAAGATATAATCAAACAACACATAGACATATTGATTGATTAAATGATAACTTATCTTCAATTAAACATGGGAGATCCAAGGGTATGAAAACCCTTAAAAATGGCAGAAATTCGTCTTAGGGTTTCTCCTCACAAAGTTGCACACTAATGACAAAAAATTGCAAAACTATATATAGAGTTTAGGGGCTGACGGCGTCACGTTGTAGATCTTGACGCCGTCACCTCGCCGTGTCTAGGGTTCCCGGATGGCCTTCCTGACGCCGTCCCTTTTTAGTGCTCCAAAATCCGCTCTGGCTTATCACAGGTTGACGCCGTCAGAAATGGGCTTGACGCCGTCTCTCTTTAGCTTAAACCGTGACGACCTTGATCACTTCAAAGGGTGACGCCGTCAGACTTTACATTGCAAAACTCTCTGGCGCGTCTCGTGTATTTTTCATATCCACCTCTTTTGCCAAGCCTTGACGCTGTCTGGAACAATATCTGACGCCGTCAAAGGTACTTTTCTAGCCTATTTTGAGACTTTGTCATTTTCTTCACTTTTATGCTCCAAAAACGTCCAAAATGCTTCATTTTCCAGATTTCTTCTCCAAAGTACTTAAAATAACAAAAGGAACGATTTAGGGCAATATTTGATCAAATAAATACGATTTAGGGCTTAAATGACCCCCTAAAAGCGGTACACTTTTCGCTTCATCAAATACCCTTACACTTGAGATTTGCTTGTCCTCAAGCAAATGCGCTTTTATTCTAATCAAAATACAAGTTAGGGGTCATTTAATGCTAATATAAAAGTAATTACAACAAATAGTCGTTCCACTTTAATCATAATAAGCACGGAGATTACAAACTAGCACCTCACAAGTAGTGTTTAGATACTCACATCTCTCAGGTGTCATCAAAATAAATCTCATAAATGAAAACGAATAATATCTCTCACTACCTGTCATAGCAAATAGATTACCATAGGCTTGGGAAAGGATCAAAAACCTTCTCCACTAGGCGTAAGCACCTAAGATAAACTATCAAAGAGGGCTTTTAAACGGGTTATAACGTGAGGTGTAGGGATATGATAAACACGGATTTGTTGGATAAAGGATATTTTACTGGTGGCGAGTTAAAGATCTTGATTGATTACAAGTACAATATGGCGTTGCTAAGCCAAGACTAGACTCGACTTAAGCTAAAAACAAAATAACAAAAACATAAAATGAAACGGGATGGTAGTCCGTATGTTTTTTCTACTTTTCTTTTTCTCATTTTTTTGTATTTTTCTTGATTTTTTCGATTTTTTTTTTTTTTTTTTTTTTTTTCATACATTCTTGCCCTACCATCCAAAATAATACATCATAGGGGCGTTGCATTCCCCTTACACTTGAACTTTTACATAACTTTACAAATAACTATTCTAATGACTCGAATTAAGATAATCGAAACACTTGGAGTACTTTTTAAAATATTTAGCACATATGGGGGTAATAATGTTGTTCTTCCCCATTACTCCATTACACTAGTACTTTTCCCATGAGTCCCAATCGTCCCAAAACAATATGTACAAAGATATGACTCGAATTAGCAACCATGTAATCAATTAGATAATTAACTTGGGGTTTAAACAAATGTTGTCACAATAATGCACAAAAAATGAGTGCATACAAGGTAGGCTAAGGCGATTTGGGTGTACATTTAAGTGGGGTGTAAACAAATTCTTCCTTTAAGTAAAATGCTTAAAGGTAGAAACGAAAAGATAGGCTCTGAGGGGTGTACTAGGGGTATCGTGTACTAAAAATGAGTACAACGTAAAGGGTGTGGGAGAATTACTTGACCAATGTAGCCAACGTAATTATAACAAAAACACAGGTGTAAAACAATGGGTTAATCCTAATGCCTCTTATCATGTAGTAAATCTAACTACACGAATGTAGTCTCACTTGTGGCCTCGGAATGGTCCTAACGCAAGTTCTAGAATCTAAGTGCTACCGGTACACACATCATAGCATAAATGCTTTTCCTACCAATTCTAGAGGCGAACCTCACATATTTGGGGGTGGAAAATTTTTTTAGTGGTACGGTTTTGTGCTAGTCATATAACTCCTATCCGTGAGACGCTCATTAAGATCAAAGTTTCACTCCTATATGCTGTAAAAAATTTTAAATTTGGCACTAAAATTGCCCTAACAGGTATTTATCTCAGTTTTATTACACATCTACCATCAAACAAACAAAAATAAAGTGCAATTGTATTCTCTAAGGTATCATCATTTACCCTCCCCTTACACTTAAGCTGAACATTGTCCCCAATGTTCATTCAAAGGATGTAAAAGTAAATAAGGTAAAAGAATGAAAACAAATACTCCCCTGATTCGTTCGATGTGGATAATCCGGTAACATGGTTAAATCCTCCTCCAAGAAAATGAACGTTGAAAGCTTCCCTTCCGAAATATAAATCAACTTCTTGTCCAATATAACCTGTTAAACCTGAGAAAACAAACACAAAAAACCCAAAGCATCAACCTGAACAAAGAAAACTCACAACTAGATGTAATTCCAGACTTAGAAATAAAAACAAAACGATTAAGGATATAATGCTTGTAGAATGAATATTTGCAGATTTCCTGGAGTTTATAAAACTAAAGATTTAACAAAAACTTTATGACTCCGGTAGTAAAACAAAACTTGCAAAATTTCCAGAATTTTACACTTGACGCCGTCAGGTGTTAACCTTGACGCCGTCAGAAGTGACCTGCAGAAATTTTATGGTTAGTTTCCGGAAATTTTCTGGAAAAACTTATGCCTCACTTCCTAGAAATCCTGCAAAATATTCATTATGACTCGATACAAGCATTTGACTCTAACAATTACTAGTATGCATGCTCATTTAATATTGTTGTGATTCATGTTCAATCTTGTTCTTGTAAACAAATTTGGATTCCCTTACACTTATCTTTTGCAAAATACCTTTATATGTAGTTAAGACGAAGTTAAAAACAAAATAAAGCATTTTCACAATTTTCTTTGAAACATGAGCACAAACAATAACAATTAAACTTGCATACGGAAACAAATAAAATCAAACAAACAAACAAACAAACAAATAAAGCTTGGGTTGCCTCCCAAGAAGTGTGATGCGTGGTTTTGCAACCTTACAACAGGTTTTACCTCTCGAGGGATCTCAAGAGGCTTACAACCCCACCAGGCAGTGTACCTGACCGATGTAGTATAGTGTAGTGGTAAGTACGGGGGATTGATCGTTCTCCACAGGGAATAGTGTTCGTTAGGTATGAAAAACTACTCTAATAGGTCTAAGGGTGAAGGAAGATTCTTTTTTGTGTTTTTATAATTTTATAAAAGCAAGTAAAATCTCGGGTATGAAAGAGTGGGCGGAATTAGTTGCTAGTCAACTAACCCAAATTACTACGAATGCAAATAAAATAAAATGACGAAAATGAAAAGGTTGGTAAAACTTATGTGGAGAGAAATGTGTTTACTTAGATTTTCTTACTCCCTAACTATCTTTTACTGGTTGATTAGTGTGTATTAATTGCGTGGATGACGGGTGTATTCCTTAATACCAATCGTGGGGTGGCATACGTACTTCCCCAACTCTATGAACTCCTACTTCACTCCTATGTCGAGCCGGCTAGGAAGCTCCTAACATGGGATCACTAGAATTCGCTCATGCATTAAATACAACCATAAAAACCTTTAGTACGCATTGGTTCATGTTTCTTAAGACGTTCAAGCAAGTTACCGAATAGGAAGTTAGCCAGTTTTCTTAAGCCTAACATAGATAAACAATCATCCAATACAACTAATAACACACTAATAACCAATAATCAATAGCTAGGTTTCATTAGATCTAAGCAAACACAAAGAAAACCTAGCCTAGCATGTTAAACAAAAGACAAGAACAAGATCGAATCAAACAACACATAGACATATTGAATGATTAATTGATAACTTATCTTCAATGTAACATGGAAGATCTCAAGGCAAAAAGCCTTGAAAAGGCTGCTAAATTCGTCTTAGGGTTTTTCACACACAAGGTTCCACAATAAGTTCCACACTAATGACAAAAAATTGCAAAACTATATATAGACTTTCAGATCTGACGGCGTCACGTTATGGAGTGTGACGCCGTCACCTCGCCGCTTTTAGGGTTCCCGGATGGCCTTCTTGACGCCGTCCCTCTTTAGCTTTCCAAAATCCGTTCTGGCTTATCAAGGCTTGACGCCGTCAGAATTAGGCATGACGCCGTCCCTCTTTAAATTAAGCCGTGACGACCTTGATCACTTCAAAGGGTGACGCCGTCAAAATTCCCATGCAAATTTCTCTGGCTTATCATGAGTAATTTTCACATCCACCTTTTTCTTGCCAAGCCATGACGCCGTCCAGGGTAATCCCTGACGCCGTCAAAGGTACTTTTTAGCCGATTTTGAGACTTTGTCGTTTTCTTCACTTTTATGCTCCAAAAACGTCCAAAATGCTTCCTTTTCCAGATTTCTTCTCAAAAGTACCTAAAATGACAAAAGGAACGATTTAGGGCAATATTTGATCAAATAAATACGATTTAGGGCTTAAATGACCCCTTAAAAGCGGTACACTTTTCGCTTCATCAAATACCCTTACACTTGAGATTTGCTTGTCCTCAAGCAAATGCGCTTTTATTCTAATCAAAATACAAGTTAGGGGTCTTTTAATGCTAACATAAAAGTAATTACAACAAATATTCGTTCCACTTTAATCATAATAAGCACGGATATTACAAACTAGCACCTCACAAGTAGTGTTTAGATACTCACATCTCTCAAGTGTCATCAAAATAAATCTCATAAATGAAAACGGATAATATCTCTCACTACCTGTCATAGCAAATAGATTACCATAGGCTTGGGAAAGGATCCAAAAACCTCCTCCACTAGGCGTAAGCACCTAAGATAAACTATCAAAGAGGACTTTTAAACGGGTTATAACGTTAGGTGTAGGGAAAAGGAAAACACGATTTTGTTGGATAAAGGATATTTTACTGGTGGCGTGTTAAAGATCTTGATTAATTACATGTACTATACAATGTTGCTAAGCCAAGACTCGACTCGATCTTAAGCTAAAAATAAAATAACAAAAACATAAAATAAACATAAAATGAAACGGGATGGTAGTCCGTATGTTTTTTTCTACTTTTCTTTTCTCATTTTTTTGTATTTTTCTTGATTTTTTTTTTTTTTTTTTTTTTTTCATACATTCTTGCCCTACCATCCAAAATAATACATCATAGGGGCATTGCATTCCCCTTACACTTGAACTTTTACATAACTTTACAAATACTATTCTAATGACTCGAATTAAGATAATCGAAAAACTTGGAGTACTTTTAAAATATTTAGCACATATGGGGGTAATAAATGATGTTCTTCCCCATTACTCCATTACACTAGTACTTTACCCATGAGTCTCAATCGTCCCAAAACAATATGTACAAGGATATGACTCGACTTAGCAACCATGTAATCAACTAGATAATTAACTTGGGTTTAAACAAATGTTGTCACAATAATGCACTAAAAATGAGTGCATACAAGGTAGGCTAAGGCGATTTGGGTGTACATTTTAGTGGGGTGTAAACAAATTCTTCCTTTAAGTAAATTGCTTAAAGGTCGAAACGAAAAGATAGGCTCTGAGGGGTGTACTAGGGGTATCGTGTACTAAAAATGAGTACAACGCAAAGGTGTGGGAGAATTACTTGACCAATGTAGCCAAAGTAATTATAACAAAATCACAGGTGTAAAACAATGGGTTAATCCTAATGCCTCTTATCATGTAGTAAATCTAACTACACGAATGTAGTCTCACTTGTGGCCTCGGAATGGTCCTAACGCAAGTTCTAGAATCTAAGTGCTACCGGTACACACATCATAGCTTAAATGCTTTTCCTACCAATTCTAGGGGCGAACCTCACATATTTGGGGGTGGAAGATTTTTTTAGTGGTACGGTTTTTGTGCTAGTCATATAACTCCTATCCGTGAGACGCTCATTAAGATCAAAGTTTCACTCCTAAATGTTGTAAAAAAATTTAAATTTGGCACTAAAATTACCCTAACAGGTATTTATCTCAGTTTTATTACACATCTACTATTAAACAAACACAAATCAAGCGTAATAGCATTCTCTAATCGTACTTTTACCCCCTTACACTTAAGATGAACATTGTCCCCAATGTTCAAATAACAAGATGTAAAAGCATAAAGTAAAAGAATGAAATCAAATACTCCCCTGATTCGCTCGGTGGATAATGAAGTAACATGGTTAGATCTTCTTCCAAAGTAATGTTGAAGCTCCAAGGCTAATGCATCGCCATAAGCTTGATCCAACAAACATTTCCTTGTCCAAAATAACCTGTTAAACCTGAGAAAACAAACACGAAAACCTGCATAACATCGGCGGGATAAACTCTATATATAAGGATATAATGCTTGTGGAATGATAGTTTTGCAGATTCCTGGAGATTATAAGTTAGAGATTTAATAAAAACTTTTTATGAAAACAAAACTTTCAAAAATTTTCAGAAAATTAAACCTGACGCCGTCAGGTTGTAAATCCTGACGCCGTCAGAAATGATCTGACAGAATTCTCATGTTACGTTTCCGGAAAAATTTTGGAAAAACCTACACCTTTCTTCCTGGAAATCCTGCAAAACATCATTGTGACTCGATACAAGCATTTGACTCAAACAAATACTAATATGTATGTTAATTTAATATTATTACGATTCATGTTCATTTGTGTTCTAATAAACCGATTTGGATTTCCCTTACACTTATCTTTTGCAAAATACCTTTATATGTAGTTAAGACGAAGTTAAAAACAAGATAAAGCATTTTCACAAATTACCTTTGAACATGAATCAATAATAATAAAATTTAAACATACATACGGAAACAATTAAAATCAAACAAACAAATAAATAAACACACAAAGAAAATAAAACTTGGGTTGCCTCCCAAGAAGCGCTTTTCTTTATTAACGAGTCTTGTAGCTAGAATCAAAGTCACCGTACATTACGTGACTCCATCATTGGTCACGGTTCCTAAGCCATTCTCATTTCCGGTTTTATACTCCGGTCCTAATTTCAAACAATCCTTATAAAAACCGGATATCCTTCCCATAACATAGTCTACTCCTTTATTTCTATCCTCATCATTCCTATAGTAGACCGCTTGCTTAAGCTCCTTCTCAACATTTGACAAGTGTTGGAATTGTTCTATCTTATATGGCATTTGGTAGTTTACCTCATCGGTCTCATCCTTAAATCTAACTATCCCTAAGGAAGGTTCATAAGTCATTCTAGAGACCTCAACAAATGGTTTTCCAAAAACCACTTGAGTTAAGGATGCATCGACTATTGGGCGGATATCTTCTACAATTACAAAGTCGGTGACATAGGTGAAGTTTCCTACATAAACCGGTAATCCCTTAACTCTTCCCGTGAAGTTACTCATCCAACCCTTGTCAGGGAACATCCTATACCCAAGTTGATTTTTCATTATCAAGTTGTAGTGGGCTCTAGTCATGATGTTTATGGGTGATCTAAGGTCGATGTAGGCTTTCCACACATGTAAATGTCCGATGTTGCATGGTATGTTGAGATTAGAAGGGTCGCCTATTTTTATAATTGGTCTACCTAGGAAGTATGGTGTCTCGGGGTCATCGAATAAGTCTGTATGATATGCGCGCTCTTCCTTAGTGGGTAGCCTATTGAAGTGGTCCTCATCATCATCTACTTTTTCAATCTCACTTTTCCTAACTTCTTTATCAACCTCGACTTTCTTAACCTCATCCTCAGGTTCACTATTATCCTCATTCCTATCAATTGGTTTGATAGTGACAATGTTGACGAAGTGGACGTGTTTGGATGAAGAGGGGTCTTTTACTTGGGGTCCGCTATTTGTGTTCCTAGCGTCCTTATGTGGAGGTGATAGCACTTGGTTATTGAGGGCTTTCAACAAGTTGTCAATTTTATTGGTCATCTCCGTTTGTTGTTGATTGAATTCGGATTCGAATCTAGCTATCCGAGCTTCTTGAGTTGCCATAAATTGAGACATCAATCCTTCAAAGTTATTGGTACTACCATTGCTGGAAGGATTGTTGTTGAAAGTGCGGTTCGAGTTGGAATCGCTTGATTGGAAACGATTAGGTGGGTAGGAAGAACTGGTTTGTTGTGCGTTTTGGTTTTGTTTCCACCTAAGGTTCGGGTGATTTTTCCATGAGGGGTTGTATGTATCACCGTAGTGGTTTGGCTTGGGTTTGAAAGTGTACCACTTGTCTCCCGCTCCGTCGGTACGCGAGGATGCGTAGTCCGCAAAAGCTTGTTCGGGGAGTTCCATGCAATCACGAGTGTCGTGGGGACCACTACATAATTCACATGAAGAAGTGATTTTGTTCACTTGGCTTGAAGGTTTAGGAGCCTCGTAGGATTTCATGAGAAACTTGACTTGGTCTTCAAGTTCTATGATCCTACGGTCGGAAGTGCTTGAATTGTTCGAAGGCAAAGATATTGCCTTGACCGTTTTATTCAAATCACGGGGATCACTCCAAATTTCATTGTCATAAAGAGCAAGATCCTCTAGGAGAGCCCATGATTGTTCCGCACTTAGATCACGTAGCTTACCACCAGCCGATTGGTCAATGATTTGCCTCGTGGAGAGATTGATATGGTCATAGAAGATTTGGACTTGGAGCCAAAGTTCTATGCCATGGTGAGGGACTTTTTGGAGTAAGTCCTTTAATCGAGTCCATGCCTCGTAGAGGGTTTCGCCTTGACGTTGTTGAAACATCAAGATATCATTCCTTAGCTTGGTAGTTCTTCCCGGTGGGAAAAACTGAGCAAGGAAACGAGTGGTGAGATCATCCCAGGAGGTGATGGATCCTGCGGGTTGACGTTCTAGCCACTGACTAGCTTGGTCCCGCAGAGAGAATTGAAAGAGACGCAGTCGGTTCGTCTCTCGAGTGGCAACATCAAGGTCTATAGAATCAACGATTTTGAGAAAGTCCTTGAGATGTTGATTAGGATCTTCAGAACGAATTCCATGGAATGCGCATCCGCTTTGCACCAACCGGATGGTGTCGGATCGCAAGGGAGTGACATTGGCTCCTTGAGTGAGCTCAATGGTGTTTCGATAGCCATGGTGGCTAGGACTGGAGTACTCTCCTAAAGTACGGGCTCTAGGAGGTGGTGGTTGTTGTGGTGGGTTGTTGGGATCGAGGATATTACCACCTTCCATGATCTCGGATGGTAATGGTTACGAACACAAAACGAAGAAAAAAGATAGACTAAAGAAAACCTAGAAAAATAAAATAAAAATCTCACTAGAAAGGAATCTAGTGAGTAGACCTATAAAATAAAAATTCAACCTAAACAATAACTATTCCCCGGCAGCGGCGCCAAAAACTTGGTGCGTGGTTTTGCAACCTTACAACAGGTTTTACCTCTCGAGGGATCTCAAGAGGCTTACAACCCCACCAGGCAGTGTACCTGACCGATGTAGTATAGTGTAGTGGTAAGTACGGGGGATTGATCGTTCTCCACAGGGAATAGTGTTCGTTAGGTATGAAAAACTACTCTAATAGGTCTAAGGGTAAAGGAAGATTCTTTTTTGTGTTTTTATAATTTTATAAAAGCAAGTAAAATCTCGGGTATGAAAGAGTGGGCGGAATTAGTTGCTAGTCAACTAACCCAAATTACTACGAATGCAAATAAAATAAAATGACGAAAATGAAAAGGTTGGTAAAACTTATGTGGAGAGAAATGTGTTTACTTAGATTTCCTTACTCCCTAACTATCTTTTACCGATTGATTAGTGTGTATTAATTGCGTGGATGACGGGTGTATTCCTTAATACCAATCGTGGGGTGGCGTAATTACTTCCCCAACTCTATGAACTCCTACTTCACTCCTATGTCGAGCCGGCTAGGAAGCTCCTAACATGGGATCACTAGAATTCGCTCATGCATTAAATACAACCATAAAAACCTTTAGTACGCATTGGTTCATGTTTCTTAAGACGTTCAAGCAAGTTACCGAATAGGAAGTTAGCCAGTTTTCTTAAGCCTAACATAGATAAACAATCATCCAATACAACTAATAACACACTAATAACCAATAATCAATAGCTAGGTTTCATTAGATCTAAGCAAACACAAAGAAAACCTAGCCTAGCATGTTAAACAAAAGACAAGAACAAGATAGAATCAAACAACACATAGACATATTGAATGATTAATTGATAACTTATCTTCAATGTAACATGGAAGATCTCAAGGCAAAAAGCCTTGAAAAAGCTGCTAAATTCGTCTTAGGGTTTTTCACACACAAGGTTCCACAATAAGTTCCACACTAATGACAAAAAATTGCAAAACTATATATAGACTTTCAGATCTGACGGCGTCACTTTATGGAGTGTGACACCGTTACCTCGCCGCTTTTAGGGTTCCCGGATGGCCTTCTTGACGCCGTCCCTCTTTAGCTTTCCAAAATCCGTTCTGGCTTATCAAGGCTTGACGCCGTTAGAATTAGGCGTGACGCCGTCCCTCTTTAAATTAAGCCGTGACGACCTTGATCACTTCAAAGGGTGACGCCGTCAAAATTCCCATGCATATTTCTCTGGCTTATCATGAGTAATTTTCACATCCACCTTTTTCTTGCCAAGCCATGACGCCGTCCAAGGTAATCCCTGACGCCGTCAAAGGTACTTTTTAGCCGATTTTGAGACTTTGTCGTTTTCTTCACTTTTATGCTCCAAAAACGTCCAAAATGCTTCCTTTTCCAGATTTCTTCTCAAAAGTACCTAAAATGACAAAAGGAACGATTTAGGGCAATATTTGATCAAATAAATACGATTTAGGGCTTAAATGACCCCTTAAAAGCGGTACACTTTTCGCTTCATCAACATGTTCGGTCCCTCGCCCTTATCTCCTTCGCCGGAGACTGCAAATGATGGGAATCCTATCGATAAAGAAGAGGTATAAGCATCGCCTCTCGATCCAATCCGTCTTCCCTGGCCTCCCTAAAACACTCTTGATACGAAAGAGACCTCCCGCCATAGAGAAGCTTGGGTTGCCTCCCAAGAAGCGCTTGTTTTTGTTCGAGTCACGAGCCTGACTCTACCCTTATTTAACGGAAATAGGGGAGGTTTTCCCTACACTTAGGATTAAGTGCGGGTGGAAGTAGCGATACACACCCTTAGGGTGGAAATATGCCACATGAGGTGAAGGGGGTGAGTGAATGGCTTCCTTCATCCTAAAACTACCCGGATAATATTGGTTTATGGGTGGGTCGGTTCCTCTTTTGTCTCCTAGATGTAAATCTAAGGATGAAAAGTTGTGTAAAGGTTGAGGTTCCGGCTCATCAACACTAGGAAATTCCCTAGAACTAAGAGTAAGGTCATCACTAAAAGTGTTCAAACCTATATCCTCTAGTTGTGCTTGGTCCAAGGGTTCTACCTCCATCGGGATTCCTAAAGTCTCTTCTACTTCTTCCGGGTAAGTCACGGGCGGTGTGGGTGCCTCAAATGATGGTTGAGTATTTTGTGGGCTTATGGTGTTTACCTCATCATTCCACGTGTCAAGATCACCTATATCCTCATCAATTGTTTTCTTAGGTAGTGATAATAACAAACCTAGTGCTTCATCCAACTTATGGCTTATTGATACGGCTCTATCCACAATTCCTTGGCAAACTAGGTCGCTTTTCCTATTAGCCTCACTAAAACAAGATCCTAAACATAGAGGTTGTTCATAAGAATCTATCCTAGGTGAAGGCTCATATGATTCATAAGTGTCTCTAAATGAGGTATTTTGAACTTCTTGGTGTTCTAGCCACTCAACCATATCTTGCAATCTTAGAAGTCTAAGTGAAAAGTCCATTTGAAGCAAATTACAAACAAAATCACAAAGAAAAGATAGACTACGAGAAAGCTACAAAAATAGAAAGAAAAATCTCACTTGATAGGAATCTTGTGAGTAGACCTAATAAAAATAAATTTCAACCTAAGCAATAACTACTCCCCGGCAGCGGCGCCAAAAACTTGATGCGTGGTTTTGCGACCTTACAACAGGTTTTACCTCTCGAGGGATCTCAAGAGGCTTACAACCCCACCAGACAGTGTACCTGACCGATGTAGTATAGTGTAGTGGTAAGTACGGGGGATTGATCGTTCTCCACAGGGAATAGTGTCGTTAGGATTGAAAAACTACTCTAATAGGTCTAAGGGTGAGAGAAGATTCTTTTTGTATTTTTATATTTTATGAAAGCAAGTAAAATCTCGGGTTTGAAGGAGTGGGCGAAATTAGTTGCTAGTCAACTAACCCAAATAACTACAAATGCAAATAAAATAAAATAACTGAAAATGAAAAGGTTGTGAAACTTATGTGGAGAGAAATGTGTTTACTTAGATTTCCTTACTCCCTAACTATCTTTTACCGGTTGATTAGTGTGTATTAATTGCGTGGATGACGGGTGTATTCCTTAATACCAATCGTGGGGTGGCGTACGTACTTCCCCAACTCTACAAGCTCCTACTTCACTCCTATGTCGAGCCGGCTAAGAAGCTCCTAACATGGGATCACTAGAATTCGCTCATGCATTAAATACAACCATAAAAACCTTAGTACGCATTGGTTCATGTTTCTTAAGATGTTCAAGCAAGTTACCGTATAGGAAGTTAGCCAGTTTTCTTAAGCCTAACATCGATGAACAATCATCCAATACAATTAATAACACACTAATAACCAATAATCAATAGCTAGGTTTCATTAGATCTAAGCAAACACAAGATAAATCTAGCCTAGCATGTTAATTAAAAGACAAGAACAAGATATAATCAAACAACACATAGACATATTGATTGATTAAATGATAACTTATCTTCAATTAAACATGGGAGATCCAAGGGTATGAAAACCCTTAAAAATGGCAGAAATTCGTCTTAGGGTTTCTCCTCACAAAGTTGCACACTAATGACAAAAAATTGCAAAACTATATATAGAGTTTAGGGGCTGACGGCGTCACGTTGTAGATCTTGACGCCGTCACCTCGCCGTGTCTAGGGTTCCCGGATGGCCTTCCTGACGCCGTCCCTCTTTAGTGCTCCAAAATCCGCTCTGGCTTATCATAGGTTGACGCCGTCAGAAATGGGCTTGACGCCGTCTCTCTTTAGCTTAAACCGTGACGACCTTGATCACTTCAAAGGGTGACGCCGTCAGACTTTACATTGCAAAACTCTCTGGCGCGTCTCGTGTATTTTTCATATCCACTTCTTTTGCCAAGCCTTGACGCCGTCTGGAACAATATCTGACGCCGTCAAAGGTACTTTTCTAGCCTATTTTGAGACTTTGTCATTTTCTTCACTTTTATGCTCCAAAAACGTCCAAAATGCTTCCTTTTCCAGATTTCTTCTCCAAAGTACCTAAAATGACAAAAGGAACGATTTAGGGCAATATTTGATCAAATAAATACGATTTAGGGCTTAAATGACCCCCTAAAAGCGGTACACTTTTCGCTTCATCAGTTTCTGAGCCACCCTGTGTTTCCATGTGGCTAGGGATTCCACCAGAAGTACTAGGTACTGCTGGTGTTGCCATGGATTGGGTCTTATTGATGTTGCTTCTGTCCTGCTCTGCTACTAAGCCAGAGTCAGTAGAAGTAGCCCTTTCCATTATGATATTGTCAGCCTCATCTGCTACATTTTGGGGAGTAGGAACTCTGTGCTGAGGAACATCAGAGTCCTGTCTGGATGAAGTCCTATTGGTTGATGAAGATGGTTGTGAAGTTGAAGCTTCTGATGTTGTGGGTGTGTGATGCGAGGCAATTGGGCTTGTTACTTCTTCACCCTAATTTTGTAGCATTGTATCAAAAAGTGGTACTGCTTCCCTACTATAATCCCTTGAAGCAATTTTCATGTTGCTAAAAAGTTTTTGAGTAAGCTTTGGGGTTGGATAAACAGTTTTGTGTGGAAGCAGTTGATGTTTGTTCAAAATAGATTGGATGAACCTTAGGTACATCAAAAAATTTGATTTACTGTCTACATTCTTAACCATACCTTCAAAAATAAGTTTTGAAAAGTTGAAAATTCTGTCTGTAGCCAAGCAAATGAGAGCAGTAGCAATATTACTACTGAACTGTTCCCATGAGGTTTTCTTGTGGCTAAGATAGTGAAGGATGCTGTGAATGAAAAATCTTCGTTGTGGGGCAAAACGACTCTTTTGAAAAGTTAAGTTTTGAGAATCAGTGTGATACCCCATCCTGGATAAGTTTTCAAAAATTTCTGTGTTTGGCATAGCACTAATATCATTTTCATCACTCAGATGGAGATGCCTTCTGAGAGATGATTCAGTAATAGTAATGGATTTGCCATCCACTTTAGCATTTATTTCTCTGTCACCATTTTCAAAGGTCTTGACACTGGCAGTGTGCCAAAACTGCTTGATGTGAGTGACATAGATAGTGGGATATAAAAGTAAAGAATACCTTATGTAAGTGTTGTTTAGAAAATCAACTATCTCATGAAAGGTTGGTTCATCCTCTGCTTTTTCCAAATAAGCTACTTGATTATGTTTGTCAGCAAAAGATAAAGTAGCCATTTTAGTTTCAGTAAAAATTGATTTGACTGGTGGGAATAGTATAATTGTAGGGTAGAAAGTAGAAGAAGAAAGTTAATTGAGATAAAAGATGATGAGTGGCTTGCTAGGGTTTCAATTGGACCGACTTTGAAAAAAAGTTAACTTTTAATTGAAGATAAGGTTAATTAAATAGTATAAAAGGTGAAAATATCCAAAAAGGAAACCCTTAAAACAAGGAAAGCATCAGTAAAAATCTTAACTAACTCTCAACGGCTATTTTCAAAAAGCTGGTATTTCGCACCAGTACTAACGTCTATTTAGCAGTACAAACTTAGCCTACCAGTACTAACTTTAAGCCTGGCAGTACAAACTTTTTAAGAACATTTTGACTCAGCAGTATGAACTTGATTTTAATGAAAAACCATACTGCTAACAACCTTTTTGAAGGGATTAAGTGTAAAGACAGACATTTAATCAAGATTTCGGTTTAAAGCAACCTCTGGTTGTGTGAGAACCAATGTTTTTAGTTATAAAATAACTGCCTGTGATCAGATAAACCCAGTCAAAGGGCTTTCTTGACAGGGTTTCCAGCTCATGGCAGTTGTTGCCTCTAACACAAGTGTTAGATTCACGTTTGCTCGTTGTTCTTTCTATCAGATGTCCTTAGACTAACTCATTATACTAATTAAAGTATAAAATGATAGAAAGTGAGTTGAGTCAGTTACTATCTGACCAACTAAGCCATTAATTCAATATGAAACATCATAATCAGATCACAAGAAAGAAGTTTTAAGGAAGTAATTAACTTAGGTGGAAACCTTTGTTAATGGATTCCCAAACTCTGTCCTTCATTGACCTGTTATGTTAGCAACTTGAACCACCATTTGCTTGCTTACACATTGCACTTGTAACTCCCTTTGTGCTCAATTTCCAAGATCAAGACAAGAGTTTCCAACTTCAGGGTAAGTTCATGGATTAAGGGGAAGTCCTGATCTTTCATGGAAGACAACATCTTTCATATGTTGGTTTTGTCATTATCAACTCTATCACCTGCAATTGTTAGTCCAAAACCAAGAAAACAAATTGCAAAGCACTTGTCTCATAACAGTATGAACATAAACAGACCAAATTTGTACAAACAGTACAAACTATACACTACCAGTACCAATCGACAAAGCTAGCAGTACAAATCCAATTTAAGTATAAAAACACACAGTTTGAAAAACTTTAAGGATTAAGCATCCCAATACTTGCTACCAAGTATTGAAACCTTCCTACATCAAAGGCTTTTGTAAGTAGATCTGCAAAGTTTTGATCAGAATCAATTTTAATCACTTGAATCAACTTTTTCTCATTGCAGTCTCTAATGAAATGATGCCTAATTTCTATGTGTTTTGTTTTAGAGTGTTGTACTGGATTTTTAATTATACAAATGGTACTGCTATTGTCTATATATATGACAGTGTTCATGAAATTATACCCATAGTCAAGAAGCTGATTCTGAATCCAAAGCACTTGACCACAGCAACTTGCAGCAGCTACATATTCAGCTTCAGTTGTTGAAGTTGCCACAATTGTTTGCTTCTTACACTGCCATGATATAAGTCTGCATCCAAGGAATTGACATCCTCCAGTTGTTGATTTTCTGTCCAGGATTGCACCAGCATAATCACTGTCTGAATATGCTACTAGGTCAAAAGGTGATTCTCTGGAATACCATAGACCCAACCTAGGTTGACCCTTAAGATATCTAAAGATCCTTTTGACTGCAGTTAAGTGAGAAACCTTAGGAGTCACTTGGAATCTTGCACAGGCACAAACAACAAACATGATATCTGGTCTTGATGAGGTAAGATACATCAAGGACCCTATCATAGATCTGTATGTGTGAACATCAACATTCTCTCCATCTGCATCTTTAAGAAGAGGCTTCTCAGGATCTATGGGTGTGCTTGCCACTTTTGAATCAGCAAACTGAAACTTCCTTAGAATCTCTGCTACATATTTATCATGTCTGATAAATATGCCTTCATTTGATTGCTATACATGCAGACCCAAGAAGAATGTAAGTTCCCGAATGGAACTCATCTGAAACTTGTCAGGCATAAGTCTTTCAAACTCTACACACATCTCCTTCCTTGTAGATCTAAAGATGATATCATCCACATACACCTGAACTAGCAAGATATCCTTCTTGAGCTTCTTGATGAATAATGTCTGATCAATCTTGCCTCTTTGGAATCCATTATCTAGAAAATAGGAAGCCAAAGTCTCATACCATGCCCTTGGTGCTTGATGTAGTCCATAAAGAGCCTTTACCACCTTGTACACCTTATCAGGATGCTCTGGATCAACAAAACCTAGAGGTTGTGAAACATAAACCTCCTCTTCAATAGTACCATATAAGAAGGCACTCTTGACATCCATTTGATAAACTGTGAAGCCCATAAATGAAGCATAGGCCAAGAATATTCTAATGGCTTCAATTCTTGCTACTGGTGCAAAAACTTCTTCATAGTCTATACCCTCCTCTTGTGTGTATCCTTTGGCTACAAGTCTAGCCTTGTTTCTGACCACAATGCCCCTTTCATCCCTTTTGTTCCTGAAAACCCATTTGGTTCCAATTACCCTTACACCCTTGGGTAAATCCACTAGCACCCAAACCTTCTGAATCTTGAATTGAAGAAGCTCTTCTTGCATTGCTTCTACCCAACTTGAATCATCTAAGGCTTTGAGGACATTTTTGGGTTAAATTTGTGAGAGAAAACATACAAATAGACAAGAGTTGGCATCTTCATGCTGCCTTGATTCATAAACAGTACTAAGAAACCCGTGTTGGTCTGAAGGCTTAAGTTGCTTTCTTGTCTTTACTCCAGATTGCACATCACCAATCACATTGTCCAGGGAGTGAGCCTTGTGAATCCTTGTTTGTGGTGTAGTAAGAACTCCATATGTAGGTGGTAGGTTGTTGAAATCCATCTCATCTTCTGAGAAATCCACTGCATAAGAGTCTGATGGGCCAGCAGTATGAGCACTTGGCCTAGCAGTATAAACATTTGGCCTAGCAGTATCAAGTTGGGGCTCAATAGTACAATCATCATTAGTACTGTTAACTTGATTCTCTTGTTCCTCAGTTCCATCTACATTGTTTTCACCTTTAATCCCTTCCTTAGCTTTATCAGTAGAAGGTTCACCATTCATTGAAGTTGAATCCACACTTGTCCATATTGGCATCAATACATGATCTTGATCTTTCTCCTTGCCCAAGCCTGCTTCATGTGTTACATCATCAGCTTCTGAACCTGCAAAATCATTAGAAAAGGTTCCTACAACAACTGGCACATAATTCATTGACTGGGTTAGAGTCTCAAGATCAAACAGCCATTTTGATCCTTCACCTGCAACATTAGATTTATTCTCTAAAAATTCAACATACAGGTTTTCCTCAACTTTCCTAGTTCTTGTGTTGTATACTCTTGTAGGTCCTCTAAATTAACGTAACACAAGCTAATCTATACTAGATAAACCAAGACTACTACTTAACTATAAGCTACGAAATGAAATAAATAACTATAAGAGAATTACGAGAGATTAGATAACTATAGAAAAGAGATTAAGAAGAAGAAGAGTCGGATGATTATCATTCACTTAAGACTTTGACATAGCTTCCGCATACAAATGAATAACCAACAAATAAAATGAGCTCCCTAACCTTCTATTTATAGGCGAAGATTAGGGCAACTCTTACATGAAAGTTTCTAGAAGGAAAAATGATAAGAAGGCCGGCCCATGGACTTCTAATGGACCGGACCTTAATTCTAACTTAAAGTCCTTAATCGTGCAACATTTTAAACTAAATGAACAAGACTTGTAATGTAAATAAAACGTGTTCCTAACAATCTCCCCCTAAGTCTTGGTCATTAATGTTGCTCGACGTCGTCTTTGCTTCATATGCTTCTGACGTCTTGATAATCATTGTTCTTTGTTCTTGATCTGATATGATGTGGTATAGTAATGATCTGCCATCCTCCAATGGTCTTTAGTACTGGTGTCTTCATGTCGTTTCCATCATACTCATATGATCTTTGACTTTTGTTCTTCATGCATCACATAGCTCTCTCTTCATAAGCTTGATCTTAGTCTTGTGAAAGATTAACATACTTGATCTTTGACTTTACTTTAATAACTTTGAACTTTTGTTGTCTTGAGTCTTTGTGAGAACTAGTCTTTAGGATATGAGCATGATAGAGTCTTGATGGTGGTAGAACTCCAGGTCTTCATGATCCTCCGCAGCAGCAGCAACATGAACCAACCGGCACTTACATATTTGGACTTTGAGATCATCAACAGCATAGTGTGAAGACTTTCTCTAATCCAAACCCAGGCCGTTCTGAACCGGATACACCCGAAAGGGCTAACACAGACACACCGAAGTGCACCCACGATTCAGTGAGTCGCTGGAGATCACCCCACGACTGTAGACCGTTTTGGAATAGACACTAAGCGTAACCCACAAGGAGTTACCGAAGTGACCTGCTGTCAGGGTTGTTTGATGTTACCCTGGCAGGATTTCCATTCTATCACTGAGAATCACAATTGTGAATTCTCTCAAGAATGTTCTTGGCAGATTGCTAGGATCTGCGAAGGACATTTTCCTAATTTTCAACTGATGCCCATGATGTAGAGCACCAGAGTAATTCTAAGTGTACCTAAGAGATCTTTGATGAATCTCATGGCTCTAGACTCAATTAGTGCACATTTGTTTGGTCGTCGGAGGCATGGAGCAGATTGCCTCCTTTTCAATATCAACACTCTCGTAATGAGAGGTCGATAGGTTATGAAGGGTTCTCCGTGTGAATGAAACAAATGTCTTTTGAGAGACACTTTAGTGGCTTAGAAGGTTTAGTGCAGTGCGTCACTGGGTCCATGACGTCTTTTGTCTTCAATACCGGTGATGCTCAGTCAACCAGTAGATTATGTATTGAACCCGGTGTCTGCCCTAAGGTTGAACAAATGGAGGGCTATTTCTTTTCACCCTTTTCTTTGCATTTCTTTTTAATTCTTCAACCCCTTCTTTATCCTTTCATTCATTTTCTCCCTTTTTGTATCATACCTAGGACTTTCTAGTTCTAAACTATGGGATTTGTCCTTGGGTAGATCCCTCCGGCTCTGGCGGATCATAGGACGGTTTTTCTAAACCTTAGTCACCTTATTACTCCATGACTATCCTATGTTGATGCCATTTACCAAAACCTTTGAAAAATCTCTCAAAGTGTCGATGATTGTAAAAACATTTTATTGACACCTTGAGAGTTTTGTGTTTTTCAGAAGGACTCCCCCTTAACATGTGCTCATAAGTAATTAATTTGAAATTTGCACATGTCGGGAAGAGTGGGCACTTTTGAATTGATTGATTTTCAATGAATATGATCATCGCGAGACACGCTTACATCACTAGTAAACTAGCTTGAAATTATTACCCGTCCAGATCACATTCAAGGAAATTCGCTCGAAATCGGTACATTCTACTCAGACACGTCCGTTGCGAGACACGTTTACATCACCAGATGAACTGGCTTGAAATTATTACCCGTCCGGGACATGTCCTTTCGACTACTGACTTTTCCTACCGTCAATTCGAGGGTCAATTCTGAGTCGAGCACTTATGAGATTCCAGCAATGAGACACCATATTTTGATCATATTTTTACTTCTCCCCCTCAAAAATAGCATACTCATGATGTTTTTGAAAAACTTTTATGATTAAAATATGCTGTTTTTGAGTTTTAGGGAAGAATTTCAAGAACTTTTGTTTTTCAGAACAAAGATTATATTTGCAAATACTCCCCCTTGATGAGGGAATACTTGTCCTTATGAGCAGAATGTTTGAAAAAAACTTAGAAAACATTCTGGTTTAATTCTACTCATAAGAAAGAAGCTTTCGCTCCTTTGATCAGGATTGAGGCACTGAAGCGTACCTCAGGGTCCTTTCTTTAGGGTCCGGGTTGTGCACTGTTATGTGTTGATGCGTGGTTTTGCGACCTTACAACAGGTTTTACCTCTCGAGGGATCTCAAGAGGCTTGCAATCCCCACCAGGCAGTGTACCTGACCGATGTAGTATAGTGTAGTGGCAAGTACCGGGGGATTGATCGTTCTCTAGGGGAATAGTGTCGTTAGGATTGAAAAACTACTCTAATAGGTCTAAGGGTGAGGGAAGATTCTTTTTGTATTTTTTTTTTTATTTTTATAAAAGCAAGTAAAATCTCGGGTTTGAAGGAGTGGGCGGAATTAGTTGCTAGTCAACTAACCCAAATAACTACAATTGCAAATAAAATAAAATAACTGAAAATAAAAAGGTTGTGGAACTTATATGGATAGAAATGTGTTTACTTAGATTTTCTTACTCCCTAACTATCTTTTACCGGTTGATTAGTGTGTATTAATTGCGTGGATGACGGGTGTATTCCTTAATACCAATCGTGGGGTGGCGTACGTACTTCCCCAACTCTACAAGCTCCTACTTCACTCCTATGTCGAGCCGGCTAAGAAGCTCCTAACATGGGATCACTAGAATTCGCTCATGCATTAAATACAACCATAATAACCTTAGTACGCATTGGTTCATGTTTCTTAAGACGTTCAAGCAAGTTACCGTATAGGAGGTTAGCCAGTTTTCTTAAGCCTAACATCGATAAACAATCATCCAATACAATTAATAACACACCAACAACCAATAATCAATAGTCAGGTTTCATTAGATCTAAGCAAACACAAGATAAATCTAGCCTAGCATGTTAAATAAAAGAAAAGAACAAGATATAATCAAACAACACATAGACATATTGAATGATTAATTGATTACTTATCTTCAATTGAACATGGGAGATCCAAGGGTATAAAACCCTTAAAAATGGCAGAAAAATCGTCTTAGGGTTTCTCCTCACAAAGTTGCACACTAATGACTAAAAATTATGAAAATATATATAGGAAAATAGATCTGACGGCGTCACGTTATAGAGCTTGACGCCGTCACCTCGCCGCGGTTAGGGTTTCTTGATGGCCTTCTTGACGCCGTCCCCTTTTAATCCTCCAAAATCCTCTTTGGCGCGTCAAGGGTTGACGGCCTTCTTGACGCCGTCCCCCTTTAATCTTCCAAAATCCTCTCTGGCGAGTCAAGGGTTGACGGCGTCACACTGGGGCTTGACGCCGTCACAGGTACTTTTCCAGCAGATTTTGAGACTTTGTCGTTTTCTTCACTTTTATGCTCCAAAAACGTCCAAAATGCTTCCTTTTCCAGATTTCTTCTCCAAAGTACCTAAAATGACAAAAGAAACGATTTAGGGCAATATTTGATCAAATAAATACGATTTAGGGCTTAAATGACCCCCTAAAAGCGGTACACTTTTCGCTTCATCATGTGTACACAAGCCGTAATGTCACAGGCATATGGTAAGAATAGTGAAATAAGAATTGATAATTATGAACTCAAGTGCTTACATCAACCTCCTTTGCTAAACTTTGTGAATTCTGGGTCCGTCCTTTTTTATAGTCTGATAGGAAATGGTGGACGACCGCCAACATAACTCTCTAGTCTCCGAATCTGATCCCTCCGGTACAACCTTCTTTCAATCTTCAAGATGAACTGCATCACTTGTTTGAGCTCATTATGTGTCCACCTTGTTGACTTTTTCAACTCATGATCTTGAACTCTAATAACTAACCCATCTCTAACGTTTTTCAGCGTATTGTCATAGAATTTATGAATCTTGTGAAATGACATGAAATGGTTTGTATGTGTTGCACTTCTTTAGACGAACCCAAAGACTGGGTATTTCTTCATGGTATATTGCGCATCGCGGTTGTTTTCTAAGAACATTATGGGCTCAACGAGATTCAACTTCTGCTGATAACTTTCCACTCCTAACTGAAGATCTTCTACTCGTTCTTTGATAATCGTTCTTCGAATGAAGTGGCAGATAGCCGCACTAAAAGCATACTGAAGATCGGTAGAGAGATGTTGCAGTTTTCCTTGTATTTTGATGAGGTACAAGTCTTCAATATCATTGAGACTCAAGTCAGGAAAATCTGCTTCTGAGAACGAGTAGAGCTGGTTGTCATGTCGTCTGACGGTGATCTCAGATAAGAATGTGTAATCATACTTCTTCGATCCTGAAACACTAATCACTGCCATGATCCTGAGGTCACTGGAGACTTGTTCACGAGACTTTTGGCTAAGTTTATACTTGTACCAGTTCTTCCTTTTATCATACCAGTGATGGATTCCTAATTCAGCATCATGATCATAGATCACTTGTTGTTTGATGAAGATCTTCTGGTGAATTGCAGTTTCCTCAATGGCAGGATTTTGGTAACTTGCTGCAGGAGTGAAGGTAATTGAAGTTGCATACTTCATTTTGCTCGAAGCTCCATGCATGAGTAGTTCAAGATCTTTGTTGAAAAAGAACTGAAAGGGAATTTCTGAAGTTCCATGAGGTTTTCTGATCACGGGTAGTGGTTTGGTCCAGTCTGTGATGTACGGACGGTTTTTGTTGTCACGGCCACCCACCCTGAGTATGTCTGGATTCGTCCAGTCAAACTCACTTGACATTGCGCGAGCAATGTTTTCAAGGTGATACTCCAGCTCAGCCGCATTTGCATATTTGTCTTTAAGAAGAATGAAGGCATCATTTTTGATCCTACGAAGTTCTCTCTTTGTCATTTTCTTCACATTTAGAGTATGTTTGATTTTGTGTGTAAATTCAAACATACTGTCTTCAACTTTAGAAGCTTCGTCGTCTTGGATCTGAGCACTGGCAAGTTGATCAAACCATTCATTGCCGTTCACATCTTCATCATCATCAAGCCATGTGACAACAGCTGGTTCTTTGGAGGTTTTCTTGCTGCTTGAAGGTTTTGATTTTGGTGGTGATGGTGGTGGTGATTGTGGCTGATCCTCTTGTGGTCATCATTATCACGTTGACGCTTGCCTTTATCAGCTGCAGTCTTACATGATTCCATGTTGGCTCGAATAGCATCCAGGATGGGAATTTCAGTGTAGCTGAGGGTGGATTGTGCAAGCAATTTGGTGAAGAGGGCGTCTTGAAGTTCTTCAACTGAGTATTCAAGAAGATGTTTCTGTTGGAGTGCTAGATCTTTGACCTTCTCATCTACTTTTGTGTTGATGTAAGCTTCAATATTTTCCTGAATATCTGGCAGAAACTTCTTGATGTAATGTCTCGTGTTGGCTTTGACTTTATCGCCTACATCATAAGCTAGAAACTCATCCATTTTCATCTTTGTCTGCTGCAGCTCTCCCATTTGTTGAGAAAAATTCTCAACTAAGGTTTGCATCTCAGCCAGTTGTGCACTTGTTTGGTTAACTTTCTTGGCTTGTGCGTGTTTAACTGCTTTCTTGAGTTTCTTTGCAGCAGGTGAGACAACCTCCACTCTAGTCACTCGAGCAATTCTCCTCACATACTTACCTTTTATGGCTGATTTGATTTGTTCAGAGACTGTTGCTTTGGCTTTTGGTGATGGTGATCTTGTGGGGGATGGAGTGAGTGAAGGGATTGATGATTGTGAGTTGGTATGAGTAGAGTCCTTAGGAGATGAAGATGGTGGTGATGGATTCTTGGGAGGTGACCCAGGAGGTGTTGTTGGTTTTGGTGATGATATGGGAGAAGGCTGAACAAGGTTAGATGTCTGCTCTTGTTGAGGTACATTAACTACCATAGCAAGGTCAGATGGAGGGACTGATGGTGAGCGAACGTAGCTATCGGCTTCTTTATTTGCTTTTTCGTCTTCTTCCTTTTTCTTTAATGCTGCTGCATGCTCAGCCTCAAGTTTCTTTGCATCGTCATTAGTTTTCTCTCCAAATATTTCCCGTTCTTCTTCTACATTCCAATCCATATCATCATTATAGTGTTGTTCCTCCTCCTGGTCATTGTTAAACATGGAATCTGAAATTTATTTATCGGTTAAAACTATGTTACTCTCTTGATCTTTCTCCTTTTCTGACGTTTGAGCTTCCAAGTCGGGTTGATTAACCGAGCTTGGTGGTTGAGAAATAACATATTCAGCCATCTCGGGTTGAATAACCGTATCATGCTGAACTGTGGATGTAGCTGCTTCTGACCCTCCGGGTTGATTAACCGGATCAGAGTGGATCAAGGCGGCTTCTTGAACAGTTCCTGATGCTCCAGCTCCTTTCTTTTCTTCATACTCTGTCATTTTCTCAATTGTCAATTTCGCCCTTCTGGCGTCATCTTCCTTTGTTGACTTCATGCTTGCCTTCTTTGCATTAAGAAAATCAAGCTGATTTTGAAGTTCAATTTCTGCATCTGTCATTTTAACTGTAACTTCTTCCTCTGATTCTGATTCATCTGAGTCAGTTTCCTTTTCCTCATGTATCCTAACTTCTTCCACTCTGGGTTTTGGTTGAGTTGGCACTCTTCTTTTGATTGTTCTTGGATGTTTCTGTGGTTGTTTTGAAGCACTAGAGGCACTCCCAGTCCTACTGCTTTTAGAACGAGTTTTGGTAGAACCTGTTCCTTCACGATGCTTAGAGAACCCGACCTGGCCTTTGTCGTATGCATAGTCATAGTCTCTGTAGGCTTGAGTCTCCTTGATTTCCTCGGTCAACAATTCTTCCGGTAGTCTTGATCCTTGCTTGTGAGTACTATCTTTAGGAAAATAGACTGACTTAAGAGGCTTATCCATCCTTATCACATGAAGTTCCCTGTCTTCAGGTCGAGGAGAGATGTCGGAGTTCTTGTCAATGAGATAGCTGATCAGCATCTTTGTGTATTGGACGAATGGAATTCTTGTTACAGGTTTCTTACGGCCCCTTATCTGAAACACAAGATCTTCCCATATGAGTGCAGCATAGTCCAGATTTTTCTTGTTAACAATTCCCCAGAAGAGTTGAACATGTGAAAGTCTTGGGTGCTCATGCCCGCTATCTCTTCCTGAAACCGAGCGAACCAAAATGTAGTAAATGGCTCTCCACGGTTGTGGAATTGATTTAGCATTGATTCTTGAAATTGTTGTGAGTGGAAGATCGAGATTCTCATCATAACCAATGTTGAGAAGAAACTCGAAGATATCTTGTTCAGATGGTACAGGCCAAAATTTGTTTGATGTTTCAGGTGGATCTGGTAGGGATAAGGCTTTTCGAAGGTGTATTGGTGTGACTTTGACTTGTTTTCTGTCCAGAGTACATGTGAAATATCTGTTGTAGTCATCGAGGTCAATGGTACTCCACATTTGATGAATGTACAATTCTGGGACATTATCTGAATTCTCCAAGATGCTGTTGCATTCATGTCTTCTGAGAATTTCAATGGCTATTTGGCAACTTGGCTCAGCACATTTGATGTTGTCAAATACTACTCTTGCATTGTTGTTTCCATACTTAGCCTTGTAACCTTGAGGAAACAGTTCTTCCTTGGAGATCATGGGTAGTGGTTGTTGTACTGGTGCAGACATTGTGAAAAATCTGAAACATCATTTAACACCAATTTGCAAGATACATGTGGGTTAGCATTAGTTAAAACTTAATGATTCACATGAGATCCTTAACTTAGCATGATATTTCAAATTTATAACACAAGTTGAAACATGATTTTGGAAAAACTTTGACAATTGCGAAAAAAATTTGACAATTGCGAAAATTTTTGACAATTGCGAAATATGTTTGACAATTGCGAAAATTGTTTCCAATTGCGAAAAACGTTTCCAATTGCGAAAAACTTTTCCAATTGCGAAAAACTTTTCCAATTGCGAAAAAAATTTCCAATTGCGAAAAAACTTTTCAATTTCGAAAACTTCTCATACAAGAAATTTCGATATCCTTTGTAGACGAGTGACTCAGCAGATTTTTCGCATTTCACATTCATTTGAGATTATGTTATATGCATGTTTCAGTGGAATCCTATGACATTTATAAGCACTTTGACCAAGTTATAACAACTTTTAACCACGCAATCCTAAGAATCAACCTGAATGTGCACTCATGTTCTTCATAAACCCTTAAAATCAATTAAGCATATTTGATGTTTCTGGGTTCAATCCAAGGCAACATTTACTCAATTCAATGCATAACAACAACACTAGAACACATTAATTACACTACAACACTTGCAAATGATTTTCCCCAATTCGTACGCTAAAACCCTAAATCAAGAACATTCAAATTACAAGTATCTGGGTTCAATTAAGCATGCATACATGGTTTACAATCATATTCTAAGCATAATCGTACCAATAAACACTTAAAATTGAGTTTCCCCAATTTTACGCAAACCCTAGATCTAAAACAATTATTTCTGACAGATTTAACCGTTGGATTGTAAAATCCTTTAAAACCATTGCTTAAAATCATGTTATAATCGTTAAAACACTCACACTTTTGATGAATCTTTAATCGATTTGCAGATTTAATGTGGGCCGTTGATTGGTTTGGTGATAGTATTTACTGCGTATTTGATTATGTCAGAGAAGTAGTTGAAGCGAATTAACTGCAGTGATGATTGACTTTTATATGACTCATTTAAACTTAGCACATATTGTCACTTTTAGTCCCCTAATCCTTGAAACAGTTAAATCCTAGTCCTAACCCACCATTTTATAAACAATTAGTCTCAAACTTATCAAAAATTGGCACAAAACTTTTCCATCATTTTGAAATTATCACCCAAAAAAACATTGTGAAGCAACAAATTTCATAAAGCATGCAAGTACAAATTTTAAAAATTTAAGTTTTGTATCTCCCCCTCAACACTTGTTTGAAAATAATATTTGACATGTAAAAAAAATTAACAGACTGTTATAAAAAAGGGTTTGTACTTTTTTTTTTAATATTTACATAGATAGTTTAGATGCTTCACTCATTTAATTGTTTTTGAGAAAAAATTTCCAAATCATTCGGAGTCAAACATCTCATACCAATCCGGTGAACCAAATCCACAAACCTTGCATGAGGCAAGGCTTTTGTGAACAAATCCGCCAATTGGTGTTCAATACCCACAAAATACAGTTCAACAGTACCCTTCTCCACGTGCTCCTTGATGAAATGGTATCGGAGATCAATATGCTTGGACTTGGAATGCTGGACGGAGTTGCATGAAATGGCAATGGCACTCTTGGAGTCGCAATACATAGGAATCTTGTTGAGTACGTATCCGTAGTCCATCAGTTGTGATCGCATCCAAATGACTTGAGCACAGCAGGCAGACATGGCTACATATTCAGATTCTGTTGACGACAGTGATTTGCAATCTTGTTTCTTTGACTGCCAAGAGACGAGCTTGTCACCTAAAAACTGTACTCCTCCAGATGTACTTTTTTCGCGTGTCTAAACACCTTGCATGGTCAGCGTCTGAAAAAGCTACAAGTTCAAAGCCAGAATCCTTTGGATACCAGATCCCCAAATTAATGGTTCCCTTTATGTATCTAAGGATTCTTTTAACAGCTGACAAATGCCGCTCAGTTGGTCTTGACTGATATCGGGAGCATAGATACGTGGCAAATACAACATCCGGTCTGCTAGCTGTGAGATACATGATGGACCCAATGATGCTACGATATTTTGTAGGATCAATGGTTGTCCCATTTATGTCAGCATCTAGCTTCGGGGATGAGGAGGACATAGGTGTATTATAGGTGTCACAGCTGGTCATACCATGCTTTTTCTGGATTTCCTGAGCATACTTGGACTGACTAAGTGATATACCATGGGGTGATTGATGAACTTATAGTCCTAAGAAGAACTTCAGTTCACCCATCATGGACATCTCAAAGTTATTTTTCATCAGTTTTGTAAAAGAATTTGAATATTTTTTATGTGTTGATCCAAAAATTATATCATCGACATAAATTTGTACGATGAGAATGTCCTCCCCGTGTTTTTGTATAAACAAAGTCGGGTCCACTGTTCCTTTAGTAAAATGGTTTGCAAGTAAGAAAGCAGATAACTTGTCGTACCATGCCCTTGGGGCTTGTTTAAGGCCGTAAAGGGTTTTCTTTAGCCGATATACGTGATTCGGATGTTCTTGGTCCATGAAGCCTTCTGGTTGAGAAACGTACACCTCTTCCCGGAGTTGGCCGTTGAGAAATGCAGTCTTCACATCCATTTGGTAGACAGTAATGTTCATGTGAGCCGCGTAAGCCAGGAACATGCGAACAGCCTCAAGCCTCGCGACTGGAGCAAACGATTCTTCGAAGTCGATTCCCTCTTGTTGACTGAATCCTTTAGCGACCAGGCGGGACTTGTTACGAATCACAGTACCATCTGCATCTAACTTTTTTTTCCAGATCCACTTCAATCCAACGACATAAACCCCATCTGGTCTCTCTACCAGTTCCCAAACTTCTAACCGCTTGAATTGTTCCAACTCTTCTTGCATGGATTCAATCCAGTTGTCATAAGTGAGGGCTTCCTTGATGTTCTTAGGTTCGGCTTGACAAACGGTGAGTGCATAAATGCAGGTTTCACCGTTTGTATGGAGTCTTTGTCTTGTCATGACTGGTTTTTCTGGATTACCAATGATGTTTACTAAGGGATGTTCCTTTGTCCATTTATGAGTGGATGGATAGTGTTGATAACTGTGGTGCAGGTTTGAAGGTTCCAAATTGCGTGAAGAGGATTCTTCAATATCAGGAATGGTTGGTGCAGGTGCAAATGGATTAAAGAATGCATCTCCGTCATAACCTGATGGTGTGGGTACTTCATCAGAATTGTGGTGGGGGGAATCTTCAGCTGGAGGTGTAGAAGTTGAAGGTGTTTGATCTACTGACGATGATGGTTCTGGTTGAGGTGCGTCGTGAGCAACTACTATGGAAGTGGTTGCAGGTGTATCAGGTGCTTGATTGTGTACGGTTTGAGCAGCGGAATTAGTGGATACAGCAAAGGCACGATTAACTAGAGAATCATCGAACAGAGGAGCAAACAAATCTTCTATATCCTTTCTGTTGAACGGTAATGGTTCAGCTGAAGATTCAGGAAAATTTAGACGGTTTTGTTGATGCAAATAATGTTCTAAAAACGTTATTTATATCTTTCGATTACTTCACGTTTTGAGGATGACAAAATGTGAAATCACGATACGTTAAAATCAACGTAAACAAGTCTTTAATCGGAAGATCCCGTTTCTACGCAAATCACTCTTGAACAAAGTTACAACTTGAACTAGTGATCAAAGAAGTGAATTTATGTTTTGAAAATTCACATTTTAAATGGGACAAAACATTTTTTCAAAAATACACATGACAAATTATTTTTGAAATATTAAGAAATGTTTTAATGGAAAAATAAGTTTGAAAATCACAACAGCTATTTTTCCCCCCAAAATCAGCTCCAACCTTCCCCAAATAAGTTTTCACCAGAAAAGACAAAATTTGGAGCGTCCTAGTCTACGACGGCTCCACGGTTCCGTTAAATTTAATGGAGCCGTGGGGTATTTAACGAAGCCGTCCGTACCATTTTTTCTGTAACGTTCAGATTTTTCTTGCCTATAAATATCAACCCCTTTCACAGTTTTAGGCACCCTTCACACACAGAAAAATCCCCTAGCTCAATCCTCTCAAACATTTACTTCTTTAGATTAGTTTTCTTTGTTTCAAGAGTGATCCAATCATCCTTCAAGTGATCCTCTTCATACCTCTTCACTAGCAAGAGAAGAACACAAGTATCCAAGTAGATACAAGGTGTTGTCATCCCTCTTCATTAGCAAGAGAAGAACACAAGTATCCAAGTAGATACAAGTGTTTTTCATCCCTCTTCATTAGCAAGAGAAGAACTCAAGGTATTCAAGAAGATACAAGAGTTGTAGTTGTTAGGTTTTGTAACACTTGTTACATCCTTGTTGTATCTTAGCATACATCAAGATTATCTTTCTTTTGTGAGTGAGAGTGAAGATCAAGTGTGATCTATAGAGATAGTGAACATCTCTTATAGCCATTGGGCTTGTGTGATTGATCAAGAAGATCAAGGGTCGATAGATTAGTGTTAGTTGAGTAGAGTGAAGTGAGTGTTGATCATTGTGATCGTGTTGAGATCTTGGTGATCTCTTGAAGCCACTGGGTTTGAGTGTTTAGTCATGTGAACCTTGGTAGATTGGTTGTAAAACCCTAAAATCTGAAACGTGTAAAAAGACCAAAATACCCCTCTAATTTTGATATTTTAAGAATTTATAAAATAGAGCAAAAGACATATTAATTGAACCTAATTTAAAGAAATTAAAATCCTTAAGCTATCTAATAAAGTGAACTAATAAACTTTACATTATACTTTAAATATCACAAAACAAATGTTCTATAGAACCTAGTCCATAATAGGCGACATATATACGTAACCAAACTCAAATTTTCGGCCCAAATAAAAGATAAGAAGGCATTAACTTTGATTGGTATCACAAGCCCACTAAAATAGGTCTTACCTTGTTTAATCCTAATCACAAAACTCGGTTTCTAATTATCCCTATATACCGAATATTTTGTTTCACAATAAAAACCCTAAAACTCCAAACCACAAAAGTCGATTACTGCTACTCCATTCCTCTTCCTGTTCGGTTCAACTCAGCAGCCCAAGGAGTGTTTTGATGCTCCTTCTTGGTGGCTTTGTCGTGTGCTACAACCGGGTTCAAGTGTGATTCGATTTGGCGTTCTTTGGGGCAACCATTCGAAGGAGTTTATACAAGTGTCGGCTGGATTTCTTCCTTGATGATCGATCCATCATTGTTCTTCCTTTTCTTCAAGCACGCTACGAGGGTAATGTATCTCGTGTTCTATGTTTTCTTGTTGATCATATGAGTCTTCCTTGTGAATATGTCAATTGTATAATTATCAAACATCACTAGAACAAGTTATGAAGTTACACATAAAATATGAATGTAGAAACCCTAATAGTTGTACCAATTGGAATTTGATGTGATTAATGAATTGGTGAACATGTTATGAACTCTTATGAATCCATCTAAACCTGTACTAAAACGGTTATAATCGCCTTGTATCATAATATGGGTCACGGGTTGAAAACATGTTAAGAGAACACATAAAATCATGAATTCAGTGCTGATAGAAATTTTAGGCCGAATTGAACTGGACCTATCTTGTTGATGGAAGCATGTTGTTGGGAGTTTTCTGGGTCTAAAAATAAGTAAAAGAAAATAGATTTCTGGAAAACCAAGCCATGTAATTTTTAGAGGCATGGAAGTCATACTTTTTGATTTTACGAGTTAGAAGGTCAAAACTGTTTCTGGGTACCTGGAAAATTCGTCCTAGTTCTTAATTTTTCATTCTCAAACTATTTGGAGTTAGAAGCTAAAAACCTGCATATTTAATATTTGGTATGATGGGTAATTACTGGAATTTTTATAGATTTTTCTAAAGTGTTTTGATAGGGTTGGTAATCACAAACTTTTTGTAAGTAAAATCTGGGTAGAAATCTAGACAAGTTTACTTGTTGGATTTTTGAGGCATAGTTATACTTGTTTAAAAATTCTGGAAAAATTACAGGGTGTTTTCAAGATATTAAGGTACCTGGGTAAATATTTGGGAAATTTTATTCTGAGTACTTATGGGGTTTTAAAATACGACTAGATGAGGTCTGTTTACTAGTACATGCTGAGTAAAAGGGTAAAAAGGACTTATGATGAAAGGTTAAGTAAACTAAGGGGTTGAAGTGGTAATTATACAAACTAATGGGTTGAATATGTAAAATCTTATAACTTATGATAAGTACACCTTGCACCCTAATCTTTTAATGATGACATAAATGCACCCCAAAACTTATAACTTCTATAATTACCCTTGAACTTATGAAATATCATAATAAATACCCTAAACTATATTTATGTAACACTTGTAATATTTAAGTATGATAAACCTCGGATAAGTCTAAAATGGAAACTTACTAATAAAGGAAAGTATACTAAAAGGAGTAAGTTAATACAATTGAACTTAAAGTAATAAGTAATTATTAATTCGTATAGGTTCCGAGAAGCGGGAGTAATCTTTTGCTTTGTGATTCGTCTCTTTCCGGGTTGTCTTTGTTATCGAATAAGGTACAGATATTCTGACCTTTCTTATAAGGTTTCTCATGATCTCTTTCATTTTCTGATCCGTTAGTTTCTGAACTGATGCCATTGCTATGATTCCCTTTGCTTGAACCTTCTCTGTTGATCCCATTTGATATGACCTCTGTTATGAACCTATGTTATGAAAACCTTTTTAATTATACCATGGAAATGTTTTGAGAAAAACCATTTTAAAAAGATGTTTATAAATGATGCGAAACTACTTTTATATAAAATGTTACTAACTTTTATGGAAACTATATTTTGAAGACTATCTTTATAAAAACCGTTTTGAAAGATTATTTTTATGAAAACCACTTAAAAGGATCGTTTTATGAAAATCATGATTAAAGGATTGTTTAAAATAGACTTTTGATAGAAACTTTTGAAATGAACTTTTGATCTGAACCTTGACTTGAGTATTTAATATGAACCTTGATCTGATAAACTCTGATTTGGACCTTTGGCATTACATTTGATATATCTGTTATGAACCATCTGTTATGAACCATCTGATATGACTCCTTTTGATATGATAGTCTGTTTTGATATGATATCTGACTCTTAGTTTGATACCCGAGCCAAAATCTGTTTCCTAGCCATGAAGGTAACATGGCCATGTCATTGATGCACCAATGGCATGACTCTAGGGCGGTAGAGTGATGTTCCGCCACGTCCCCATTTTGATTATGATATGCGCATTATATTTGTTATGGCCAATATTTGTTTGGGGGGCGCATGGATGCATCCTAGATCTGTTCTGTTTAGTGGATTTAACATGATTTGATATGATTTGTCTGGTGACTGGTACTGTGTGCAATACATGCCTTTCACATATATCTGGGAGCTAGCTACTCCATTTGAAGAATGAGGACACCCCTCATATTATCTGATTATCTGAGAGGTCTCCCCTCTATATGATTTGAAGATTTATGGTTACGATATGATATGATCTGTTTCTGGGCTCGTGGTGGATTACTATCCCTTTCTCTTTTCCCTTTATGTTTATTCATTGACTTATTCCGTGATCCATATTACATCTGTTTGACCATTGTTTTTGTTATTCTGCATTATTCTCTATTACTGTTTGTTATCGTTATATCTGTTCACTGAGCTCTCGTAGCTCAGCCGCATTTCTTTTCCTGCGGCAGGTTTTAGTAAAGAGCTGGGAATGGGTGGAGAGTACCTTTGGACTTAGAAGACTGATAGCTATTCTGGATTTAGAAGTGATTAGAAGTTATTATTATTTCGGAATTAGTATTTAGTGGAAGTTCATTTGTAACCTTATAGTATCTGTATTTCATTTGTAACCTTTGAGTATTCTTGTATTGCTATAGATGTATGCTTTGTTTGATCTGATATGAAACCATCATTGTGATATCTTTACCCTTGTCGGGTTGGGGTGTTACATTGGTGCTAGCTAAGATTAGCACTCGACATCTAGCTTAGTGTTGGTAATAGGATAAGCTACGTGTAAGGTTTTCTCCGCCTGAAGGGAGGTTGTTGATATAGTGTTTGAAACTCTCGAGTGTAGTACTCGGGAGTGGAGTAGGGCGAAGAAGAGCTTCGTAGCCGAACCACTATAAATCCTCTGTCTCGGTTCGATCTTTCCAACTCTACTCTTTACTTTTATTTGTTATTATTACTTAGCTTAGTGTGTAGTTCATATTGGTGTTGATTGGTTACATATAAAGTTCGAATCAAAGTTTCCAATTGCTAACTTTTAAAACAAGATTTTTAAAAGGATTTTTAAACTGTAAACTATTCAACCCCCCTTCTAGTTTCCCATAGGTTGTGTGCGGGTTCTAAGCGGTTTTGCTCAGAAGCCATTTCCGTGAGCTCATCAAAATTAGCATGGATTGTCTCTTGAATTTCCCGAGTACGACGATTCCAAATTCTGAATCCTTTCGAATTCTCACAATAGCCAACAAATACTCCTATGTCTGCTTTGGCTTTCAGTTTCCCCAAATCATCACGATCATTCTTTGGATAGCAGAGAGCTCCAAAGACATGAAAGTAGTTGATATTAGGTTTACGACCATGAATAAGCTCATATGGTGTTTTGTCATGGCGTTTGGTGATCATGCATCGGTTCTGGGTATAACAAGCAGTTGAGACAGCTTCAGCCCATAGGTAGTCTGGTAATTGGGCATTAATCAACATAGTTCTTGCTGCCTCCACTAACGTACGGTTGCGTCTTTCAACTACTCCATTTTGTTCAGGGGTGCGAGCAATTGACGTTTGATGAACAATCCCATTTTTCTCAGTGAACTCCCGAAGAGTTTGATTCTTGAATTCAGTACCATTGTCTGTTCTGATAATTCTGACGGTGTTACGAACCTGAACTTGAATCTTCGTGAGAAAGGTAATGATCATCGAAGGTGCTTGGTCTTTGGTGCGAAGAAAGTAGACCCAAGTCCACCTCGAGTAATCATCCACTATTACCAAGATGTACTGTTTCCCGTTGATGGTTTGAACACGCATAGGACCACACAAATCCATATGAAGCAGTTGTAGGACATGATCTGTGCTGTGATCTGCTTTTGGAGGAAAGTGGGCACGATGACTCTTTCCTTGTTCGCAAGCAGGACACAAGTGATCTTTGGCATATCTGAATTTGGGAAGACCGTCGACTAACTTTTTTCTAGCAAGATCAGTCATCGTCTTGAAGTTCAAATGAGACAATCGTTTTGTGCTAAAGCCAGGCCTTTGTGGGATGTGCCTTTGAAAGTAAGCATATGGGAGAGGGAGCTGTCATGCCTTCGAAGGAAATTGTATATAAACTGGTGCCGCGTATCCCTTTCATCAAATCATTTTCTTGAAGATCCAGAATGAAACAAGTTTTCTCTCTGAATGCTACTTCCAAATCACCATCACAGAATTGTCCAACTGAGAAAAGGTTGTGACCTAGGCCTTAAACATAATAAACCCTGCTAATTTCGATGTTCCCATTTACATAGTCTCCATAACCCATAATAGTAGCGAAGTGATCATTCCCGAATCTGACCGTTCCAATGAACTTTGCAATAAAGTTTTTAAGAAGCTTGAGATTGCCGGTCATATGTCGGGAACAGCCGCTATCAATAATCCATAGAACAATTTGGATTACCTGCATCACCAGAAGTTGACACAGAGGCAAGTTTGGTAACGGTGGAATCCGTTTGGTTATTAACTCACGAGTTAATCATTTTTGGAACCCATTTAAAGCTATGTGTTTTATGTAACCAACGCTGCCACGTCCAACTAGTCTCAGCCATTCTCCTAATAAATGCACTTGGTGATTTGTTTGTCCTAGATGCAGCTATGGGTTTGGCAACTGATTCTTCAGAAACTACTAGTGGTGGTTTTCCTAATATGGACTTGGCAGCAGTAGTAGGCCTAGAGGAAATGCCACTAGATCGTTTCTTTTTGCGATTCAACAGAGTTTTAGCAACACATTTCTCATGATTTCCAGATAATATACTAGCATGACAAAATACACAACTAGCATCAACCATAATATCATTCATAACATTAAACGATTTAGCATTCATTACATCATCTATAGAACAAGACTTAGACAAGTTTGATTCTACTTCTGACATATCCTGCTTTTTATTCAAACTGCCAATATTAACTACTACTTCTTCAGTCTTAGATAGTCCACTCTTAGGGCGCCAGATACTAAACTTCCTTGGTCTCTTGGTGTTTCTTGATCGGCTAGCCTTAGAGGTGTTTCCTAGTCCTGTGGAAGTGGAAGTATTCACATTAGTGGTTTGATCTGATGCTTGCTTAGTTGGCTTGTCTACCGAGTGCATTCCTGGGGCAATCACAGCTTTTCCTTTTTCTAAAACTCTGAGTTTCTTTTTCAAATCAATAATGATGTGTTGGAGTTCTTGATTTTTTGAATCCAAAAGTCTGTTTAACCGGACAGTGTCATTTCTGTTTTGAGAAACTTCATCTATGTCTTGCTCATATTCAAACAGTTTATTTCGCAAAACATCAATTTCATTTTTATTTTGACTTTCTGAAGCATGACTGTTTTGGAAAGACAAAGACACTTTTAAATTTTTATATTTTAACTCAAATTTAACGCTTTGAGTTTGACACCATTCCAGTCGTTTGTTAAGTTTGAAAATTTCTTTTTCACATTTATCTTCCACATCAAAGTTGATCTGTCTAAGACTCTCATTCTCTTTTACCAAATTATCAATCTCAGTTTGCAACATTTCAACATTCACAGCATGATCATCCACAAGCAAGGCATGACAACATTCAAAGATAGAATTCATAATTACTGAAATCACATCATCACACAAAACACGTTCCAAGAGTCGATCAACCTCATTTTCTAAAGCTTTCTTTTGACACTTTTGTTTTGCAATTTTGTCATCTTTAGCTTTAAAAATACTCATCATTGATCCAACTTCAGTCTGTAGTTCCTGTTCCCACATTGTTGCACAAAGTCTCAGGTGTTTAACATGTGGTAAAAATTGTTTCTGAAAAATTTCTCTTTTCTTTCTCAGCAGGAGAAAATAAAGAAGAGATTTTGATTTCAGAATTAAATTCTATCACTTGTTCCAAAAGTTTAATGTCATTGATGTGTTTTTTTAGGTCTATAAAAATCTACCAAGTTTTAAATTTATTTATTGCCGAACTAACCTATAGACTCTAAACACTCACGAGCAGTGTACCCGATCAATGTAGATAGTTTTTAGGTAAGCAAGGGTCGTTCACTAGGAGCGAAGCTAAAGATGATCTAAAGGTATTCTAATTACTAAACTAACTATTCTAACCTAGAAAGCAAGTAAATATTTTTGGGGGTTTTAGCCTGAGAGGCTATCACGATTTTGTGTGTTTAATTAAACTAAATACGAGAAAATAAATATTAAACTAATTAAAAGCAAATTAAAGATAGATGAAGATAGATAGGAAGAACGGGTTAGCCACGTCTAATCCATTTTATAGTTATACATGCTTATGTCTACTTGTTTTAATTCATTCAATTGTTTTGTCGCCAATTCGATTATTAATCCTGTCACGATTAAATAACCTACCATCGTGGTGGGAAAGAGGACATGATCATAGTGACTCGTCTAGCATCAATACTAACTATTGCTTTAAACCATCTAACCTAGTTCGGTATTACACGCTACTAGTCCTATTAGGTTGTAGACACGTTCCGTTTATGCCAAACAATGATTCCTAATAGAGATTCGGGTTAACACGCATATAAATCAACCTAAGCAACCACAATTACAGGTAGTTAAGTCACATCAATTAAAGTTATAAGGATCATAACCTAGTTACATAGACTTCTACTAGTTATAAGCAATAAACGAGTTTTTATCGACAAGCACCCAATCCAATAACAAAGCAAACACATCGACAAAATCATAAAAACTAATAAAACTTCATAAACATGGCTAACACCTAAGGGTGTTAGCCCATAATCTCAGTAACAATACATAATGTTTGAATCATAGCATAAAAGATAGAAATCATAATGAAAACTACACGCTAACCGAATGATTAAACAAAGTAAATTGGCTTGAGATGTTCTTCGTGGATGGAATGGATCTTCAATATAGTCTTCTGCTATTTTGGGACGTTTACAGACGCCTGGGAATGATCCCGAGGGTCCCCAATGATGCCCTAATTCGTTAATGAGTTCGGTATTTATAGATTCTGAAATCTGGGTCGATACAACGCATCTAGAGAGTTAGATGCGCCGCATCTATAAGTAAACGTAGCCTCCAAGTCTGAAACTGACCCGATATGGCGCATCTATAAATCTGATATGGAGCATCTCCCAATACGGCGCATCTAAAGACCTGATGCGCCGCATCTCCTTCAGATACAGGTAGATCTCCTTTTTCTCTTTCCGTGGCCGCTTGAATCAACTAAAACGGAGTCCGGATGAAGATTTTATGGCCAAAATACGAAAGCATCTTCAAGTATCGACTTGTAATCTTGACTTCTTCATTAAGCTTCTAATCTCCACTTGATTTCTTGGTAAGGATTGTGTATGGCCGATACGGCGCATCGGATTGGTCCAATGCGGCGTATCTGGAGTAGAACAAGTTGGTTCTTCTTCGTTGACCAAAGTTTCATATGCGACGCATGATAAAATCAGATGCGGCGCATGCTTCAAAGTCAGGCAATGGCCTTTAATCTCTAAGTCTTTATGTACGACGTATCTATCAAGAATGATACGGCGCATCTTCCTTCATTTCAGTAGACTTTTCCAACTTGATTCATTTTGCTCCAATTTCTGTCCGAAATCATTAACTTTCACCTAATGCTTGTTTATAACTGAGAATTACAAAAGTAAACGATTAAGTATCAATTCTCATATAAAGTGATATAAAACAAGTCAATACTATAGGATAAATGATGCTAATAATATGTCGTTATTTGATGTCATCAGTCATCCATAAATGTCTTAAAATATCGAAGAATCCGACATTGTTGAGGCATTTGTGGATCTATAGTATCTTTTGGACCATTGATTTGTGTAACAGGAGTGGTCACAGTAGCAACTTCAGAAGAGGGATGTTTTTCAGTTAAAGACAGTATTTGTTCTGGTGTGTCCTTTGGAGGAACAAAAGATTTACTGATGTGAGGTCTTTCTGAATAATCATATAGAACTCTCAAAAATTTGTTTTCTGACTTTGATCGACTCTTAATCTTATTTTCAAGATATTCAGTTTCTTCATCATTACTATACACAACAGTACGTTGAAAAGTATCATCAAACAGAAATTCTGCATTGTATAACTTAGGATTATCTTTGAGTGCTTTGTATAAAAAACGTGGTTTGTCACTGCCAAGTGCAAAACCAAATCCTTTAGGAATCGGTTTCACAGTTAGTATTTGAATTTGTGTTACTGAATTACCCGTTTTATATACATCATTCTGAAATTCTTTGAGCTTGGATTCCAAGTCCACAATCTCCTCAAGATATGAGTCAACTCGTTTCCTAGTGGCTTGCTTTTCCTCAAGAAGATCCTTCTGAGATGTTGAAAACTCAGATTGAGCTTTTAACAACTCAGAATTTAAAGTATCAATTTGTTTTTTGAATTCAAATTGCTCCTTTTCTTTTTGAGAAAGCAAATCAGCTTTGGAAACTGTTAGCTCACGAACTTGATGCTCTAAATCCTTGACCTGAACGTATGTCTTTTGAAATGCAACCTCAAAGCCTTTCTCACGTTGTGCTTGTTTTTCATAACTTGAAAGTTGTGTTTTATAGCACTCATTGTCCTTTGTTAACAATGCAATTTTAGCTTTTAAGTTCTGGTTAATCTCATTGCATTTGTCAATCTGTGACTTTTGTGCATTCAATTGTGTTTGGGTGGTCAGCAATAAGGTCATAAGCTTTGGATCTTGATCAGGCATAAGATCATGTTGTTCAAGGTGATCATGATTATCATCATCAATAGGATCATCAAATGAGACATTGGTGTTATCATCATCGAATGAAACAACAGTGTTTATTTGATCATCTTCTTGAGACGAGAATGATGAATCATTTTGAACAAGATTTTCTTGTGAAGATGAAGATGCAGATGGTGAAGCAATCTCATGTATAAGGCATTCTGATTCAAGTACCTAAGATAAGCCATCGGTATCATATACTGGGCCTGTCTCGTTGACATTAATTTCCTGCATGTTGGCCATGAGCATCACTGCAGCATTTGCCTCCAAGTCTTCCATATCATCATCAGAATAAGCGTTGGCCATAAAGCTTTGCTCATTCTGAGTCAACATTCCTGCAGCCTTTTCATCTTTGAGAGCCATTAGAAGAGCTTCTTTATGAAATGCACTACCCTGAGTCCTAGGCTTAGGGCAAGCATTTACCATATGACCACTGCCTCCACAATTGTAACAAGTGATTGACGTGTTTGCAATTCCTCTTCTGTTAGTGCCAACATTCTGAATTCCCCTTTGTGCATTCCCCAGATTATTTCCACTGCCCCCAGCTGTGTTGAACCTCTGACCCCCTGAGTTAAACCTTGTACCATAATTACCCATGTTTCCAGACCCAAATCTACTGGAAGACCGATTCTGAATCTCAACTCGACCATCATTTACGACTGCTTGGTTCCTGGTGTTTGATGAAGAACGAAGACGGTTATTTGACTTGTTAGAGAACTTGTTGAATGCTCTTGCAATTAAAGCAAATCCTTCATTGAGAGAATTAAACACATCATCTTCTTCATCATAATCAGCATTGGAATAGAACATGGAGTCGGTATTGTTGTATGGAACCAGTTGGTTATCAGAATTATGAGATGGTGCTTCATAAGGAACAATCTGATTGTTTGGTTGTGGTTGGAAACTTGGTTGAGATGGTGGTGGAACAAATTCTTGACTTGAGGGAGGAAAGTGTGACTGAGCTATCAGAGCAAGAGAGTTTGGAGTTGGTGCTGGTGAGTAACCTCCTCTTGCTGCAATGTCTTTGTCTACCTCAGTTTGATGTTGCTTGAGATAATCATACAAAAGCCCATAAGAAACTTGATTAATCTTTTTGGCTTGCCTCACGAATGTCACATACTTCTGCCAGTCTGGTCCAAGACATCCTAAGAATTTGGAGTTGATAGCAATCTTTGGTAGAGGTATGTTATGACGTTCCAGATCATTGACAACATTGGTGAAGCGGTGATAGTATGATTCTAAGGATTCCCCTGGTTCCATCATGAAGTTATTGTATTCCATGTAAAGTTTGGATTCCAAATCCTCTTGGTTCAATTCTGTGCCTTCCATAAGAAGATGTACATGCTCCCACATGTCCTTGGCTATTTTCTGAGCATCAATACTCCTGAAGATTGGGTTAGGAATTCCCTGGAGTATGTAAGCCATGGCCATCTCATTGGCTTCTTGCTGAAGAGTTTGTTCAGTGGAATATTAAGATACTGGAATGGGAGTTGTAGTGTCATCCCGTGGAGGTATAGCAGTTGGATCACCCGAAACCAATGTTGAAGGAAGTGGATAAGGTCCTTCCATTATGACCTTTTTGAGATATGGACCATGAGGTTTCCTTAGTTCAACAAATCGAAGAAACCGGCTAGACCATTGCACATAGTTTCCAGGAGTCAGCATTGGTGGAGTTTCAAACGATCCTGCTTCATGCCTTGATTGCTGACTACTGATAGCTTCACACATTTTTGTAAACCAATGAGGTTCTCTTGATGAAGGTTGGTAATTTTGCATCTGCATTTGAGTTTGTGGAAGGATTTGTTGCTGAGGTACTAATTGTTGAGGGAAAAACTGATGTTGTTGCACAAAAGCATGTTGTTGTGGATATTGAGGATGAAATTGTTGTTGTTGCTGATGATATTGTTGCTGTGGATATTGCTGTAGCTGGTAGTAGTAATTGAAATGTGGTGGTTGAGACATTCTTGTGTTTTTGTTGATCGTTAAGATAATTAAGATGTGTGTTATGAGTTATGAAGTTTGGTTTTGGTTAATTGAGGTTTTTGTCCAATTTCGAAGAAATGTTACTGTTCACTCCAATTGCGAAAAAAAAAACACTGTTCACACTGCCAATTGCGAAAGATTCTGCGAATTGCAAAAGAAACGTCCAATTGCGAGAGAAGCTTCCAATTGCAAAATAACAAAGAATTCCGAAACTTCAACAATTTGCGAAAGAGAATTGAAAATTGCGATAAACTATCTAATTTGCGAAAGACCTTAGCAATTGCGAAAAAATTATCTGAATTGCGATATGAAAAGGCAATTTTGATAAATTATTTAGAATTGCGAAAGATCAAGCAATTTCGAAAGATTATCAAAATTACAATTTCAATCACTTTCTCAATCTCTCATACAAGAGGTGAGAATTAAATCCAAGTCGAAGTATTTTCACTAACTCCTACAAGCTAGAAAATACTGAGTACCAATTCTGAAGATTCTTGTGATTTGCGAGAAACACTGTCAATTGCGAGAAACCCTCTTTTCGCCAATTCCGAAAAACCCTCTTTTCACCAATTCCGAAAAACCCTCTTTTCACCGACTTTTTTCGAATTTCGTCTAGACCTTTCCACGATGATGATTAGTCGATAACAATGGTTTTTAACGATTAAAGATACGTAAATACGAAGATTTTTGCAACTTTTAAGGTGAAAAACTAAGATTTTTGTGAAGATCTACAACTAACAACGATTAGAAAACTTGTTTTTTAACGCAACTTCGAACAAAAAACTCAATGAAAAACCAAACGTAAATAACAAGCTAAACTTAATAACGATGTAATCTACTCTTAAACACACACGTTAACTATCCTTAGGCGAATGATACCACTTGTAGGTCCTCTAAATTAACGTAACACAAGCTAATCTATACTAGATAAACCAAGACTACTACTTAACTATAAGCTACGAAATGAAATAAATAACTATAAGAGAATTACGAGAGATTAGATAACTATAGAAAAGAGATTAAGAAGAAGAAGAGTCGGATGATTATCATTCACTTAAGACTTTGACATAGCTTCCGCATACAAATGAATAACCAACAAATAAAATGAGCTCCCTAACCTTCTATTTATAGGCGAAGATTAGGGCAACTCTTACATGAAACTTTCAAGAAGGAAAAATGATAAGAAGGCCGACCCATGGACTTCTAATGGACCGGACCTTAATTCTAACTTAAAGTCCTTAATCGTGCAACATTTTAAACTAAATGAACAAGACTTGTAATGTAAATAAAACGTGTTCCTAACAACTCTAAATGCTTTGCTATTGAGAGAATATCCAACCAAGAATCCTTCATCTGCTTTACCATCAAATTTGGCTAGATGGTCTAAGGTATTCAGAATGGTCACATGACACCCAAAGGGTCTTAGAAATCCTAGTGCAGGAGTTCTACCTCTAAAAAGCTCATATGGTGTCTTATTGTGAGGTTTAACTACCAAAACCCTGTTCTACACATAACAAGCAGTATTAACTGCTTCAGCCCAAAAAGTGATAGGCAACTTAGAGTCAGCTAACATGGTTCTAGCAGCTTCTATGAGTGTCCTATTTCATCTCTCAGCAACCCCATTCTGCTGAGGAGTTCTAGCAACACTAAATTCCCTTCTAATACCTTTTTCTATGCAAAAATTATCCATCACTCTATTTTTAAACTCTGTCCCATTATCACATCTAATGACTTTAACTTTCTTATCCATTAAGTTTTCTATCTCAGTAATAAATGTTGTAAGAATGCTAGGAATAGTCACCCATAAACCTTACCCAAAAACAAACCCTTGATGAGCAAAACTTATAAGCCATTCATTGGCACTCGCCTCAAAAAGCACCGTAACCAAGAAAACTTTTAACTCAACCCTGTCTTGAAAAGCTAGCCCCATTTCAAACCATGTTCCAAGCCAACAAATTCGAATTCCTATCGTCAAGGTTCGCTGGAATTCTCAACGAGGTCCCGAGTTCACTTAGAAACAAGAAGACCAGATCCGTCAAAAGTATCCGCACCTCTTCACTGACACCACTCCAACGACCAACACTGACTGAATCTCGCGGACGAGATTCCTTTTATTGGTGGTAGACTATAACAACCCAAAATTTTCCACGTCAACATTTAAATCTAAACTCTAAATCATTACTTTGAAATTTACAAGAATACTTTTTTTTACGTTTAACTTTTTAGTTAAATAAACGTAAAACTAGGAACAACCCCCTTGTGCACTAGGACTTAGGCTATATTTAGTCCACAACATCCCAATACCTTGCTCATACTCCGGTTCGAATTTTTTAAACCCTAAAACAATTTTCTTTTCTTTATTTACTTACGATTGTTAATTTAACAAACGCTATTCGCAATTTAAATTTAACACCCGATATACCCAATACTCCTAACGATTATTTTAACACATTTTTATACTTCCTAAATTATTACCAAATTTCCAAAAATATTTCCTTACGCCCAATGTAATTTCTTTATTTCTTATGTTTAATTACGTATAACTTACGTTAATCACCAAACCAATAACCAATGCCTATTTCTAATACCCAATATATACACTTTTGTACCAAAACTAAATCTATTATTCCTAGTCTTGCAATGTGCCCCCCCCCCCCCCCTCCCCCCCTTTTTTACCATAATCATTACTAGACAAATTTTCTACAAACTATTAATACAAGACCAAAAGCCCTAGAAACATGGAGTTGCAAAGACAAATTGGTGGCTTGACTAGAGATCATGTCCCCCCCGCCCCCTAGCCAATCGGCCACAACCATAAACACTAGCCCCATGGATATTTTGACTCACTATTCCAAGTTTGAAAGTCCTTAAGTATAAATACATACACATATAGAGTAACTAGCACAAAAAAGAAAAGAAAAACTAAAATCATCACTCACCCTCACATATAGATCGATCCAAGAAAGGAACAAGGAAGAGAAGAAAGTTGTTTTGGCTAGATCAAGTATCATTAGGGCACACTTGTAAGAGTTTAGAAGCATTAGTTTTGGGTTAATCAAGTAAATTATCTCCTCGTCATACTAATCATCTTAAGTAAGTAACACTTTATTTCCATAAATTTCACACTCTTCATATCATGATATTAGTTCAAGTTGCATACTTTTGATTATCACTTTGTACATGTTGTAAAACTTTATAACCACAATGATCTTTTAACTAATGACTATGTTTCAAATATATATTCATGAACACACAAGATAATTGGTAATCTTAACAAGAAAGTGGAAATAAAAACACTATATATATATATATATATATATATATATAAACTAGTAAGCTTGTTATATTAACTAGTCTTGATGGTTACTTAAATTTATGAGAAAGTGAACTTTTTAATATTGCTAGGTTTATTGTTAAATCTCTATTGATATGTTTAGAAATTGGTGAAAGAGCTAGGATTGGTTTGGAGTTGTTGATAAGCGGTTTTTGATAACTAGAAGACTAGGAAAAGTGTTTTGACACTTTTAGAAAGGAGGCTGTCCCATTCGACATCCCACTGAAAAATCAGTAGCTTGGTGACAAGATTAGGATAAAAATATAGAAAATAGACTTTATAACGAAAACGTAGCCGCTTGAATGAGTTAAAACGGGCTTATAACGAAGAAGATACGTTAGTTTTAAGATATGCGACGGAAATGAATTTTCTGAAAAATGTAGATGCTGTTGGGAAATTTTGAGTGGTAAAAACTGATGTTAAAAGTTAACTTGACTAGCCGGGACACTAAAAACATGTTAGTATACTTAAACACGAACCCGGGGATATATAAAACTTAAGAAACGAAGCTACGACGAGAAAGTTATGGCCTAAAGAGGTGATGACGACATATAACTTTTGACAGCTTATTATTTTGGCTATTAGAAAGCTGATGAAACTTTAAAATGTGAATTTTGGACACTTTAGAGTCGGTTTTGGCTAAAATGACGTAAACCAAAATGGTAGAACATTATGTATACTTGTTAGGCGCGTTAGAGGTTTTCAAAATACTTATTAACAAGACGACTATAGTTTAATCACGAGATTAACTAGTTACGTTTTCTAAAAAGGGATACTTTGCTAAATAAAAGAACACATTGACGCAACTACATTCTTGATGATAAATATTACAACAAACATGTACAAGTGATAATATAGCGTATGAACTTGCATGCACGACCTTGTTTTCGAACCTAAGACGTATGAATTATTTAGGTCGCGGTTAGAATTATCGGACTTTTTTCACTGTTTACCAATTTACCAATCGGGATTTGCTTTATTAAGGTGAGTTTCATAGCCCCACTTTTACTTGTTTTACTATTTGATTTGAAATACTTGGGGTGGGAATACATTGCTTGTTTTTACATATAGACACAAGTGAATTAAACATTTATTGATTGCCTAAGTTGTTTTCGTTTGCCATAAATTCCCTACAATCATGAACCGTTAATTACTGTGTAAGTGCGAATGTTGTGAATAGATCTATTGGGGGTAAACTCCTCCGTCCGGGTTGGTCGCTCCAACTTGTCAAACGGACGCATTTCATTTGATGTCGTACAGGTGTTTGGCAAAGCACCTGTTTGGGGTGATAATATGACCTAACTGTTAAGGCTTCGGTGTCATGACTTTAGTGCAACAGTAATCTTTTTCATAAACATGTTTTAATATATTGTCTTTGAAATCTTGTGGTCCATGCATAACTTGTTTACTTAAACCTATGAACTCACCAGCTTTTTGCTGACCCTTTTAGCGTGTATTCTCAGGTGTAGATCTTTACTACAGCACAATCTATTGTTGGAGGCGCTTGGCAAGGGCACAGTCATAGGCTACTCTGTTATATTTGGGACCAATTATTTATTTATATGGGCCTTATTTCCGCATCAAATTAAAGGTTGTAAACTGGTTTACTATGATAATGTAACTAATTTTTCTAAATGTATAAGGTAAATCCGTTCTCTTTATTTTGTGTTGTGATCCAATTTAGTAGCACCCCATCGACATGTATGCATCCGCTGGACCCGATTTTAGGGGTGTTACAGAATCTATTATTTCTGTCACTTTATAAAGCTTTCAAGGCAATAATTTCATGTTCTTTTGGATGATAGCATCAATGAATTGAAATGAGTAACAGTACATTAGGTGTAGGTATGTTTAATGCCTATAATGGGTATAAAAAAAAGTTGTTGTTCATGTTTGGCAGGCATGGCATATGCCAATTATTGTTTTCAATAGGCGTATGATGGCAATAAATGAAATTGCTGCATGATATGCATGCGGACAAAAATATATATATAAATCCAAATTAGTGTTTGAGTTTTGTTTGTCTATTTAAGGGAGGTATGGCATAAGATTGTTATCACAATTCAGTTTCCAATTCGTTAGAAAGAAGTAAGAAAAAACCATGTTTAGGCGTCCTATGTGTGATCAGCTTAGAATCGAGGCTAATTCAAATAATTGGCCTGAAATGTTAGTTTTATATTGTCATAAATCTGGAATTGAGGACATCCAAATGGCACAACAAATGAATGACCTATGTGGCAGGCTTGTTGGGGTAATGCGTGAGAGGTTAGCTTTTATTGAAGAGCTAAATACTATTGGAAATACTTATGCGCAGAAAACAGCCGAGTGCCTTAGAGAGGTACAGAGAAAAGATGACCAAAAGGTCTTGCAAATGCGCATAATGACAGCCGAGTTGGAGCTGAATAGTCGTGATAAGGAGATTTTTGTTCAGAAACTAAAGGGTCTAATTGATTTCTGATTGTGTAAATAGAAGTGAAGGAAATTGTTGGTAGGTATGTTGCGTTATTCATGTTGGTACTTGTAGCTGTAGTTGTGTGTTTGTATGTAACTTTATTATTAGTGTTGTCGAAATATTTATTTGGAGCCTATGTGACTGGTTTGTAAGTTGTTATAATAATTATTGTTTATGTTAAGTTAAAGTGTGTAACTGACCTTTTGTTCACGTTGATCTACCGTGATCACCTGTCTTTTTGGTTGTGTCTTGTTGATTTGTTGATGTCCGGATTGTTGTTGGTTTTCCTACATTTTACAAACAAAGTAGTTACTATTTGTATTTGCATATGTTACCTGTCTTTCTTTGTATTATTTTTATTGTTCCTTGATCTCCAGTGGTATTGTCGAAAACATGGTGTAGAATAAAGTTGACTGCTGCAAAGGTTAAGGAAGTAGTTACTGTTGGTGGGTTTGTCATAAAGCTTTTGAAATTATACCTGCATACCATGAATAAAGTTAAACCACCATTTAGAAAAAACGATAATACTTTACAGATAGAGTAAATTTAAGGGTACTAATATGATACCTTGGTGCATCTATAAGGATTCACTGTCTTCAGCTGAAAGTTTTCAATACATGTAATTTTCCTAGGTTGGCGACAGACAGTAGTAGAAGGCAGTAAAACCAACTGCACATAAAAATTAAAATGTAAGTATGTGGAAGCGGGGTATCTAAAGGTTTAGGCAACAAGTTTGTTTTACTGCAAGGCTAACCTGTAACAGGCCAAAAGCAATTCTTTTCGTTGCATATTGGTAGTTCCAGTTCCACAAAAGGTCCTAATCAATAATAGCGTGCAATTCTCAAAGATAGATGGGGAACAGAAGAGGATGGTGCGAAGAATCAATTTGCACCAAATAACTTGTCACAGCATTCTCTTCAGTTTTCCATCTATCTTTGGTGAAATGCGCACGACCGGTGATCAGACCCTTTTGTGGGACTGAACCTGTAAACATGCATAAAACAATTGAGCCTCCATAAGAATGAACACCAATTAGATAATGAAAAGGGAGCATAGGTAAGTTTCTATAAGAATGCACACCAATTAGATTAGCAGTTTCAATAATCATAGTTTGAAACGCGTACCTCCCCCTGAAATTCCTTTTGTTATTTATACGGTCTTTAAACAATGGTCTGCATTAGACGTATTGGTAGACAGTTCAAATACCAAAAGGAATTCGAGGGGAAGATAAGAGTAGTCATCCAAGTTGGATGTTCCGTGTTTGTCATACCAAATTTGTTGTTGGTACCCAAAACCGGTCTCGACTGCAATCATGTGATGGTTGTTCGTACCATGACACACTCTGATACTTTGAGCCTTCGCTCAAAATACCATCTCCATGTCAATGTAATAAGTGCAAAGGTTTGCGCCAAACCCATTTCAATGACAGTGACATAGGAATGGGTTTTCGAGGGGAAGCTCAAAGTAGCAAATTGTGGCAAAGAAAAAATTATCGATTCTAGAAAAGTATGTGAATATTAGGATTCGTGTTGAATGGGATAATGAAGGAGTGTGGCCTGTCATGAACAATACACACTATATCATTATCACAATCAACACGTCTCAATTATTAGAGCCCATCTATCAAACGATGTATACAAGTTACATTGGTTAATTTGACCGAGTTCCCTAAAACTATTGGTGCACTTGATAGACAAATGCTTTTAGGGAACTCGGTCAATTTAACCAATGGAACTCATGTACATTGTTAGATAGATGTGCCTTAATAATTGAGGTTTTGAAGGTGAAGTTGAATGTAGCAACTTGTGTATGGCCACATCTACTAAGTAGTGTGGGCACCTTATTTGTCTACGATATTCATCATGCATTACATGTAGCAGCCATAACCAAATTGAAGGATGACCATTCACCAAATAAAAAATAATAAAAAAAGAAAAAAAGAAGAAGATATATTAGGGTATTTCACGTATGTTTCTTCTGTATACATCCCTTCATTTAAATTTGAGTTGGACCTCTTAATCAATTTGACAAAATAAAATTTCAACAATTGGTTACTATGAAAGACTACAAATTAAATTTCATGAATATATATTAATACCTAATTTTATGGCTACAAAATTTTTAATTTTGAAATTCAGATTAACTCAAATAAAATTGTATACCTTTGAAAAGCAGACATGCGAAGCATATGTATGGCAACTGAACAACAACTGATGTTGGTCTGAGTTTAATAGGTTGTCTCGGTCTCCGTACATCCATCCTTGATATTCCATCTAGTTTTGATATTTGGTTTGTGTCCATAGTATGCAGTGAGACTTCTTAGTTTCCCATCTAGCTTTGGTGAAATGTACATGATCAGTCATCAGATGGTTTTGTGTGATTGAACCTGCCAACATGTATAAAAGAATTTTAGTTTCTATAAAAATGTAGACCAATTAGATAAGCAGATAACCATTGTAGCAAACACATAAAGTAAATGAAGGTATATGTTGGCAATAGTATAATGAGCGATGATCACTGTCTGTTGACGAAAAGCAAGTGCATGAGAGACAAAAATATTGACAAAGTATCATTGATGAATGCACAGACCACACGAATATAGTAATAGGTCGACTTGGTCTCCGTACATCCATCACTGATATTCCGTCTATTTTTTATATTTAGTTTATCTCCATAGGCTCATGTAGTAGAGTGGAGTAAGCATGTACAACATTCCATATTAACCGAGGCAATGTGAAACCAAAAAGATTTTGAATTCCAAAGGGAGTAGGCAGCAACAAAGGATGACTGTTGGTTAAATGATAATGCATGATGATGATATATATAATAAGGCTCAGTAGGGCAGTTACAGAACAGCTTTCATCATTTCCTGCTATATTCTTCATGCATTACATAGATAACCAAGGGAAAAAAAAAATAAAAAAAAATAAAAAAAAAAAAAAGAAGATATATTAGGGTATTTCACATGCGTTGCTTGTATATCCATCTATTCATTTAAATTTCAGTTGAACCTCTTAATTAATTTGAGAAAATAAAATTTCAAAAACTGATTATTATGAAAGACTACAAATAAAATCTCAAAATTAAATCTATACCTTGAAAGGCAAACATACGATATTCCGTCAAATTTTGATATTTACTTTGTTTCCGTATTATGCAGCAACCCTGTTGGATATATAAAACTTGTTAACAGGGAAAAAAGAAAAAAATATATAAGTGGACTCATGTAATATAATAGATTAAGTATGTAAATTTTAACAATACTTATCTTCTGTTGGCAAATGAACTGAGACACTGTGAAACAAAAAGGTTTGAGTTTGAAAGAGAGTAAGTACTAAGACAGGATCAATGATATGCCAACAATAATGCATGATGATAATATTCATAATAAGAGTCAGTTCACCGATTACAGAAGTGGTGCGCAAAATCGGATCATTGCCTGGCAAATTCCGCATACATTATATAGATATCAAGGGGTGAAACAAAAATAAATAAATAAAAACAAATAAATAAATAAAAATAAAAAAAAATAAAAAACATATAAGCAGACCTTGATACGTAAAGCTGTAATTGGTGAAAAAAATAGCAGGTTGTTAAACAGTTAAAACATATGACCAATGTCAAACACAACTATGTTTCACGTATCTTGGCAGGTTTAGTGGCACAAAAGATCCTGATAATACGTCGTCTGCATTTAACGATATCAGTAACCACAGATGATGTACATCGCCTGTCAATATTAGGAAATGAAGAGTATCTGCTATTATTTATTTTCCGATACTAAAAGTTGATGTTTTGTGTCTACCATGGGGAGTTTGTTTTCGCATATTCGTAAATGCAATTCAACAAAAGGTCCTGATCAATAATACGGTTCAATTCAGAAAGATGGATGGGAAACAAAAGAGGATGGTGCGAAGAAGTAATCTGCACCAAATCACTTGTTACACCATTCTCTTTTGTTTCTCAGCTATCTTTTAGAATTGTACCCTATTGTTGATCAGGGCCTTTTGTGTAACTGCAGTTACGAATATGCGAAAAAAAAACTTACCATGATAGACACAAAACATAAACAGGTAGTATCAGCAAATAAAGAATACCAGATAGTCTTCATTTCCTAATATTAACACACGATGTACAACATGTGTGGTTACTCTTATGGTTAAGTACAGACGACCAATTATCAGAAGCTTTTGTAACCCTGAACCTGCCAAGATGCCTAAAAGCCGGTTGTCTACTACAATGGATGAAGACTCTATATTTTAAATATGATAATCATGCATATACTGTAACACCCCGAAATCGGAGAGGAATTTATTAGGCTCATATTTTATTATCAATCAGGGTAAAAAAGATGTATGACCGGCCATGGCTGCAAAAAACAACGGTTGCATAATGACGCCATCCAGTCGTTGCCGTGCCAAGTTACGGCTACAATCTTTTACCACCCAATTCATTAGTCTCAGAAAATAGGTCTACATCATCATAGCCTTAATGTAACTAAAGCAACGAATGACGTTTTGTAGGAAAATAAATGTAAACAGAACTGGTAATGACTTACAGTTGGGCAACAGCCGATCTTGATCTGGCCTGAACCATAATGTATTGCAGTAAGTGAACGTGAAAACTTTAGGGGTACAAAAATATTGACAAAGTATCAATGATGGATGCAGACGCCATGTGAAATCAGTAATAGGTGTATTTGGTGTCAGTACATCCATCATTGATATTCTGTCTATTTTTAATATTTAGCTTGTCTCCATAGTATGTAGTCAGGTTATTCAATATAAGAAAACCCCTGCCAGCAAAAAAAAAATCTAAACATAGTCATGTATCACAATTAGCTAAGCCTGTTATTTTAAGATATCAGAAGCATGGATATACAAATGCAGCAGTTTTATATTGGACTATCGCATTCAAAAATTAGAGTAATACCTAGCTCTTTTTTTTCTGGTTATGCACCAACATGCCAAATGAACTAAAATAAAGTGAAATAAACAAACTGTGCTCTAAAGAAAGCAAGTAATAAGAAAGGATGGATGATGAGCCAACAATAATGCATGATGATAATAAAGTATCGCATAAAAAAATTATAGCAATGTATATTTTTGGTTTATTCTAGTCATGTAGGAACATGCCAAATGAACTAAGAGAGAGTGAAACCATAAAAGTGTAATAGAACTGATACAGTAGATAATTAGGCTCAGATTTGTAATTGAAAAAAGGGTAAAAAAAAGTCTGAATTCGACCATGGCTGCAAATAAAAGTGGTTGCATAATAGCAGTTATGCTATCATGCCATCCGGTAATTGCCATGCCAAGGTACGGGTTCAGACTTCCTATTACCAATATCATTTTATTAAGAGAACAGGTAATCATCATAGCCCATTATTATCCTGGAAAAATACATTCTGTTAAAAATTTTGAATTCACAAAACTGAGTATCTCTTTTTATTGATAAACAACACCTGCTTATCCGGTGTAATAGACTTTCTAGTATGTCTTGTCTGCACACGTGGAGGTTGTGGAGGCAACTTTTTTGTCGCACTCTACCATCCTTCCACTTGGCGCCAGGGTAATGGCAGATTCAAAAGAATAAAGATCAACAACACAACTTCCTGGAGAATGATGTTAGATTGAAAAGAACAACGAGCAAGAAGAGAAACTTCTGGGTGAATCTTTCAATGGGAAAACGTATAAGAAAAGATATATAACTTCATAAGGAAACAAAAATATTGCAATCCTCATTCAATGCATCATAATGGAGGCAAAGTCCACCTCGACACTCAAGACCTGAAGTGAACAAAAGAAGTCTGGATATAGGTGTCCATGTTACGGTGAAAAACGGTTGCCTAAACAGTGAAAAACAGTTGCTGCCATTTCTCCCACTTAAAGTTACCAACCAATAGCCTATTACTATCCCGGGAAAATATCAAACTACAATGCTGACCTTCTGATACGACAATATATAAACACACCCAGTGAAAAAAATGTAAAACACAAAACTGATACAGTAGATCATTAGGGTCAAATTTGTATCTGGGAAAACGGTAAAAAAAAGTCTGAATTCCACCATGGCTGCAAATAAAAGCGGTTGCATAATAGCGAGTATGCTATCACGCCATCCGATAATTGCCCTGCCAAGGTACGGGTTCAGACTTCCTGTTACCGATATGATTTGATTCATAGAACAGATAATTATCATAAAATTTTGAAACCACAAAAATCATACAACAGATCATTAGGCTCAGATTTGTAACTCAAAAAAACCTAAAAAAACCAAAAAATCTGAATTCCAACATGGCTGCAAATGAATCCGGTTGCATAATAGCAACTATGTTATTACGCCATCCGGTAATTGCCTTGCCAACCCATTGGTTCAGACTTCCTATTACCAATATCATTTGATTCAGAGAACAGGTAATCATCATAGCCCATTGATATTATGTCCTGTCTGCACATGTGGAGGTTGCGGAGGCAACTTTTTTGTTGCGCTCTACCATCCTTCCACTTGTCGTACCAATACAGCAGATTTATAAGCGTAAATTACACCATGGCTACAAATAAATGCGGTTGCATAATACCAGGTATGGTATCACACCATCCAGCAATTGGCCTGCCAATGTAAGACAACAGTTAATCTGAGGATGATATACTTATTATAGGATCATCAGAACCAACTGAAACACGCAGGTTACATTACAGACCTCAACAGGATAACCTGCAAAAGAAAATCAAGTGAATCCCCAAATTAAGAAAACACTAAGTGTATATATATATATATATAATATATATATATATATATATATATATATATATATATATATATATATATATATATATATATATATATATATATATATATATATATAAAGAGGGGAGGGTGCTTTCTTTAAAAATACCTCAAAGTAGTGCACATGTACATCATAGAGACCCCAACAAAATCACCTGAAAAATAAATCAAGGGAATCCCCAAATTAACAAAACCCTAATTTCAATTACAGATTAGAATAAAACAAACATCTAAATTAAATCATGAATTAACAAAAAGTAAAGCATAATCAAGCATAAACAGGTAAAAATACGTACATATATAAAACCCCAAACTAATAAACCCTAATTGGTAATACATTTACATTAAGCTGGTACCTCTAAGTGATATACATGCACATCATAAACACCTCAACAGGGTTAGCTGCAAAATAAATCAAGGTAACCCCCAAATTAAAGAAACCCTAATTTCAATTAAACAAGCATCTAAATTAAATAATGAATTAAAATAAAGTAATTGATAATTAGACCTTAGTATAATCCCTCATTTAATGCATCACAATCGGATGAAGATCCAACTGCACGATGAAGAACTAAAGTGGAGAAAAAAAAACACGGCTATAGAGGCTGCAGCGGTAGAATAGATATAAATCGTGGTTTAGGCATCCACAGTGAATTACAGTTGCCTAAACAGTGGCAATTGTTTACACAGCCAATGTATACGCGACATTTGTCCCACTAACACTTAGACCACTTCCAACAATAACTCAGCTTTAAACTTTAAGGCACTGCCACGTCAGCTTTAACACACTCACCCTTAACTCAGCTTTAACACACCCAACAATAACTCAGCTTTAACACACCTTAACTCACCTTTATATCAAATATTTTTTTACACAAACTACCCTTAAAAGGGGGCAAAGTGATTTTTTTTTACCCTTAACGCAGCGTTAAGGGTTCAACGTGGCCCTTAACGCTGCGTTAACGCAACGTTCTCACAACAATTAACACAAGTTAACGTGGATACTTTTGGCCCCTTAACGTGAGTTTGCGTTAACTTTTGAAAGTGGTCTTATAAACCAATAGGAAAAGAGCACGTAACTATTTAAAGGGTTGGGTGGGGATCAACCTCTCCCCTTTTTAGTATATATATATATAATTAATACACAGCCTTTTTATTGTGACAGATGTTCGTGACACAAATAAAAGTATCCTTAATTTAATTTTGAGTCGCAAAATTTTATAAGCGTGGTAAAACATCTAAACACTTACGCTCAGTTCTGATCGACTTCTAAATCTGGCAATACTTGTTAGGGAATTTATATTTGATCACAGTAATCTGAGAGTCGTGTAAACACTTTCAGATTGAAGTATTTCGATGGTTCTATCGAAATCTTAAATCGGATAAAACTCAGATTTAGAAACGAGAATATGTTGTATTTGTTATGTTCCTGAACTAGATGAATATGACCAACAATAACTGATTTACAGTTATCAACAATAACTGATTTACAGTTATAACTGCTATAGCAGTTATATTAACCGCTATAGTTACTTACTACACTAGCAGCAGTAACCACTCCACAACCAGCAGTAATAGCAGCAGCAACCACTCTACAACAAGCAGTAATAATTCCAGCTTAGTAGCACTTAATCATAATAACGTCATACAAGTGTGCACTCCGCACAACCCCGACTTGTTGAACATTTATCACGATTACACATTGGTCAACTAAGTCAATCCATTACACTTAAATCACATTTGTGACGCAAAATCACCAACATTCCTCCCCCATTTAAGTGTAATCTTATTAACTTAAAGCAAACTCATAACAAACAACAAACTGATGCATAAATGAAATATCGAGGCGATTGAATTTTATATTAGTATATAAGCATTCCAAATATTCGAATATCAGAGTGTCACTAAAGGATTGAACTCTTTCTATTCATAGTGAATACATGAAGATAATATACACAACAGTTTACACATTCACATGTTCTACTTGACACTATATTTTACTAGCTTGTGTCCTATCCTTCAATAAGCATATCAAAGCCAAGTCTCAAGCTTCTTGAAGCAGCTAAACTTCATGCTTATATAGGTGGTTTTTTACTCTTGCACCTACACATGCAATTTTTCAAAAAACCATTAAGAAATATAATTTCAACCTCCTTTATCTTGCAGTTCTGAACACATACCGTGGGATGATGTAATTATGTGTTCCAATCCAAATATAACAAGCTTTCCACATTGAATTCAGCATTTAACATTACGTTAGATGGGAATTGGGTATCTTGATACAAGGATTTAATTAAATGGACTTTAGACCCATCCCAATAGCCGCCTTGCATACGAGATCTCTTGCTAACCCTTTGGTTAAATGGTCGGCTAAGTTCAGTTGAGTTCTTACAAACTCCACAGGTATCACACCATTCATGATAAGCTCACGAATCATGCTATGTCTAACACCTAAGTGTCTAGACTTGCCATTGTACACTTGACTATAAGCCTTAGCCAAGGTAGCAGCACTATCACATCTGATAGAAATGGTAGATATCGGTTTAGGCCACAAAGGAATTTCATAAACCAAATTCCTCAGCCATTCAGCTTCATTACCAGCTGCAACCAAAGCAACAAATTCAGACTCCATGGTTGAGCTTGTAATACAGGTCTGTTTCTTTGAAGCCCAAGAAATAGCACCTCCTCCAAGAAGGAATACCCAACCACTCGTAGATGAGTGATCCTCCATATTATTAATCCAACTGGCATCGGAATAACCTTCTAAAATAGAAGGATAACCACTATAAGTCAAACCATAATCCATGGTTCCTTTCAAATACTGAAATACTCGACTCAGAGCTTGCCAATGTAGAGCACTAGGATTGCTAGTGTACCTACTAAGCTTTCCCACAACAAAAGCTATATCTGGTCTAGTGCTAATCATGGCATACATAAGACATCCAATAGCTCTAGAGTATTCTAGCTGAGATACTGGAGTTCCTTTATTATGTCGAAACTTCACAGTAGGATCTACAGGAGTATAAACAGGAGAACAATTAGCGAAGTTAAACTTTGTCAGTATCTTCTCAATATAGTGAGATTGAGAAATAGAGATACCATTGTGTCCTCGTTTGATTCTAATACCAAGAATCACCTCAGCCTCCCCCAGATCTTTCATATCAAAATTAGATGACAAGAATTCCTTTGTCTTATCAACTTGATCTTGGTCAGTACCAAAGATCAACATGTCATCCACATATAAGCAAATTATTACTCCTTTACCAGAAGCATTAAATTTACTATACACACACTTGTTAGCTTGGTTTAAAGAAAAACCATTAGACAAGACTACATCATCAAACTTTTGATGCCATTGTTTTGGTGCTTGTTTCAGACCATACAATGATTTCTTCAATTTACATACTTTGCTTTCATGTCCAGGCATCACAAACCCTTCAGGTTGTTTCATGTAAATTTCCTCATCCAAATCACCATTCAAGAATGCAGTTTTCACATCCATTTGGTGAATAACTAGATCATGTATAGCTGCAAGAGCTATCTATAATCTAATAGTGGAAATCCTAGCAACATGAGCATAAGTGTCAAAGAAGTCAATTCCCTCCTTTTGTCTAAAGCCTTGGATAACCAATCTGGCTTTATATTTATCTATGCTTCCATCCACTTTCACCTTCCTTTTAAGGATCCATTTACATCCTAATGCTTTGCATCCAGGAGGCAAATCAGTTAATTCCCAAGTATCATTATGCATGATGGAATCAATCTCACTTTGAACAGCTTCTTTCCAAAAGGCAACATCTCTAGAAGCCATAGCTTCACTCAAGTTCCTTGGATCCTCCTCAATAATGAAACAATATTCATGTTGAGATAAAGTCTTATCTCTTGTTCCTTCAACTAAATAAAGTTGAAAATCATAACCAAAAGACTTAGCTTTTCTTGTCCTAGTGCTTTTCCTAGGAACAGATGTACCAGGTACATCATCAGTACCTTCAACCTCATCTTCAACCATCTTACTAGAAGATGATTGAATCATACCTCGTGGTCTAGGTATAGATGTAAACCGTTCTTCATCAAATATAGCATCTCTTAACTCTATTATAGAGTTCACCGACACATAATCATTAGGTTCTATAACATAAAACCTATAACACTTGGAATGCTCTACATACCCAATGAAGATACAATCTATACCTTTCTCACCCAGATTTTTCATTTTGGGTTCAGTTAGTCTTACAACCGCTCTACAGCCCCAAACCCTCAAATAAGTCAAATTTGGCACCTTCTTGGTCCAAATTTCATAAGGGGTTTGTTTATTATTTTTGTTTGGAGTTCTATTCAAGATATAACAGGCCGTCAACATAGCCTCACCCCAAAACCCTTCACTTAGTCCAGAATAGGATAACAGGGAATTCACCATTTCCTTTAAGGTCCTATTCTTCCTTTCAGCCACCCCATTCTGTTGTGGTGTGTAAGGAGCCGTGGTTTGATGTATTATACCAGTTGATTGGAAATAAACTGGATCATAATACTCACCACCTCTATCAGTACGCAATACTTTTATCAAATCTTGTCTATGAAGCTCTACTTCTTGTTTATAAATTTTAAATTTATCAAGAGCTTCATGTTTAGCATGCAATAGATAGACATAACAATATCTAGAAGCATCATCAATAAAAGTAATGACATACTTATTATGTCCTAGTGAAGGATTAGCATGAAAATCAAACAAATCACTATGAATGAGATCTAATACTTTACTTTCCCGATTAACACCCTTAAATGGTTGTCTAGTTATCTTTGTTAACATACAAGTCTTGCAACTTGCAGGTGTCATGTCAAAACCAGGTATTAAACTCATTTTAGACATGTCTTTCATTCTCTTGTAATGAACATGTCCTAGTCTAGCATGCCATAATTCAGATTTGTTTAAACTATTTCTATTACTAGAAGTCATCATACAAGCAGAAGCATTAAACAAAGGATAATTCAGATTTAATCTAATCATACTATTACATACATAACCAAATCCAACAAATAAACCATGTCTTGACAAGATATACTTGTCACTTTCCAACACTTGTTTGTAGCCACACTTATTCAACACAATTTCAGAAACAAGATTCTTTCGAATCCCATGTACGTACAATACATTATCTAAACATAAAGTTTTTCCAGAAGTGAAAGTCAATAAAACACGCCCTATTCCTTTGATTGGTTCTGTTGCAACGTTTCCCATCTTTACAAATGATCCATCTTCAATCGATTTACATACTTGAAACCAACGAAGATCCTTGCAAACATGACTTGTTGCACCCGAATCAACCCACCAAGCAACTTCATCATCCTGAACATAAAATGCATCAGAAATCACAGAAACATAATGTATAACATTATCAAAATTCTGCATAAAATCAGAATTATAACCTTGTTGCTTTTTAGGATCCTTAGACCCATTTGAACCAGCGCCATCATTGCCCTTACGAGAGCGACAATCCTTCTTCATATAACCAGGCTTGTTACATTTCCAACAAGTCAAGGTACCCTTCTTGTTGGCAAATTTATCATCACTACTTTTGAACTTTCTTTTGTTCTTATTGTTGTTGAAATTTTTGGCTCCATCTCTTTCAACCATGTTGACAGAAGATGATCCAATTTGGTTCTTTCCTTTAGGATTATTATCAAGTTCCTGATTTCTTAATCCTTCCTCAATTCGTAGATGACTACCGAGTTGAACCAAATTTAACTCTTCCTTTTTATGTTTCAAACCATGTTTGAATTCTTTCCAGGAAGGGGGCAGTTTATCAATGATAACTGCAACCGAGATGGCCTCATCCATCATCAAATTGTGTTGGGCATACTGTCCCAGAATCCTTAACATTTCATGAAATTGTTCCATGACAGGCCTGGTATCAACCATCTTGTAATTCATAAAATTACTCACAAGAAACTTCTTGGAAGAAGCATCTTCTGCCATGTATTTGGATTCTAGAGACTCCCACAGTGCTTTTGCAGATTCAGTGTTTTGATAGACATCAAATAGGGAATCAGACATACCGTTTAGAATGTGACCACGACATATGTAGTCGTCGTTTTCCCACTTCATCCTTTTCCTAGTCGTCTCCAAAGTTTCATTCTCGGACCATTCGGGACTGGGTGTACTCAGAACGTACACAACTTTCAGAGTGGTAAGAAGAAAGTGCATCTTCTTTTGCCAGCGACCACTACAAAAAATTGGCCATTTAGTGGCACACACAAAAGTGTCACTAAAAGCGAAATAAGTGTCACTAAAGACCTGACAGGGAATCGGTGACAGAAAAAAAAAGTGTCACAAATGCCGCTGCCACTAAAGGGTTTTAGTGACACTTTATATTGTGTTGCTGCAGACCTTATGGGTTTTAGTGGCACTTCTAAGTTTTGTTGCTATTGGCCATTCTAACTTTAGTGACACACAATTTTCTATCACATGAAGTTTTACGGATTTTGTGACACTTACTTTATGTCATTATACTTTTACTATGATCACAAAGTAAGCCGGCTTTAGTGACATAACATTTGCCAGATTTGGTTACAATATTGTCTTTCTGCCACTATGATATTTCAAAATTGTGGCACAATGTAATATTAATTTCAATTACTAGATTTCATTAAAAAAAAGAAACTAACAATTTCATATTCAAACAAAAATGCAATTTCCATTGAACACGGTTTTTTTATTATCAAAATAGAAATATCCAACAAATACAAAGTAAACAATATTCTTGAATATCCAAAACAAAAAACAAACTTAGTGTAAATCTCCAACTGGGTATCATAAGACATTTTACCCAGGAGAAAAAATCATAAGACACCTAGAAACTACCAACTTTATTGTAACTTCATTGAAACTAGCAAACATTGTGATAACTCTTGACCTCTTGATGCCCCAAGAATCTATAAGCCAATGAAAACAAAATTGTAGAAATTAATATTCACGATGAGGCAACAAAACATCTACCTGGACGTACAAGATTTCAAATGTTCTTTGATATAAACAGAATATGTGACTAACTTCTAATTCGGAGCAAGAACAGTGTTAAAAAGTATACTGTGAAAAGTATACCTGTGAAAAGTATACTCAAGAAAGATTTGTTGGAGTACCTGAGTTAAAAACAAACAAAATGTTAGCAGTGAACTAATGTTACTTAGCCATATTTAAACAAAAAAAAAATATATTCTTTTACCATTGTTTTGATCTGCAACAGAAGATCCTTGATTTGATGATCCTTGATTTCCATTAGTAATGTTGTTTTGACCCGGAGAAAAGTTATCAGGAATCTAAAAGATTAAGAAATTAAAATTACAACAGAAAGTACAATAAGAATAAAAACTGTGAATGAAAAATATGTACCTCTATATTCATACTCCTAAGGACGTCAGACAAGTTAGAATTTGTTGTCGGGTCCTTCAAAAGATTTACAAGTGTGTATAAAAGACCTTCTGTTTGAGCCAATCGTTTTTCAACATTTTGTGAGCTTGTAGATGATGAGGCACCGTTATTCCTACGAGAAAGCATCTTTCCTACACATCGAACATATCCTCTTTTCTCTGGCCCCTTAACTTTGGATAAGTCGTCATTTGTCCAATCATCTTCTTGAGTACCTTGAGTATTAGTAGTGTCATCTGCAACAACTTGTATGGATGCCTGCTTAGTAATAACATGTTCCACTGTTAGAAAATGTGAATACTAATGTGTTGTATTTTAAATATTGAGAAATCACATTACCACAACTTGAGCAGCTTTGTCATTAACAATACTACCATCCTTACGGGTGCGGCTTAGTTGGTATAGTTTCCCTCGTGTTGGTTGCAACCCATTATTTTTAGTAGCCTGTAAGAAGAATCATTTCACTGACATGAACTATGTTCTATTAATCTAACACTAGTGCAGCAAGTGCTTTGATATTTAACAACAATAACTATGTTAATAATATTTTGGTAACTTACCTCTTCTTCGGCAAGCCTAGCAAATGATTTTGTCCCAGTGATGTGAGGCTCTTCCATTTTTGAGCGGCTAATTCTCTTTTGTTCACAAACAGCCTATGGAACCAACAATAATAAATTAGTTAATAAGCAATATAAAACCCATAAATAACAGAAACTTTTAAACATTGGTACCTGATATTCTGGCTTCATCCAACGATTCACTAGTTGTTGAAATTGTTCTGGGTTCACCCTACTATCAGCTTGTCTTTCCATGATTTCTTCAACACTAAGAGTCGGATCATAGTTTCGTGATTTTACTAAGTTTCTCCAAGTGTTCAACTTTTTCCCCATGCTAGAAAGAATCCATTTCTTGATAGCACTTGTTTCAGATGGATGGAAAACAAATTTTTCCTACAGTGGAAGTTGTAAAGATTAGCCAATATATGTTGACAAAACATTCATATTTACTTTGTAATACAAATACCTTCACAATTGAATACATGTCTTCCTTCTTCTTCTTATCAACCTTTCTCCAGTCTTCACAATCTAGCCCGACATTTCCCGCTATCCTTACAACTGATCCTAGAAATTGTGTTAGCTCATTCCCTTCAACTCCCACAGGTTGTCCATACTTGTTGAATTTGACAAGAATCTTATTTTTATGCATATTCCATAACTCGTTCTTTTGAGTAGGACCTCGAACCTTCTTTGGAGGACCTTTAATATAAAATATATTTATTAATCAATTGACGAGATAAAGTCTAAACTAGGGCTGTTCACTAATCGGTTGCAAAAAAAATGTTACAAACGATCCAAAAAGGGAAAAAAGTATGCTCGTACAGGTGATAAGGAAATTGATAATGCTTTGAAAGACATAGCATTGAAAGAGTCAAACCCAGGGAAAAAAGGGAAGAAACAACGATGTATTGACAGTACGAGCATACAGATTACTGAAAATTTACAACAGTAGAAAATCAAACAAAGCTGCAATGAAAATGTTTCTGCAATGAAAATGAAGGAAAACAGTGATAAAAACGAGAATAAGGATGCGACTGGTGGAATTGATGACAATGAAATTGAGATAGCTGAGAAATTTTGTACTGCTAATGATGAGAAAGTAACAGATAAAGAAAAAGAGAAGGTCGACTGTTCAAAGGAGATCGGGGGTAGAATCTCCGAATATTGGAGAGATGCGGGAGAGGAAGACTTGAAGATCAAAATTTGGCTTTCTTTTAATATCAATGAGCAGATGCTAAAAATCTGGAGAGAAGCCGCTGGAGACATCTTAAAAGGTACAAAATCTGCAGAAAAATAAAATTGTTCTTTGATCTTTTTTTTAAACTTCTATTTGTAAATCTCGTAAGGCTGTAGTGGGATGCTCATAAATAAGCTGGGATTTTTGAATTCTGGAAGCACGTTTATTGTTTTTGTAAGGTACTCAATCAAAGTTCTAGTCTTATGGTTTGCAGTTAATTTTAGATTGACTCGACTTTTAGGTTATATTAGACATCTCTTGCTCTTTTACATGTTGGTAAAAAGTGCAAGTTGGGTGGTCTTATTACTTTGAGCAGACAGTTTACCCAATTGACCAGTTTGACTCTTTCTTCTAGCCAAGTCTTAATTACTTCAATTTTGAATTACTGGATATAACGTAGAATCCAAATTGACCAAATGCTGGTTAAACTGATCAAAAAAATTTTGTTAGAAAATGTACCTGTAGGTACCCTCTTTATTAAGTTTGACATACATCTATTATAAGACCAAAAGTTGCTATCTTTTGTAGTTTATGACTTTATTCTACCTATAAACATTAGATCAGCTTTCATGGTTGTCGATACTTGTTTTTAGAGTTGTTTAGCACTGGTCATAACTCGTAACAGTGTCCCATGTTGCCTGCTTACTTTATCATATAATGTACAACATGAAGTTATAGAAACTATAGGTTAATCTGATCAAGTCTAAACTAGAATTAATCATATTGCATTACACACTACATTCTTTAGAATATGCAGACCAGTAAACTATTATTACAAATTTGCATAAACAGTAAACTATTTAGAATATGCAGACCAGCAAAGTTGCACTATGTTTCAATCACTAACTTGCAAGTTGCACTAATAATCAAACAAGATCAGTTAAAGAACCTGAAACAGATACAATTATAGAACCTGAAACAAACATTCTTTATCACTGGTGCAGTAGAATTTCAAATTTGCGGACCCGAACTTTGATAAATAGACTAAAAACTTACAACATAAACTTAAAACAGATACAGTTATAGACTCAAAACACAAGACCGGTACTATCAAAACACAAGACCAGTACTATCAAAAGTCAAAACACAAAATAAAGCAAAAAGTGCAGTGAATAAGTGCAGTAGGCAAAAAGTGGGTTATCGGGTTGTGGCGAGTTGACTGTCCTAAACACAAAATAAAGCAAAAAGTGCAGTGAATAAGTGCAGTAGGCAAATTGTCAACATGTCAATAAGTACATAGTGCAGTAAACAAGTGAAGTAAGCAAAATGTTTAATAAATAGTGCAGTAAACAATTGAAGTAAGCAAAAAGTGCAGTAGGCAAATTGCCAAATTATTAACATGTAAAGTATTAGAATGCAAAATACGTACATCAAAAGCAATAATCCACATACAGGGAAAAAGCGCAAGTCTACACATATTATCTGAGCAAATCAAAGAAGTGTCAAAAACAGTAATCATATACCATTTCTATTAAATATCTACCAGCAACCTTATTAAAAACAGTACTCAAAAACTAGCAAAAGTGTTGAAAATACACATACCCCCTAATTCATTCTCATTATCATAGTGTTCATTAGTTGCCGCGTCCATCTCAGAGGAATTTGCATCATTTGTTTCATTAGTTGAGTGCACATTCGACTGACCTTGTGCTTCATCGTGTTGCTGTTCATTTTCAGCTTCAATAGAGATCATACAGAGTCTCTTGCGCCTAGCCATGCTGCAGTGTACAAGAAATTAAAAAATCATGAGCTCAATAACACAACATATCATAATATGCATATATTTGTTACTGGAAAGACACGAGCTCAATAACACAACCACATAAGTAACCAAAGCAGATGCGTAGAGACTGGGGTAAAACTAAAACTTTAAAACAATATTTCAAATAGGATAATACTAAATGGAAAAGTTGTTTTCATTGTAAATTAAATATTTCATTAAAAAGCATTATCTTTCCATCACTCTACTTCATCCTCTTCACTATTTGTTCCATCGTGTTCCATATCTGACGTCACATCTTCCCCATCATCACCATCATCGCCAATTCTATGCAGGTCAGTCACATTGAATCTACCATCAATTTGGTCTTGATCAACACCTTGAGCAGTGTCACTTCCCATATCAAAAACATCTTTAAGTTTAATATGTCTCACGACTGACCAACCTTTGTTCTTTGGATCCTCACAATAGAACACTTTGTCAACTTGTGACCCAAAAACAAACGGATCGTCCAGTAAGTTAGCACCACTATGTGAGAGGTATGAGAAGTTAACCAACGTTGCACCAAATTTATCTTTCTTGCAACCCCTATTAATATCTACCCATTCGCCTCTAAATAAAACTACTCGTATTTTTCCAGAGTAGTTTAACTCGATAACATCTTTCAATTTCCCATAGTAGTTGATGACGCCTTCAACAGGCCTTCTATCTCGGCTACTAGCATAACTTTCACCTTTTACACTAACAACAATCCCACTATTTTGAGATTTTCGTCCTTTCTCACGGTCTTTAGTGTGAAACCGATAACCCTTGACAATGTAACCTGAGTAACGTTGCACACTTTTCAGTGGACCACGAGCAAGCCATTTTATTTCTTCAGTTAATGTTTGATCGTGTTGCTCTTCCATGCGTTCAACCTACAATATAGTATAAATATCAATTACATGGATATCTAATATATAAATAAATAAACTATATGACTATATATTTCATATTACCCGTTTCTTAAACCATTCACTGAACAGTTTGCTGTGAATCTTCTCAATTTCATAAGCAGGTAACCGGCGTGATCGGTTTTGACCCTTTACTAACCTTTTATGTTCCCTAAAAAACAACATGATATATGAGAAACTTATTGTAGATGAAGACATGTACTAATTAGTAATTATGAAAAACATATATCTTACTCTCTGAAAATTGTGACGGCATCAACATTAAACAGCACATAACGGTGTGCTTGTGCTAAAGATTGGTCATCGAGTGTAGAGTTCGAGGATCTGTTCCTTTTCCCAGTTGAGAACCGATAATCCAACTTTTTACCTAATGGCCGACCGGGGCAAAATAAGTTGGATTCTTCAGTCTCGTTTTGCATAGCCTCATCGTCATTTCTAATTGGTCTAGTAAAGACTGTTTCGACTCCCGAGAGATACCGAGAACAAAATGTTAAGCTCTCTTGAGCTAAATAACCTTCCGCAATTGAAGCTTCTGGATGAGCTCTATTGTGCACGTATGACTTCAGTGTTAGCAAATCCCTGCATAATTATAATCAAAAATTAGTATTTATTATCTTAAACAAATATATTGTAGGCAAAGAATTATAAAACCACATTTACCTTTCAATAGGGTACATCCATCGAAAAGCTACAGGACCACCAAGCCTAACCTCCTCAACTAAATGGATCACTAAATGTACCATGACAGTGAAGAATGAAGGAGGGAATATTTTCTCCAATTTGCATAAAGTGATAGCAATATGAGATTCAAGAAATTGCAAGTCGAACTCGTTTAAATCTTTGTAGCAAATTATTCTAAAGAAATTGCATAGATCAAGTACAGATGAGGTTACGTGATCAGGTAGATTTCCACGTAACGCGATAGGTAAGTATTCTTGCATCAGCATATGGCAGTCATAACTTTTCATTCCAATGAGTTTCCTGTCTTTTAGTTGCACACAATTAGCAATATTGGATGAAAACTCATCAGGAGGTTTAATCGATTTCAGGGTGTTTAAGAAGTCATCTTTTTCTGCTCGGGTCATCTGATAACATGCTTTTGGTAAGAAAGTAGTGTTACTCCGCGGTCTCTGTTTTGGATGTAGTTCTTTTCGTATACCCATTTCTTTTAGGTCAAGTCTTGCATTATAGTTATCTTTCGACTTCCCTTTTTGTCCCAACAAAGTCCCCATAATGTTATCACATACATTCTTTTCGATATGCATCACATCTAGATTGTGACGCAATAACAAATGTTCCCAATAAGGCAACTTAAAGAAAATGCTTTTCTTTTTCCAGCGTTCACTATGAGCATCGTCTGTGAGGAAGTCAACACCCTGTAATTGTCGTAGTACTTCCTCACCATTAGGAGGAATAGGTGCTACTCTCATTTCCTCGCGTCCAACAAAGGATCTAACGTCTCTACGCCATCTATGGTCAATAGGAAGCCATCTTCGGTGGCACATGTAACACCATTTTCTTCCATGTTGAAGCCATTTAGAATCAGTATCAAAACCACATGAAGGGCATGCAAGTTTCCCTTTGGTGCTCCATCCAGAAAGATTACCATATCCGGGGAAATCTGATATCGTTGAATGAATAGCGGCCTTCAACTGAAAGTTTTGTTTTACTGAGGCATCAAAAGTCTCAACTCCATCTTTCCATAGTTCGATCAATTCTTTTATCAATGGTTGCATGTACACATCTATCTTATTGCCGGGACTTCCAGGACCAGGTATTATTAAAGAAAGAATGAAGTTTGGTTGTTTCATAACCAACCATGGTGGCAAGTTATAAGGAATTAGGACAACAGGCCAAATACTGTGCGACACGTTCATTGTCTTGAACGGGTTGAAACCATCACTAGCCAATGCTAAACGAACATTCCGAGGATCACTTGCAAATTGAGAGAACTTCTGGTCAAAAGCCTTCCATGCTAATGCATCAGCTGGATGACGTATTTTTCCATCTTTTACACGTTCTTCGTGATGCCACTTCATAAGGACTGCTGTCTTTGAAGACTCGAACAATCTTTGAAGCCGTGGCTTCAATGGAAACCATCGCAAAATCTTTGATGCCTTCTTTTTAGTTTGACTTATTTCAGCTTGTGAGTTACCTTCAGCCACTTTCCATCTAGACTCGTTACAAATAGAACACTTGTCTGCTTTTTCCTTATCATCATCCCCCCAAAACAACATACAACCGTTAGGGCAAGCATGTATCTTTTCATAACTTAATCCTAAGTTTGCCAATATTTTTTTCACTTGATAGGTTGTTTTAGGCAACAGATTTCCTTCAGGTAACAAATCTCTCAAAAAGTCCAATAACATTGAGAATGATTTGTTGCTCCAGCCATTAAGACACTTAATATGATAAAGATGCACTAAACACGATAGCTTGGAATACTTAGACTTTGAATACACCTTTTCTTCAGCATCCTTAAGTAGATCATGAAACTTCTTTCTAGCATTAGTTTCCCCTGGACCAGTGTTCAAGTTAGATTCACTCATTTGTACCTCACCTACACCAATCAGACCACTACCGATACTTTGTTGTGGTGGGGTTGGATGGAAAATATCATTTAACAGGTCGTGCATATCATGGTCAAATATCTCCTCTTCTTCATTGTTTAGCCCACTTGATGATGATGATGATGTCGTCGAACATTCACCATGAAGATTCCATTCCGAGTAACCTTTCCGGAATCCCCAACACACTAGGTGATCAAACACATCATCTCTTGTGTGATGGAAAATGTTTACACAACGTGAACATGGACACAATATATTCCCTTCACTATTTGACGACCTCTCAAACGCAAAATCTAGAAAACTTTCTACACCATTCACAAAAGATCTACTTGACCTTCGTGTATTATACATCCACGATTTGTCCATTATTAAATTACCTAATGTAAACTACACCAAACAAATTAGTGAATTGATGCTTATCTGTTTTAATGGAAACAAATTTGACTAACACCAAAAGTACTATTCAGAAACTCGTTTGGCCACATTTTCAAATATCACATCGGAACGCAACTAAGAATGTTCACTTTTGCATATTTTTGGTGTTTAAATTACCTAATGGTGACTCATATGTATGGGGGTGTTTGTTTCGGCTTATGGCTTATTTGGTTTTGGGCTTATGTTGCATACTCTCACTTTTTTTGTGGCTTATTTTGAAGCTTTTTGGCTTATATAAGCTTTTTATGACATATTAAATTTATATAAGCCGAAAAGTTTCAAAATAAGCCAAAAAAAGTGAGCTTATGAAACATAAGCCCACAACCAAAAAAGCCATAAGCCGGCTCTATAAGCCGAAACAAACACCCCCATATAATAAGTTTATGCAACTTACTCTTGAATGCAAAGACATAACAGACAAGAAAATAAGAAATTAAATGATATAATCGACAGGAACTCAACATTTCCAATCTTTAGAAAACATAGATGTGTTCAAGACCTGTATTTGTGTGCTATAAAATCTAATTGCAAAACTACACAACAAACACTAGTAATAATCAAAGAATAGAATGACTAATAATCAAAATAAATCATGATCGGATGGTATCAAACAAAAGGTAGATAAAAAATTTCATTCATTACCTGAGCAAAAGATGAAAATAGTGATCGAATGAAAGTCAATATATTGGGATAATTATGAATTGTGAATGAGAGGTGGAGGCTGGAGATTAGGAACAGTAATTGAGAGTTTTAGAATTAATTTAGGGATATATACTCACAATAATTGGAGGGAATTAATAAAGAAAAGGGCGCTCAATTTTATTTTAGTTTTCAGTGAAAAGGCCCGCGTGTTTTTTAGTGGTAATTAGTGACACATATCAAATATGAATAAAGGAAACTAATGACTTTTAATGGCATATTATCTTGGTGTATCACAAATTATACGGACTTTTAATAACATGCCTATTATTGTGCCACAAATATCATGTACAATGGTGATACAAACCGTAAAGTGCCACTAAAGCTATAAAAATATTAGTGGCACATAAAAATATGTCACTAGAAACGCAATATAGTGACACATGCAAATCTGTCATTAAAAACGTGTGTCACTAAATGGCTCTTTTTTTGCCAGCGACGAAAGTCCTGCCCTTCAAACTTTACCAACTTATCGAACTTGCTCGTCATATCTTTCACAGATTCTCCGTTCGTCATGATCACAAATACTTCAATCTTTGTTAGGGAATTTATATTTGATCACAGTAATCTGAGAGTCGTGTAAACACTTTCAGATTGAAGTATTTCGATGGTTCTATCGAAATCTTAAATCGGATAAAACTCAGATTTAGAAACGAGAATATGTTGTATTTGTTATGTTCCTGAACCAGATGAATATGACCAACAATAACTGATTTACAGTTATAACTGCTATAGCAGTTATATTAACCGCTATAGTTACTTACTACACTAGCAGCAGTAACCACTCCACAACCAGCAGTAATAGCAGCAGTAACCACTCCACAACCAGCAGTAATAACTCCAGCTTAGTAGCACTTAATCATAATAACGTCATACAAGTGTGCACTCCGCACAACCCCGACTTGTTGAACATTTATCACGATTACACATTGGTCAACTAAGTCAATCCATTACACTTAAATCACATTTGTGACGCAAAATCACCAACAATACTCTTATATATAATAACTTTATTTTATATGCCACTAACGACAATTTTTTGTAGTGATAGAATAATCAAAGTGTCATCCACAAAATGAAGATTGTTGAGTCTTTAGTTTATTATTCAAACAAACAAAATTCACCAAATAAAATGACATGTTTCTCGTATAGAAGATCGTATTTGCAAATTGACCTAATAGTTTTTGTTGATTCTTACATGTAGATTTTAAAAAATATGTGCATTTACACTACAATTTTTTCCGCTAGGTGGCACATGTGTGAGATACATAGGGTTATATATGATGCCGTTACCAATGGTGTCTTTACTTGGTGGTTTAGTGTCAAAACAGAACCGGTTGTTGCGATATTAGTTTCAAGCCTGAAATGAGTGGTATTTTTGTCATGAAGAGTAGTTGTACGGTTGTACCCAATAATACATACTTACGTTGTGGCAATTGAAGGTGTGTTTTGATTACTGCCAGGCAACCACGTCCCATTGAACTTCACAAGCTCTTCATCAACGTATCAAGAAAGGGTAAGCAATATGACACAAAAGTATGAATATATCTATCTACACAATTACTCCCTTTAAAATAAACATTGGCTTACTATTCCTTCAACTGGTAGTAGTACTGTATACGTAACCACTGATTATATTTAAAAAGGGTTTTGTTATTTATACATACGTAGCTCTAAGGGCTTTGTTTAAAAGTTGAAAGCATGCATTAAAGGTCATACATATAGTTTGTTTGAAGCAGTTAAATTCAAGAAGATGAGTGAGTGATTATTCTTAAGTAAAAATAATTTATGCACGCATGTCAGAATATTTTAAACATGGTTATTAAGCAAGTCCTTTTTTGATTTATTTCTATAAGCACTTCAGGTGTTGCTGCTACATTATATATATTCATCTAGTATCCGTGAAACTCCATAAGTTGATTTATATATTAGTTCACGGGTTGTAGGATCGGGATCCTACCTAGGATCGTTTTCGGTTTTGCAAGATCGTGATCGTTGGATCGGATCAGGATCGTAAGATCCTATGAAAATGTATATATTTTTGTATAGGGGTTGTAGTTTTATATTTCTATATAATATTTCATATGATAAACGAATCTAAATGGATGGTAAAAGAAAAGGTTATATGTTCAAGTAACGTAGTAGTAGAATATTAAATATATTGCAATGCTCACTTGCACAAAGTTACTACATACGTGCACCAGCTACTTCTTGTTCAATGTTTTTTATTATAGATTTTTCGTGATAACATTTAGATTAATGCAAAAATATAGTGTTAATTTATTGGTACGTGATTCTGTGACTTTTTTTATTACAGTATATAGATTAATGCAAAAAGATAAATGGATTGTATCTGAAAATGAAACGACATAATTTATAATAGAGGGCAACACAATATTATTTTTTTCTTGATAATCAAATAAATTAAATTAGGATATTCTGATAATATCACAGAAATTTTTAACATATAATTCATGCTTTTATATGAACCATAAAATAAATTATGAACAAAATTGGGTCAAGTATCTATATGGTTTACTTAAAAAACAAGCTTCTGACATGTTACAAAGCAGAAAATCGTTTTTCATAATAAACCTAAAAAGACACATCTAAACAAAGCAGAAAATCGTTTTTCATAATAAACCAAAAAATACACATCTAAACTATTTCTAAATAGTCCATAAAAGCATAATGATTTGACACTCATTAATCTTGCAAAAGACAATCAATTAACAACATCAAAATAATAGCTTTCATGAAGAATTCTTAGTTATTGGGCTTTAAGACATAAGTTAATATAGCAAAAAAAAAAAAGGGGGGCGATCCTACGATCTTACGATCGATCCTACGATCCTACTTGAATTACGATCTTGTTAAGATCCTCATCGTTTTTTGTGTGTATGAATATTGCAAAGAAACGTACAATATGTTACTCGTATTTCATTGCACTCTATAACAAATAACTTTTTTAATGAGATTCAAATTAAACTCGTTGGCCCGGTTACGTAAATGAAACACAATTTGACGACTCTAGCTAACTCTTTCTTCTTTACCAGTCTGAATACTTGAATGCTAAATGACTTAATACAAATGTAAGTTCAAAACCGTAGCTTCTACTGGAACTTAAATTACCGATAAATTTTGAGAAACCCAAAGATATGTGTATGAATTTGTGCAAACGATGGCTTTAAAAGAAAAATGGAAATTATAGCTACACGATCAGAAGGACAGTTCGAGTTACTAATGTAAAACACGTATGATTTTATATAATATTATGTTATTTCATTATTTTTTGCTAAAAATGTTGTTAAAAATATATTATGGTCATAATGTATTCCTAGCTTGAAACAAATTTTATACGCACTGCACTGGTGAGTTAGATTAAACAAATCTTACGTTTTCCAATTTTTCCTCAGTTCCTAAAATTATCAAAGACGTGAAATGGAATCTATAGAAACAGATTGAACAAGAGATCGGTAGATGATAGATATATTGTTTTGATTCAACCGAATATCCATCTTAAACAAATGATAGAAACAACTTAGGAACTGCCCGACAATTATTGGGACTTAAAAGTGGTAAATGACCAAAGAGCGTTTTGTCTCGTTAAAGACATTTGTGATTGTAACAATCAATTAAGTAGTTGGTGGTTCAATTACTGTTGAAAACATTTGCTAGATGGAGAGCGAAAATGTGGTGTGTGGGAGATTGCCATATTATTGTTCTTCTTGAGTAGAGATTATCTACATTATTATATTATCTGCTCCGTACTTCTTGAATGATGAAGAGAGGATGGTCGATGTACGTGATCATGTAAAACCATTATTTTTTTTTCATCCAAATACAAATGCAGGCAAAAATATGATTTTATATTGATCTGGTTTTTCTAAATAATCTAACAAGCATCACTAAATCCGCAAAGAAGGATGTTTAATTTGTATCCTAGATTCCTTCTCCAAACATGGCTTTTTCTAATATGTGCCACCATGGGTTAAACACAATTAATAAACTTAAAATACCATGTTTAAATGTTAGTTTGCATTAATAATTTCCTAAATCTCTTCTAATTACCATGATTAACTTTGTTTTATTTAGAAATAATTTTATTTTAGGAAATAATTTAGTTCATTTAATGCTTTTAAATAAGTGTCATGGTGGCACATATTAGAAAAAACCTCCAAACTTAATAAAGTCTCTTAAATAACAAGGGAAAAGAAAAAAAAAAATTTGAAATGTTTCGCATCAACCACTAAGAGAGCTCAATTTGAAAATTAAGTCCTTCTGTTGACCAATTCAAAAGTCAAATTAAGTTTTTGGGTCAACATTGCTTAATTTTTCGTCCGGTGTACATGTGTAAAAATTGTAGAAAAAAAAATAATTTCAAAAATGTGTGGTTATTTTTGAAAATTTAATGGTTAAGTTTAAAATATTAATAAATTTGATTTTGTAATTTGATGTATAATAAACTATAAAGAATTTAAGAATAGAGAAACTTAAAAAAAATGGAGGGGTAATTAAGAAACAAGTTATCTTTGATTGTTTAATAGAAATTACATTTACGCCAAAAATTTTGTAAAATATCTAATTTTAAATTTTATGTAACAAATACTCCATAAACTTTTTTATTTTTTTATTTTTTTTAAACAACATTTATTGCTATTGTTGTAGTTTATAATATTTTTATTCAAAGTACAATCAAACAAGTAAATCAAATTGTGACAAACCCAATTCGTACGACTTATGCCAAAGTTGTCCACGTGCGGAGTCATCTAAAACTAGTATCTAAGGCAGAAAAATATTTAATACTAGGTCATTGGGCTAGCTTGTTAGGATGCGTGTGTTTGAAGACCCATGAGTGAGGTAGGCACGTTGTTGCATATGTTGTGTCAGAGTATCCTGATACACAGACTGTTGGATATATTGGGCAAGCGTACCCTGATAAACGGGTTGCACGTGTTGTGAAGTAGTGTACTGATAAACAGGTTGTTGCATGTGTGGAGTGGGGGTGGCCTGGAAAACACGATGTACGTGTTGGGACACATGTACTGATAAACAAGTTGTTAAATATGGTCGGGTTGACCCGACCCGAACCCGAACCCGACAAAGCTTATCGGGTCGGGTTCAATCGGGTTTAAAATCCTTATCGAGTTGTGTGACCCGAACCCGATAACCTGACATAGTTATCGGGTCGGGTTATTGTTGAATTATTTTTGTTATCGGGTCAACCCGATAAGACACGAAATTTTTTTTCCAAAATTTTTTTTCCTAATTTCCTTTACTGGAGCCTGCAATCGGAAAGCAAACAGGTGTGGCATAAAAATTTTGGATGTGGCGAAGAGTTCTCAAAAAAAGTTTTTATACTCTCTCCTTAAATATTGTTTTTAACCAGTTCCATCTCTTGATATGATGTTAAAAAAAATGGCTTTTTTTATTGTTTTTATCTTCTTTGAACTTAAACATAAACCATTACCTACAACCCAAAAAGTGAAGAATATTCTAAGCTCACTGTTAATATAGCGAATATTTAGCTTTGCATACGATGACAACGCAAAAAGTAGACAAAATTTTAGTTTTTTCTATAAATCAACATGTAGAAGCTTTTTAGCCACAAATTTTTGGTTTAAGTATGCAATTATGTCATTAAAGCAAACTCATGAAAGATGAATATGATTTTTGTTGAGAACATCGCTTTTAATATGGATAATGAGTAGTGAGTAGTAAATGGAAAATGGAATGTAGTAAAAAAAAAAATTGTGAGTATGGTGAATTAGCAACGTACAAAGAAAAGTTAGTAGCAACTGATGATATAATTATATACCACGTAATTGCTATTTTGTGTGCCTTAAATATACATTGATATTTGTTCGAAAACTATATAAGTTATCTTATAACCCGACAACCCGAATCACCCGACCCACCCAACTTAACCCGGCCAGATAAATACTCGAACCCGATAACCCGATTTCTTATCGGGTTGGGTTGCGGGTTACTTTTTCAAAACTCAAAACCCGACCCGATAAGCCCGACAACCCAACCCGATAACACCCCTACAGATGGCCAATTTTTATTTGGATATTCCATATGAGACAATAAATTCAACAAGCCAATCACAATCCATTTTCACATTTTGGATAATGGAGAGACCATGCAAAAGAGAGGAGCACAACTTACAACTGTAAATGTTGACGGATGTGTCCGGACGGCCTATTTTGACTAGCCGTCCGAACGACGCGGAGCCATCCGGATATACCGAAGGGCACGCGGAGCCATCCGGATATACCGAGGGGCACTCGACTCATCCGGCTAATATCACTGTAAGTACTTGGACAGGTGGCGATACCCTTTGGACAGGTGGCAGCGCCAAACTATGCCACCTGGCCCGGATATTAAGGGATATTGTCTCACCTTTTCTCTCCCTATAAATACTACTCCTTTATTTCATTATTAACACACAACATTTTATCTCATTCTCTCTCGTAAGATAAACACACACATATATATTATCTCTCCACATATTACTGCTCATCTACATATACCGATGCATACAATACATTATACTGTCATATTAAATCCTCTCCATCGGAGGTTCTGACTTGACCGTCGGAGGGTGGTCCCCGGGGCTTCGGCCTCGGGACCACCTTCTAACGGGTTCTTTCTGTTTGCAGCATGCCTCGAAGCTGGGGACAAGGACGAATGGACCTAGGAGTCGTCCGGCCTTGCCTAGCGGAAGGGCTTCATTTCTTTGTCTGAAGCGGTTACAAAAAATTGCTTCAACAAATGGCGCCATCCGTGGGACCTGGCCTTTCAGTCTACTAGAGCTGAGAAGGACGGGTTTCATCTCCATTTCGTTTCTTGCATGTAGATGGGTCTGTGTAAATTTCTATGGTTGAGGGGTTTGTATAGATCCTGTCTAAATTTCAGATCTGGGTCTGAAATAGAAGAAAGAGATGGCCGAAAGAGTCAGTCGGACGGATTTGAATCAATCGGATGGGTTTTAGATATTGGTCTGAAATTGAATTAAACGGATGGACTTGAGTCAATCAAATGGGTTTGAATCAGTCGGGTTGTTTGCCTGGTGTAGACGTCCGGTAGGGACGATAAGCACAGGCGAGATGCAGCGGCCGAGGGTCGTTTGGATCTACTTCTGATCTTGTTCGGATATACCACGTTGTTCGGGAAAGATGCATCGTCCGAGGGACTGATCTCAGTCGGGTATACTTCTGATCTTACTTGGGTATACTTCTTATCTTGTTCGGATGTACTATGTTGTTCGGAAAGAACGCTCCGTTCGGAGGACTGATCTTGTTCGGATATACTATGTCGTTCGGAAGAAACGTATAGTTCAAAGAAGCGATATTATTCGGTTGTACCGTTGCAACTTCAATCTTGTATTCAAGATAGTTTAGGCTTTATATACATGGTTCTGGTAGCCGGGGCATATCTGGGATTAATGGGTTTATTCAAGATATTGTTTTGAGAAATGTAGTGGAGAGTGATTTGGAAATTTTTGTTAGCATGGGTGAGGATGATTGTTGTTTAAGGATTGAGAATAGTGAGTCTTTGGAAGTGCTTAAAGTTACTGTTGAAGCAATTTCTTGCAACCGCTTCAAACAAATAAAGGGGGCCTGCCGGTTGAACTCAGCTAGGGTTCTTCTGGGAGGCTTGGGTGCTGATTCCTTCGGCTATTAGAGGTCCTCCGGGTATCTGCACACAACAGCACACATTAGGCTCGCCCCGGGTGTTATCCCAGGACCCACCTCCGGCGTGAAAGTAAGTATATGGTATTCCGGAAGGGCTATCAACTATAGTGAGAAGTAAATGCGGGTAAAACGTTACCTAAGAGTAGTAAATGGGCTGAGTATTTATAGTACTCAGCCTCGATACCTGTACTGGCGGCGCCGGATATTCAGGAAACATGTCGCCGACACAATCCCGTAAATCCTGGGGAAGGCGGCGGCGGTGTCAGTAGCTGCCATCTGTCCAAAAGGTGATGCCATTTGTCCCCTGTCTTAAACCTGTATGTGCCGAACGGCCTTTGTCCCTTCCGGATTACCTCGGTTAACTTTGAGCCGTCCGGACGACCGAGAGACTCAGCCCGTCCGGACATATGCGTCAACATGTCCCCCCAGTATCATAATATCGGTCTTGCCGATGTTGTGATACTTTGAGAATCTTTGAAGTCCAATTTTACTAGTTCCGAGAGGACTGGGTCGTTCGGTATTCGGAGCGTTGGCCCATGCATAAACTGCCAAGAAACATTATTACCTCCTTTTAAGGATCGCCGCCATTTTTACTGGGGCTCTGAAACGTCGACACGTGCGCATGCGTATATCGTACGAGTGAGAGGGTGCCACCTCACCCATTGACAACGCACGTCGTTTCATATTTTCTTTTTTTTCGCCTATAAATAGCGCCATTTCTGCGGTATTTCTTTTTTTACCACTTGTAACTTTCTTGCTCTGACAAATTTTCCGAGAGGCTCACTCTTAATTATATCCGAACGATTTCATTTGCCGTCCGGTTAACCATGTCGAATTCTCCCTCTTCGGTTTATGAAGAAGACACCCAAGAGGTCGAAGGGTATCTTCCCAAGTTTGACATTCGAAAATACACTTCCCACATGAGCAAGGGAGATTTATTTATGGTGATGTCTGATGCAGGTATACCGGAGGATCTACATCCTAGACTACCCCCTCCGGACATGACGATGGATCAGCTACCGCAAGATGCCATTGGATTGTATGTGGAGTACTTTTACGAGGGTGGTCTTAGCGTGCCCTTCTCTACTTTTTTGCTGGACGTCATTAGGTATTTCAAGGTGCATATCCCCCAGATGGTTCTGCTGGGCATACATCGTGTTATACTCTTCGAGGTGTATAGCCGAAGTTTGGACGTTGATCCCACCACTCCGCTATTTCGGGTATTCTATAAGCTGAGCAAGCAGGGTGATTGGTTTTCTTTCGAGAAGCGAAGCGGCAAGGAGAAAAAGGTTTGTTTCCGGGAGATCCTGACCGGGTTGAAGGGCTGGAAATGTAACTTTTTCCTGATAGATAGGCGGGCGATCCCCTTTGCTATGCCTTGGAGGCATCATGACTCTGACATTTCGGACCCCTATCCGGACGGTGGCTTCAACATTGCGGATGCCGAGAAGTTAGCCGCAAATGTGATCGACCTCATTCCGATTCCCAAGGGCTTCCTTTATGCCGTCGGGCTATCTTCACGTTGGGAGCATCCCGGCTACCGAGCCGTGCTTAAGGATGCCGAGGGGACAGGTAAGCCCTCCTATTCTTTACTATTAGTTGATCCATGGCAGGCATACCCTCTCTTTTTTTTTTCTTTTTTTTTTTTTTTTTTTTTTTTTTTTTTTTTTTTTTTTTTTTTTTTTATCTCAAGTTCTTTCAGCAGTTTGGTGTCCGAATTGTCTGGGAGAGTATCTTGATATCAAGTCCGGCGGCCGCTGCGAGGATATCTGAAAAGTCTAGGTCGAAGGATGAGTATGGTGAAGGTGAGCTCATGAGTGTAGTGCTTGCTGCGCATGGTTCCTGAAAGTCTGCAGCGGAAAGCGAGGCCGTCGAGGGCCAATAGCCGGGTTTTGCGGCAAACTTGGAGCAAGCAGGCTCACTCGCCGAGATTTGAAGGCCGAAAGGTTTGCTCAACATGCTGAGGGGAGCAGCGGAGCGACCCGAGCGGCCAAAAGAAGGAGAACGGTGAGGAATCCCGTGGTGGATTTAGAGTCTGATTCACCGGATGTTGAGGTCATCCCAAACCCTGCCCCCATCCGTTCTCTTCGATCGGAAGATATTGGGATCCGTCCGGAGGGGGCAGGTTTTACCGAAGGGAGTTCCCATGCTGGTAAGCTTTCCAACTATTTCTCTTGTGTTATTTATTTCTTTTCATTTCTTTGATAATGACGCCTTGTTCCTTTCAGGGGGTGCTCCCGTGGCCGCTTCTGGTCGCGGTAAAATTAAAGCCATGGCTGAAGGTGATCCGGCAGCGCTGTTCGTTCCGGAGTGCTTAGTCAAGAGGGGCGACCGCTTGAACACCTCGGCCATCTGTAAGGATCTGATGTCGAACCTACCCACCCCTCGCGAAGAAATTCATTTTCAAAGTTTGGGTGATTCGGAGGCCATCCGAAGGGGCTGGGTGTTACTAGGTCGGGGGGCGACGGTTCAAGCGGAAATTCTGGGCCGGCATGAGGTCCTCCTTAAAGAATATCAACAGCTACGCAGTGCCCATGCGGAGTGTGAAAGCGCAGCTCAAGAGGCGGAGGAGCTTCGGCAGCTAAAACACGAGCACGCGGGCTGTATGGTAAGGGAGTCGAACTTAAAAGATCGGCTCTCCCAGTTGGAAAAGGTAAGGGATGAAGGGAGGAAAACTTCCTCAGAACGGGTCAGAGCCTTGGAGGACGAGTTGGAGGTCGTTAAAGGTAAACTTGTTGCCGAGAGAGAGACCAGCACCGAACTATACAAGGAAAGGATGGACATAGCTGTCAAGCTAGGCCAGATGGAAGTCGAGCGTCACAAACTTGTAAAAGAATTCCTTCCGGAAGTGGTTCGTCGGCTTCTGAATAGCCACGAATATAAACAACGCTTGGCCGAGCCTTTCAGCTTGTCCTCTCAGTCTGGGTTTTTGGAAGCTATCTCCGTGGATCGCAAGCCGGAGGATGTGGCCGAGATTGCGGCCGGGGTGGATGATTTGGATCTGGAAGCTGAGGCGAAACTTGACCCTTTGTATGATGGTCTCTTTTCTGCGGAATATCCGTATGTACTGAAAGTTAGTGATGCTGCGGATAGGCCTCTTCCGGAGATAATGGATCTGTTCCCTGACCCTGCTCCCAATGATTCCTCTGGCGGCCCTTCGTCTTGACCCGGAAACTTTTGACTGCAAGGCCTCTAGGCCGTTAGATTAATTTATGAACTGTTAACATTTTTTTTTGAGCAAATGTAATGATCAACCGGTTGCGCAACTGTTAGCGCTTTTTGTCTGTTTGAAAATCATGTAATGCCGTTTGATTCGTTGTAAACTGTTGACATTTTATATGTATTTCGTTCATATTATTTCATGTGTCCTTTGCTGACTTACCTTTTCTTTTGGTCGCATGACCCCTTCCTTCCCGAACACTGACCACAAAATCTCCGGAGGGCACGAACCTCTCGGAGGGATCACTTTTCACTTGTGTCCGGGAGGCAACGAATGATTGTATAACTTTCCCCTTCTTTTTACGTTATCCCCATCTGAACACTGACCACACACTCCCCGGAGGGCGTGAACCTCTCGGGGGGGCCATTTTCGAATTATGTTCAGGAAACAAGGAACATTGATCACTGATCTCCGGAGGGCACGAACCTCTCGGAGGGACCACTCTCTACTTATGTTCGAAATATTACAGGTGGTTCAGCCTTTCCGCCAGGATTATGGCAACCCCTTTCCTGGGTATCAACCATCTTTGAACATTGACCACACACTCCCCGGAGGGCGTGAACCTCTCGGGGGGGGGGGGGCATTTTCTAATTATGTTCATAAACAAGAAACATTGATCACTGATCTCCGGAGGGCACGAACCTCTCGGAGGGACCACGCTCTACTTATGTTCGAAATATTACAGGTGATTCAGCCTTTCCGCCAGGATTATGGCAACCCTTTTTCTGGGTATCAACCATCTTTGAACATTGACCACACACTCCCCGGAGGGCGTGAACCTCTCGGGGGGGGGGGCATTTTCTAATTATGTTCAGAAACAAGGAACATTGATCACTGATCTCCGGAGGGCACGAACCTCTCGGAGGGACCACACTCTACTTATGTTCGAAATATTACAGGTGATTCAGCCTTTCCGCCAGGATTATGGCAACCCCTTTCCTAGGTATCAACCATCTTTGAACATTGACCACACACTCCCCGGAGGGCGTGAACCTCTCGGGGGGGCCATTTTCTAATTATGTTCAGAAACAAGGAACATTGATCACTGATCTCTGGAGGGCACGAACCTCTCGGAGGGACCACACTCTACTTATGTTCGAAATATTACAGGTGATTCAGCCTTTCCGCCAGGATTATGGCAACCCCTTTCCTGGGTATCAACCATCTTTGAACATTGACCACACACTCCCCGGAGGGCGTGAACCTCTCGGGGGGGGGCATTTTCTAATTATGTTCAGAAACAATGAATAATGTAAAAGTCCAAAACGTAACACAAAAGCTTCCTCACAACTGAAATAACTGCGATTGTCATTAAAATCAGTCAGATAGCCCCTTTCGGAAGCTTACATTAGACATCTTTAGTCGTTTACAAAAAGCATTTTCTAAGGTTAACAGCGTGCCAAGTTCGGGGCACTTCCTTTTCTTCCATCGTTTCCAATTTATAGGATCCAGTCTGGTATGCCTCCACGACTCGGTAAGGCCCTTCCCAATTTGGCCCCAACTTTCCTTGATTCTCCACTCTGCTAGCCTCATTCCTTCGGTATACAAAATCACCTACCTTTCACAGTTAATGATTTTTCGTTTCACACGTTAGTTAGAGTAAATCAAGTTATAGTTGGAATGGAATAATTAGGCGTTCATAGCAAATTTTTATTTCACGCGTGTGTATATTTTCGTACTTACCTTGAACGACTCGGGTTGGACCCTTCGGTTATAATATTGTTCAATCTTTTTTTTGTACTTCGCCTCTCGTATGGCAGCCATTTCCCTTCGTTCCTGTAGGAGGTCGAGATTCAGGAAGATCCCCTCGTCATTTTCTTTTTCACTGACCTTCATGGTCCGAAAAGTTGGCATCCCTATCTCTGCCGGTATGACCGCTTCGCTACCATAGGTAAGACTGAATGGTGTTTCCCCGTTGCTTGTCTTTAGTGATGTGCGGTGCGCCCATAGGACGTTCGGCAGCTCATCCACCCATCCAGCTCTTTCCCTGCTGATGCGTGGTTTTGCGACCTTACAACAGGTTTTACCTCTCGAGGGATCTCAAGAGGCTTGCAATCCCCACCAGGCAGTGTACCTGACCGATGTAGTATAGTGTAGTGGCAAGTACCGGGGGATTGATCGTTCTCTAGGGGAATAGTGTCGTTAGGATTGAAAAACTACTCTAATAGGTCTAAGGGTGAGGGAAGATTCTTTTTGTATTTTTTTTATATTTTTATAAAAGCAAGTAAAATCTCGGGTTTGAAGGAGTGGGCGGAATTAGTTGCTAGTCAACTAACCCAAATAACTACAATTGCAAATAAAATAAAATAACTGAAAATGAAAAGGTTGTGGAACTTATATGGAGAGAAATGTGTTTACTTAGATTTCCTTACTCCCTAACTATCTTTTACCGGTTGATTAGTGTGTATTAATTGCGTGGATGACGGGTGTATTCCTTAATACCAATCGTGGGGTGGCGTACGTACTTCCCCAACTCTACAAGCTCCTACTTCACTCCTATGTCGAGCCGGCTAAGAAGCTCCTAACATGGGATCACTAGAATTCGCTCATGCATTAAATACAACCATAAAAACCTTAGTACGCATTGGTTCATGTTTCTTAAGACGTTCAAGCAAGTTACCGTATAGGAGGTTAGCCAGTTTTCTTAAGCCTAACATCGATAAACAATCATCCAATACAATTAATAACACACCAACAACCAATAATCAATAGTTAGGTTTCATTAGATCTAAGCAAACACATGATAAATCTAGCCTAGCATGTTAATTAAAAGACAAGAACAAGATAAAATCAAACAACACATAGACATATTGAATGATTAATTGATTACTTATCTTCAATTAAACATGGAGATCCAAGGGTATAAAACCCTTAAAAATGGCAGAAAATTCGTCTAGGGTTTCTCCTCACAAAGTTGCACACTAATGACTAAAAATTATGAAAGTATATATAGGAAAACAGATCTGACGGCGTCACCCTTTGGGTCGTGACGCCGTCACCTCGCCGCGGTTAGGGTTTCTTGATGGCCTTCTTGACGCCGTCCCCCTTTAATCATCCAAAATCCTCTCTGGCTTATCAAGGCTTGACGACCTTCTTGACGCCGTCCCCCTTTAATCTTCCAAAATCCTCTCTGGCTTATCAAGGGTTGACGGCGTCACATTGGGGCTTGACGCCGTCACAGGTACTTTTCAGCAGATTTTTGAGACTTTGTCGTTTTCTTCACTTTTATGCTCCAAAAACGTCCAAAATGCTTCCTTTTCCAGATTTCTTCTCCAAAGTACCTAAAATGAAAAAAAGAACGATTTAGGGCAATATTTGATCAAATAAATACGATTTAGGGCTTAAATGACCCCCTAAAAGCGGTACACTTTTCGCTTCATCAAATACCCTTACACTTGAGATTTGCTTGTCCTCAAGCAAATGCGCTTTTATTCTAATCAAAATACAAGTTAGGGGTCATTTAACGCTAATATAAAAGTAATTACAACAAATAGTCGTTCCACTTTAATCATAATAAGCACAGAGATTACAGACTAGCACCTCACAAGTAGTGTTTAGATAATCACATCTCTCAGGTGTCATAAAAGTATATCTCATAAATGAAAATGAATATGTGGAAAACTAGAAGGGGGGTTGAATAGTTTTATGTCTTTAAAACTTTGTTTACTTTTAAAAACTTAGATTCAAGTTTGTTAAAACTTAAATCTTATTATTAGTTATATATGTATTCCTTTAAATTGATTGTAAATGTTTTGGTTTCTTGAATGGATTTTCAAATTGATCTTTATGTGAAGTCGATCTCTAATAAATACTAGCAGTTATATAATCCTATGTGTATGAATGTAATGACGATATAAATAAAGAAGTAAATAAGGTATGGAAAGATCTAACCGAGACACGAGAGATTTATAGTGGTTCGGCTACAAGGACACCTTCCTTGCCCTACTCCACTCCCCGAGCACCGAGCTCGAGAGTTTTCTTCACAACTTCAATAAGCTCCCTTATGGCAGAGAAAACCTTACACGACTTTGGCTTACACCGGCTTAACGACACAAAGCTAAATGTCGAGTTCTAATCGTAGCTAGAACCAATCTCACGACTTCACAACACAACTTCTTCACGACTTATTCACGACTACTTCACAACGGCTTCACGACTGCTTCACGACTTCAACACGACCGCTACACAACCTCTATGCTACGGCTTCACGACTTCAACACTATGTCTTCACGACTAAGACTTCACGACTTCAACACGACCGCTACACAACCTCTATGCTACGGCTTCACGACTTCAACACTAGGACTTCACAACTAAGACTTCAAGGCTTCAACACGACCGCTACACTACCTTTATGCTACGGCTTCACGACTTCAACACTAGGACTTCACGACTTCAATGCTACGGCTTCACGACTTCTACTCCGTGGCTTCACAACTTCTACACTATGTCTTCACTACTTCTATACCACAACTACTTATACAATTTCTTCACTACTTACATACAACACAAATCTACTATACACACCTTACACAAATGAATGAATGATTTACAAACTTTGTTAAACTAACAACTTAAGTAACAAGAAGATACTAAGTTGTAATACTTCTAATCTTGATTGATAGAAGTATTCTTCTTTTGCACTTGAATGAGGGAAGCTTGGATCACTTGGAAACCAAAGCTTAAGATTATATGATCAAAGGATTATTAGAAAGTATTTACAAGATTTAGATCAGAAAGTTTGAGGTGCAAAAGGTGAGTAAAAGTCCAGGAGAAGGCTGGTATTTATAGGAGAAAAATTGGACAGCTGGAGGTCTACTGGAGCGGGGGCGGTCCCCTTAATAATTAAGGGGGCCGCCTAGTAAAATTAAGGGGGCCGCCCCTTCTGTCCGTTGGCCAATTTTGTCCTTTTGTGGGGAAGGTTTTTCTGGAACATTTTAACTGATTTTGGTTAAAAATTTGAATTCATTTTTTTATAAAAGATTAAACATTTTTATTTAATGCCAAAAATGTTTTTCAAAAATATATAAAATGTTTTTGATTTTTTATAAAAAATCTAGTTATTAAGAAAATGTTCCTTTGATCATATAATGCATTAAGCATTAGTTCATTCATACCTTAAGTGATTTGAGTTGTAGAAATAGATATTTACAACTAAATACTTGTTTACGTCATGATTTTCCGATTAATGATTTTACATTTTGTGATTATCAAAACGTAGAGATATCGAAAAATATTAATAACGTGTTTAGGCATTATTTATATCAACAATCTCCCCCTTTTTGATGATTACAAAATCTAAACTCATTAAATCTAAAAATAAGTTTTTAGACAAGTATTTAGTGAGTTTACATCTATTTCTTCCCCTTTTTGTAGAATCAAAAAGGTTAAGCCGACAATTTTTAGAATCAAATATGTCGGGACGAAAACTCCCCCTTGATGTGTTCTCCCCCTCGTTTGGGGGCACCAAGGAAACGAGCTATGGAACGCTTGCGAGAAAAAAGTTAGAAGCACAAGCATATATATAGCACAAATAATGAGCATGCATGAAAAATAAAGACATTCATAAAAATAAATGTTGTGTATAATTACACAACCATACATGAGTACAAGCATTCCTATACTAGCTAATAAGTCCAACTACATAATCATCCTAGACAACATAATCTTCCATGGAGCTTGCTTACAAAATGGGTGGAAAATTTATTATTGAGTAAGCATTGCATGTGCTTACTTGGGTGACAATGGAGGTGGTGGTTGTGTAGTGGTTGAGGATGGTGGTGGTGGTGGTTGAGGTTGGTTGGTAAGTATGTTTTCAAGTGATGAAAACCTATAGAATATCTCATCTCTAAGACCAAAGATTATGGTCCGGTTATGGATGCAACAAAGACAAGTGTCACCATGAGTTTCAAGTAGTGGCAAAGGTATGGGAAAAAATGGTTGTGGGTTTGGTGGAGATGAAAAGTGAGAATCAAGTGGTGTAATGGGTGATAAGGAAATGGCAAGTTGAGTGGATGGAGGTTCTTGAGTGGATGTTGGTGATGATATTTTTGGTGATGATGTTAGGTGAGTATGGATGTAGTCATTGATGGATGAAGTGGATGGAATGGAGGAAGATGAAGCTCCATGGGTAGAGGGTGTTTTTGATGGTGCATTAGGTGCACTTGGGGATGAATTTTGAGGTGGTGGTGATGGAGTTTTGATGTCATCTTGGGTGAGGTCAATGAAGAGTTGTTTTGGTGGTGTGATGACAAGTCTTTGCTTTCTTGGAGTCTTAGAGATGGATGATTTTGGTGACAACATGGTGGATGAAAATGGGTGTTTGATGAAGGTGATGGTTGATGAGGTGAAAGGTAATTGTAAGGAGGGTATTTATATTGTGAAAATGTGGTTGATTTAGGCAAATTGTGGAGGTTTTGTGGTAATATTCCAAGTCCAGCTCGTGCATTAAGGGTAATGGTAGCTGGGGCTAGGTAAAAGTGGTCACAAGATGCAAAAGGAAACAGTAAAATTTACTGTCCAGATGGCCGGTCCCCTTAATTGTTGGGCGGCCCCCTTAAAATTAAGGGGACCGCCTAAGGAATTAAGGGGGCCGCCCATCTGGTGATTTCCCAGGCGACCAAATTTGAAAAATGTCAGAAAAAGGTCATTTTTAGGGTGTTTTTGCAGCAAGTTCCATTTGGATTATGTATATTAAGAATGATTAAGTAATAACAAAAACTTATTAAAAAGAAAAATGGTTATATGTAAACTACTAAAATCATATTGTAAGCATGTCATAAGCATATATCTTAATTAAGCAAGAAAAGAAACAACACATTCATAGCAAACATATATAGGAAAGAAAGAAACAAACATTCATTAATTTAAAATGATTATGTGACAAACATAATCATTGTTACAACATACATAGTGCTTAAAGCATACATTTGTTAGAGAATTCTAATTTGCCTAAGAAATCCATTTGACTTGCTTGATAATGGAGGTGGTTTTTGAAATGAGGGACAAATGAAAGGGTGAGTAAATGGAATCAATGAAGGTATATGTTTGGGTGTGTGGAGGTTGTGGATGGTGATGGTGGAGACATTTGAGGTGGAGAGCTTGGAGTGGACCATGATGGATGAAGGTTTTGATGTTGTTCAATTGGGGATATTGGATTGGATCTAGTGAGAAGATACTCAATCCAAGTAAAGTGCTCATTAAGAGCAATGGTTTGTTGTTGAAGAAAGATGCAACAAGGACAATTGTTGACATGTTTCTCAACTTGGTTTTGGTTGTGGGGTGATGTGGGAGAGCTAGATGGAGGTTGATCAAGGTTTCTTTGGGCTAGGTGTAGGGCAAGAAGAGCACTAAGCTCATGAGCTTCCTTGAGTTCCTCAATGAACTTCAAGTGTTCGGATGAAGGTGTTGGTGGTAAAGTGTTGTTGTTATGAGGGATGGATGTTTGCACATGCAACATAGGAGTAGCATGTGAATTGGTAAGAGGTGGTGGTGACACTCTTGGTGGTGAAGATGTTTGTGAACTTGGGTAATCATGAGTGGATGAAGATGGTGATGTGGATGAAGTGGATGTTCCAAGAGTGGTGAGTGTTTTTGATGAATAGGTGGGTTGAGTGTGGATGAGGTTTGGATTGAGGTTTTGAGAATGATCATAGGGAGATGAAGGGTTAGGAGTGGATGATTGGTTATGTGTTTGAACAACATCATTAGTTGGGGTATGGCAAGTTTCAAGCTTCCTTCTCCAAATTGGTCTCACCGAGATTTTGGCAACTCTTGAAGGTTTTGATTTTGGGTAGTTGGAGGATGACATGTTTGAGTGGATGATGTGAATGGGCATTTATGATGGGAAGGTGCATTTATAGTGAAGGAATGATGTGGTTTAGGAAGGTAAATTTTGGTGGGTGGTTTATGACAAAATGTGTTTGTGAATTTTGGGAAGTATGGAATAAAATGGGTTGGAAATTGAAAAAGGAAACAGTAATCCGGATCTCCAGATGGCCGGTCCCCTTAAATAGGGGCCGGTCCCCTTAATGATTAAGGGGGCCGCCTAGTTATTTAAGGGGGCCGCCCATCTGCTGACTTCCAGATTCCTGAAAATGGGTTTTTGGCAGAAATTTGTAGAAAAAGGTTGTGTTTTTTAGTTCAGTTTCAAGCAAGTCCAACTTCTTTTTGAGGCAATTTAAAATTTAATGACTCATGTATGCTAAGCACATTCAATTAAGCAATTTTAATTATCATGCAACCTACTCATTTACCAAGAAGCATATATGTATATATGAACAAGAAGAACAACATATAATTACCAAGTAATTTATGCTATCATTATTATGACGATTAATTAGCTAGTTAATTAATCCCAACAAGTGTCTATGTGATGGGAAATTAGTGATAGCATGGATTTCTAGACTTGGATCAAGCATGATTTGAGTAAGTGTTTTTGGGCATTATTCAACAATGTTTGAGAAAAAGGTTTTGTGAAAATTGTTTCAACAATGTAGATTCGAATTTGTTTCAAAGGTTTTTATAAGGATATAAAAATAGATTGTTACACTTTTTGGCTTTGATAAAAACATGTTTAGTAGAGAAGTGACAAAATCTTTTTGAAAGATCATTTTCCAAAATATGAAGATTTGCATGTATAAAAAGATTTGTTGAAAAAATTTCATGCTTGATTGATCAAGGCTATTGTCTCATGCTATCTCTTTCAACAAATTATGCGATTTAAATGATAGTAATGACTAAATCTTATATGTTCAACAGAGAACACTTTATTTAATTCTTAGGAGGATTAACTTAAGGTTATCTGGCTAATTAACAAGTAATATAACAAATAGTGTGAGGGCATAGCAACCTATCAAACTAAGCATATCTTAATGCAATGATTATCATAACTATATGCAAGGAGTAACTACTCAGGAGAGTTTAAAAAGAAGACTTATCTCAGGTCTAGTATTTCTTCATGATATGAGGTAGTGAATAATAGATGAGTACCACTTCGTTCCATCCTCATTTTTGTAGATTAAAAAGTCCTCATGTGCCTGTTTTGAATATGAGTAGGTTAACGCAAGATTGAGTAACATTTCATTTTGCGTTCATCACCTAATCAAATAAAACAACTTGGTACCCAGATTCTCATGGGTCCGAGATGGTTAGTTGGGGACATCCATTGCATTTATATGCACGTGGAGAAGATGTCACCAAGAAGTACAAGAATTCCTTGATAGTTTGTTTTGATGAACAAACAATGGATTTCTTGATTCATAGATTATAATCACAGTAAATAACCTTATATCTAAATTTCTCTACTAGGTTTTATAATTTGTTTTGATTTACTTGTTGAAGAGTTATCCGAATTAAATCCTAAACCGGTTTTATCATTGAATGGCTTTTGACAACTTAGTAAGATTTTAAGAGATTTGGAACTTTCTTCAAATTTAGCTAATATTTTTGCTCTTTCATTTAATCTTTTAATTTCAAGTTTATAATCTTGACATATTTTACATTCTAGATCAATTTCAATATTACTTTCTAATCTAGACATTTTATCTTCTAAAATTATTTCTTTTTCAAGATTATTTTCAAAAGTTTATGATGATTTATGTTTAGACATAGTTTTTAGATCTATGTTGCAAAAATGTTTAAACTCATTTTCTAGTTTTGAAAATTCTAAAATGAATGGATCATAGCAAAAATGTTCGGTTTTGGATTGTACCTTATTTGTAGCTTTATCTAGTTTGCATTAGTCACATATCGGATGATGATCTTCTCCTTCGTCTATGTCACTCCATGACATTGGATTAAGTTCACTTTGGAGTTGATCCATGTAGCCTTCGTCGTTAATACCTTCATTAACAACATTTGAACTAGTAGCACATGTATCTATTTTATCTAAGTGTTTATCTATTAATTTTTCTAAAATAAACAATTCATGTACAAGATCAAAATCCTCATCTTTGGCTTGACATTTTTCTTGATGAATGTTTAAGAGATTTTTCCAAATATCATTTGCCGTTTTACAGAAAGATAATTTTTCATTTTCAACTTTCGACAAGGTTTTGTAAATAATTATTTTAGCTTCATTATTCTTGTTATAATCATTTTGAGTTTCAAAATCCGGTTTTGTTTGACTTTCAAAATTTGTTTTTGCTGGTTGAAAATCACCAATCGAAATGACATGCCAAAGATCCAGATCAATTGATTTCACATAATTTTCAAATTTATTTTTCCATTCAAGAAAAGTATAGTTTTCAAATAGTGGTGGTGTTTGCAAAAATTCCCCTTCTAAATATTTTTCGGATTCCATAGATCGTTTCAAGTTTTAAAATACAGTATATTTTAAAAATCTTGATTGACGTGGCTCCTGATACCAATTGTGGAAAACTAGAAGGGGGGTTGAATAGTTTTATGTCTTTTTAATTTATTATAAAAACTTTGTTTACTTTTAAAAACTTAGATTCAAGTTTGTTAAAACTTAAATCTTATTATTAGTTATATATGTATTCTTTTAAATTGATTGTAAATGTTTTGGTTTCTTGAATGGATTTTCAAATTGATCTTTATGTGAAGTCGATCTCTAATAAATACTAGCAGTTATATAATCCTATGTGTATGAATGTAATGACGATATAAGTAAAGAAGTAAATAAGGTATGGAAAGATCTAACCGAGACACGAGAGATTTATAGTGGTTCGGCTACAAGGACACCTTCCTTGCCCTACTCCACTCCCCGAGCACCGAGCTCGAGAGTTTTCTTCACAACTTCAATAAGCTCCCTTATGGCGGAGAAAACCTTACACGACTTTGGCTTACACCGGCTTAACGACACAAAGCTAAATGTCGAGTTCTAATCGTAGCTAGAACCAATCTCACGACTTCACAACACAACTTCTTCACGACTTATTCACGACTACTTCACAACGGCTTCACGACTTCAACACGACCGCTACACAACCTCTATGCTACGGCTTCACGACTTCAACACTATGTCTTCACGAAAAAGACTTCACGACTTCAACACGACCGCTACACAACCTCTATGCTACGGCTTCACGACTTCAACACTAGGACTTCACAACTAAGACTTCAAGGCTTCAACACGACCGCTACACTACCTTTATGCTACGGCTTCACGACTTCAACACTAGGACTTCACGACTTCAATGCTACGGCTTCACGACTTCTACTCCGTGGCTTCACAACTTCTACACTATGTCTTCACTACTTCTATACCACAACTACTTATACAATTTCTTCACTACTTACATACAACACAAATCTACTATACACACCTTACACAAATGAATGAATGATTTACAAACTTTGTTAAACTAACAACTTAAGTAACAAGAAGATACTAAGTTGTAATACTTCTAATCTTGATTGATAGAAGTATTCTTCTTTTGCACTTGAATGAGGGAAGCTTGGATCACTTGGAAACCAAAGCTTAAGATTATATGATCAAAGGATTATTAGAAAGTATTTACAAGATTTAGATCAGAAAGTTTGAGGTGCAAAAGGTGAGTAAAAGTCCAGGAGAAGGCTGGTATTTATAGGAGAAAAATTGAACAGCTGGAGGTCTACTGGAGCGGGGGCGGTCCCCTTAATAATTAAGGGGGCCGCCTAGTAAAATTAAGGGGGCCGCCCCTTCTGTCCGTTGGCCAATTTTGTCCTTTTGTGGGAAAGGTTTTTCTGAAACATTTTAACTGATTTTGGTTAAAAATTTGAATTCATATTTTTATAAAAGATTAAACATTTTTATTAATGCCAAAAATGTTTTTCAAAAATATATAAAATGTTTTTGATGTTTTATAAAAAATCTAGTTATTAAGAAAATGTTCCTTTGATCATATAATGCATTAAGCATTAGTTCATTCATACCTTAAGTGATTTGAGTTGTAGAAATAGATATTTACAACTAAATACTTGTTTACGTCATAATTTTCCGATTAATGATTTTACATTTTGTGATTATCAAAACTTAGAGATATCGAAAAATATTAATAACGTGTTTAGGCATTATTTATATCAACAGAATAATATCTCTCACTACCTGTCATAGCAAATAGATTACCATAGGCTTTGGAAAGGATCAAAAACCTCCTCCACTAGGCGTAAGCACCTAAGATAAACTATCAAAGAGGGCTTTTAAACGGGTTATAACGTTAGGTGTAGGGATATGATTGATGAACTCAAATAAGTACATTTTATTACCATCATTTATCCTATTAATTTGACTTGTTTTATTATATTATGTATGAGGATTGATACTTAATCGTTTACTTTTGTAATTCTCAGTTGAAAACAAGCATTTGGTGAAACTTGGCGATTTTGGACTAATTATGGAGCAAAACATGCAAGAAGTTAAGAGTCTACTGAAATGGACAAGATCAAGACTAATCTGCTCCAGATGCGCCGCATCTCACTTATGACATGCGCCGCATCACTATCAAGATCTCACCAGATACGATCCAAGATACAAGAGGACATGTGCCGCATCCGAAGATAAAGATACGCCGCATCTTCTGGCGGTGTACGAATATTCCTGAATATTATAATCTCGGACCCCACGCGAAGTTAAGTACATGCGCCGCATCTACTTGCTAGATGCGCCGCATCTTACCCTCAGACAGAAACTATAAATACCCCAAAGACCAGACGAATTAAGAGTTCCGAAGTTTTAACAGAAGACCGAAGACCAGAAACCTAGGACGAATTCAGTCAAGGTAGCAGCACAAGACACACTCAAATCAAAGATACAAGAGCTGTAAGAAGGTGCTGCATGTGTTTAATTCATTAAGTAGTTTTGTTTTATTGTGTTAGTAAACTTTAATTCATCAAGATTGGTGGCTTGTGTAATGTGACAACGGAAAGATTGCACTCTGATGAAGCGAAAAGTGTACCGCTTTTAGGGGGTCATTTAAGCCCTAAATCATATTTATTTGATCAAATATTGCCCTAAATCGTTCCTTTTGTCATTTTAGGTACTTTGGAGAAGAAATCTGGAAAAGGAAGCATTTTGGACATTTTTGGAGCATAAAAGTGAAGAAAACGACAAAGTCTCAAAAATATGCTGGAAAGTACATGTGACGGCGTCAAGACTTGCTCTTGACGGCGTCACGGCTTGGCAAAAGTGGTGGATATGAAAAATACACATGATAAGCCAGTGAGATTTGCATTGAAATTCTGACGGCGTCACCCTTTGGAGTGATCAAGGTCGTCACGGTTTAAGCTGAAGAATGACGGCGTCACCCTTAAACCTTGACGGCGTCAGCTTCTGATAGGCCAGAACGGATTTTGGAGGTTTAAAGGGAGACGGCGTCAAGAAGGCCATCACGTGTTAACTAGTCACAACTTGCGCGCGCGGTAGCTGTTACTGTTTTGGCCATAAAATCCTCATACGAACTCGGATTTAGGTGATTCAAAAGGCCACGCGATCGGGACGAAAAGATCTACAATTTGGTGAAAAATTGGACGTGACGGCGTCACGTGTAAGTCTGACGCCGTCAGATCGGGCCGACAGAAAAATGCCTATAAATATAACCTCACAACTTCATTATTTGTAAGCCCTAAACCCTAAGTCCGATTCTAGGGTTTAGGTAGGTGTTTTTCCAGCAACTTAGAGGGTCCTAATCATGCCATAAACATCTTGTAATGGTTTGTTTATCGATTCAATCTTATGTTATGTCTTCAATTATGATTATTGTTGATTGCTCTTCATTAATTATGCTTGGCTAAATCACCTTGTGTCTATTTATGATTGTGTGAAACTTGTGTATAACTAATTAGATCTTATTGATTTCTTGTTGATGTATGTGTCCATCTCCATCAATTAGGGCGTGACAACTTCAATAGATCTAGTTGGTTTAGTTTATAATTCTTGTTTCCTATTGTCTCTTGTTTGATTGGGTGATATCGATGTTAGGCTTAAGAAAACTGGCTAACCTCCTATACGGTAACTTGCTTGAACGTCTTAAGAAACATGAACCAATGCGTACTAGGTTTATTTGGTTGTATTTAATGCATGAGCGAATTCTAGTGATCCCATGTTAGGAGCTTCTTAGCCGGCTCGACATAGGAGTGAAGTAGGAGCTTATAGAGTTGGGGAAGTACGTACGCCACCCCACGATTGGTATTAAGGAATACAACCCGTCAATTAAAACAAGGTGTGACAATTCAATAGGTAGAATTGGATAGCTAGCAAGGAGTAACATATCATAGGTAGACATGCTTCATTTCCCTTGTAGAACCCTAGTTTACTTTTCTTGCATATTAGTTTAATTAGTAGCTTTTGGGTTAGTTGATTAGCAACTAATTCCGCCCCTTCTTCCAAAACCAGAGATTTTTACTTGCTTTCCATAAAATAAAAAAATACAAAAAGAATCATCCCTCACCTTTAGACCTAGTTAGATTAATTTCAATCCTAACGAACACTATTCTTTGAGTTGAACGATCAATCCCCGGTACTTGCCACTTCACTATACTACAACGGTCAGGTACACTGCCTGGTGGGGATTGCAAACTTCTCAAGATCCCTTGAGAGGTAAAACCTGTTGTAAGGTTGCAAAACCACGCATCAAGTTTTTGGCGCCGCAGCCCGGGGAGTAGTTATTGCTTAGGTTGAAATTTTATTTTTATTAGGTCTACTCACAAGATTCCTATCAAGTGAGATTTTTTCTTTTTATTTTGTAGCTTTCTCGTAGTCTATCTTTTCTTTGTGATTTTGTTTGTAATTTGCTTCAAATGGACTTTTCACTTAGATTTCTAAGATTGCAAGATATGGTTGAGTGGCTAGAACACCAAGAAGTTCAAAATACCTCATTTAGAGACACTTATGAATCATATGAGCCTTCACCTAGGATAGATTCTTACGAACAACCTCCATGTTTAGGATCTTGTTTTAGTGAGGCTAATAGGAAAAGCGACCTAGTTTGCCAAGGAATTGTGGATAGAGCCGTATCAATAAATCATAAGTTGGATGAAGCACTAGGTTTGTTATTATCACTACCTAAGAAAACAATTGACGAGGATATAGGTGATCTTGACACATGGAATAATGAGGTAAACACCATAAGCCCACAAAATACTCAACCATCATTTGAGGCACCCACACCGCCCGTGACTTACCCGGAAGAAGTAGAAGAGACTTTAGGAATCCCGATGGAGGTAGAACCCTTGGACCAAGCACAACTAGAGGATATAGGTTTGCACACTTTTAGTGATGACCTTACTCATAGTTCTAGGGGATTTCCTAGTGTTGATGAATTGGAACCTCAACCTTTACACAACTTTTCATCCTTAGATTTACATCTAGGAGAAAAAAGAGGAACCGACCCACCCATCAACCAATATTATCCGGGTAGTTTTAGGATGAAGGAAGCCATTCACTCACCCCCTTCACCTCACGTGGCATATTCACACCCTAAGGGTGTGTATCGCTACTTTCACCCGCACTTAATCCTAAGTGTAGGGAAAACCTCCCCTATTTTTGTTAAATAAGGGTAGAGTCAGGCTCGTGACTCGAACAAAAACAAGCGCTTATTGGGAGGCAACCCAAGCTTTATTTGCTTTATTTGTTTGATTGTTTGTTTATTTAATTTTATTTGTTTCCGTATGCATTTCTTATTCTTTTTGTTTACTGTTCATGTCTCAAATATAAATTGTGAAAATGCTTTATTTTGTTTTTAACTTCGTCTTAACTACATATAAAGGTATTTTGCAAAAGATAAGTGTAAGGGAAATCCAAATTTGTTTTTAAGAACAAGATTGAACATGAACGATAACAATGAGATATAAGCATGCATATTAGTATTTGTTTGAGTCAAATGCTTGTATCGAGTCATAATGAAGTTTTGCAGGAATTCCAGGAAGTAAGGTATAGGTTTTTCCAGAAATTTTCCGGAAACTTAACATGAGAATTCTGTCAGATCATTTCTGACGGCGTCAGGCCTTACAACCTGACGGCGTCAGGTTTTAATTTTCTGAAATTTTTGAAAGTTTTATTTTTCTACCGGAATCATAAAAAGTTTTTATTAAATCTCTAACTTATAAACTCCAGGAATCTGCAAAACATTCATTCCGCAAGCATTATATCTTTAATTGTTTTATTTCTAAGTCTGGAATTACACCTAGTTGTGAGTTGTCTTTGTTCGGTTTGATGCTTTGGTTTTTCTTGTTTGTTTTCTCAGGATTAACAGGTTATTTTGGACAAGGAGATGTATGTGGAATCAAGCTTTTGGCGATGCATTAGTCTTGAAGCTTCTACATTACCTTGGAAGAAGATCTAACCATGTTACCTCTTTATCCACCGAACGAATCAGGGGAGTATTTGATTTCATTCTTTTACCTTTTCACTTTTACATCTTATTATTTGAACATTGGGGACAATGTTCATATTAAGTGTAAGGGGGGGGGGGGTAAAAGTACGATACTTTAGAGAATACAATTACGCTTGATTTTTGTTTGTTTAATGGTAGATGTGTAATAAAACTGAGAGAAATACCTGTTAAGGCAATTTTAGTGCCAAATTTAAAATTTTTTACAACATATAGGAGTGAAACTTTGGTCTTAATGAGCGTCTCATGGATAGGAGTTATATGACTATCACAAAACCGTACCACTAAAAAATTTTCCACCCCCAAATATGTGAGGTTCGCCCCTAGAATTGGTAGGAAAAGCATTTATGCTATGATGTGTGTACCGGTAGCACTTAGATTCTAGAACTTGCGTTAGGACCATTCCGAAGCCACAAGTGAGACTACATTCGTGTAGTTAGATTTACTACATGATAAGAGGCATTAGGATTAACCCATTGTTTTACACCTGTGTTTTTGTTATAATTACTTTGGCTACATTGGTCAAGTAATTCTCCCACACCCTTTGCGTTGTACTCATTTTTAGTACACGATACCCCTAGTACACCCCTCAGAGCCTATCTTTTCGTTTCGACCTTTAAGCATTTTACTTGAAGGAAGAATTTGTTTACACCCCACTTAAATGTACACCCAAATCGCCTTAGCCTACCTTGTATGCACTCATTTTTAGTGCATTATTGTTACAACATTTGTTTAAACCCAAGTTAATTATCTAGTTGATTACATGGTTGCTAAGTCGAGTCATATCCTTGTACATATTGTTTTGGGACGATTGGGACTCATGGGTAAAGTACTAGTGTAATGGAGTAATGGGGAAGAACATCATTTATTACCCCCATATGTGCTAAATGTTTTTAAAAAAAAAAAATACTCCAAGTGTTTTGATTATCTTAATTCGAGTCATTAGAATAGTTATTTGTAAAGTTATGTAAAAGTTCAAGTGTAAGGGGAATGCAATGCCCCTATGATGTATTATTTTGGATGGTAGGGCAAAAGTGTATGCAAAAAAAAAAAAAAAAAAAAAAAAAAAAAAAAAAAAAAAAAAAAAAAAAAAAAAAAAAAAAAAAAAAAAAAAAAACATACGGACTACCATCCCGTTTCATTTTATGTTTATTTTATGTTTTTGTTATTCTATTTTTAGCTTAAGATTGAGTCGAGTCTTGGCTTAGCAACATTGTATAGTACATGTAATTAATCAAGATCTTTAACTCGCCACCAGTAAAATATCCTTTATCCAACAAAATCGTGTTTTCCTTTTCCCTACACCTCACGTTATAACCCATGTAAAAGCCCTCTTTGATAGTTTATCTTAGGTGCTTACGCCTAGTGGAGGAGGTTTTCGATCCTTTCCCAAGCCTATGGTAATCTATTTGCTATGACAGGTAGTGAGAGATATTATCCGTTTTCATTTATGAGATTTATTTTGATGACACTTGAGAGATGTGAGTATCTAAACACTACTTGTGAGGTGCTAGTTTGTAATCTCCGTGCTTATTATGATTAAAGTAGAACGAATATTTGTTGTAATTACTTTTATATTAGCATTAAATGACCCCTAACTTGTATTTTGATTAGAATAAAAGCGCATTTGCTTGAGGACAAGCAAATCTCAAGTGTAAGGGTATTTGATGAAGCGAAAAGTGTACCGCTTTTAGGGGGTCATTTAAGCCCTAAATCATATTTATTTGATCAAATATTGCCCTAAATCGTTCCTTTTGTCATTTTAGGTACTTTGGAGATGAAATCTGGAAAAAGAAGCATTTTGGACGTTTTTGGAGCATAAAAGTGAAGAAAACGACAAAGTCTCAAAAATATGCTGGAAAGTACATGTGACGGCGTCAAGACTTGCTCTTGACGGCGTCACGGCTTGGCAAAAGTGGTGGATATGAAAAATACACATGATAAGCCAGTGAGATTTGCATTGAAATTCTGACGGCGTCACCCTTTGGAGTGATCAAGGTCGTCACGGTTTAAGCTGAAGAATGACGGCGTCACCCTTAAACCTTGACGGCGTCAGCTTCTGATAGGCCAGAACGGATTTTGGAGGTTTAAAGGGAGACGGCGTCAAGAAGGCCATCACGTGTTAACTAGTCACAACTTGCGCGCGCGGTAGCTGTTACTGTTTTGGCCATAAAATCCTCATACGAACTCGGATTTAGGTGATTCAAAAGGCCACGCGATCGGGACGAAAAGATATACAATTTGGTGAAAAATTGGACTTGACGGCGTCACGTGTAAGTCTGACGCCGTCAGATCGGGCCGACAGAAAAATGCCTATAAATATAACCTCACAACTTCATTATTTGTAAGCCCTAAACCCTAAGTCCGATTCTAGGGTTTAGGTAGGTGTTTTTCCAGCAACTTAGAGGGTCCTAATCATGCCATAAACATCTTGTAATGGTTTGTTTATCGATTCAATCTTATGTTATGTCTTCAATTATGATTATTGTTGATTGCTCTTCATTAATTATGCTTGGCTAAATCACCTTGTGTCTATTTATGATTGTGTGAAACTTGTGTATAACTAATTAGATCTTATTGATTTCTTGTTGATGTGTGTGTCCATCTCCATCAATTAGGGCGTGACAACTTCAATAGATCTAGTTGGTTTAGTTTATAATTCTTGTTTCCTATTGTCTCTTGTTTGATTGGGTGATATCGATGTTAGGCTTAAGAAAACTGGCTAACCTCCTATACGGTAACTTGCTTGAACGTCTTAAGAAATATGAACCAATGCGTACTAGGTTTATTTGGTTGTATTTAATGCATGAGCGAATTCTAGTGATCCCATGTTAGGAGCTTCTTAGCCGGCTCGACATAGGAGTGAAGTAGGAGCTTATAGAGTTGGGGAAGTACGTACGCCACCCCACGATTGGTATTAAGGAATACAACCCGTCAATTAAAACAAGGTGTGACAATTCAATAGGTAGAATTGGATAGCTAGCAAGGAGTAACATATCATAGGTAGACATGCTTCATTTCCCTTGTAGAACCCTAGTTTACTTTTCTTGTATATTAGTTTAATTAGTAGCTTTTGGGTTAGTTGATTAGCAACTAATTCCGCCCCTTCTTCCAAAACCAGAGATTTTTACTTGCTTTCCATAAAATAAAAAAATACAAAAAGAATCATCCCTCACCTTTAGACCTAGTTAGATTAATTTCAATCCTAACGAACACTATTCTTTGAGTTGAACGATCAATCCCCGGTACTTGCCACTTCACTATACTACAACGGTCAGGTACACTGCCTGGTGGGGATTGCAAACTTCTCAAGATCCCTTGAGAGGTAAAACCTGTTGTAAGGTTGCAAAACCACGCATCACACTCCCTTAAAACTGCTTTCTCATTAATTAAAGTTTATATGTTGATGTCTTTGGTGACTTTTATTAGTGCATTGATAACCTCTGTGGCTAGCTGAGCGTTGATCGGGTCGCCATGCCTCTGCCCTCGCCTATTTATTAGATCGCCTATGCATTCTATGGTCTGTAGAAAAGTAGGAGAAAGATAAATAGGATAGTCATAAGTAATCATTAAGGGTTTACTCGCCGATAAGATTAGAACCAACGAGAAAGGACTTAATCTCGGTGCGTTGCATCAAACTATACACTTCATATAACACTAGCAATAAAACAAGTGACAAACTACTTATCATAAGGACAGCCCTCTTATTGTCTCGAGTATTTATCTGTGTACGTGTGTGCTACTTGCTGATTCGTGCCTATTGGTTTAGTTTATTATTTAATTGCAACCAAATCGTGCCAGTCTCTCAGGCTGAACCCCCTTGCGTTAGATTAGATTGTATAGCTAACTTAATATATTAAAATACTGATTAGAATAACTAGATAATACGTTCCACTCTTAGTGATCGACACTCTACTTACCATTATATTCATACTGACCGGGTACACTGCTCGTTAAGTGTGTGTGTTATTGATAAGTCGGCTAAATATAAATTTAAAACTTGAGTAGGCATTAAAACTGCTAAACCGCAACGACACATCGCACGCATCAAGTTTTTGGCGCCGCTGCCGGGGAGTGAATTGTTATTATCTGTTAATTTGATTAGTATTTTAATTAGGTTTTTAATTTTTATCTAACTGCTAATTTTGTTGTGTATTAGATTAATTTGCATTCATTGTATTATTTTGCATATTTTCTGTTTTTGTGTGCTATTTGTTTGCTTTTCTTTGTGTTTATTTTTGTGTGTTTTTATTTGTTTTATTTTTCGTATTTTTCTGCATACTGCTATCGTTGTACTGAGCTAAATCGAACGATACGGCGCATCTGATTTCCCAGATACGGCGTATTGCGTTCAATTTTTATAAAATACAATGCATCTTTTCCCCAAGATACGGCGTATCTGTTTTTGATAAAAAAAATTTTTTAAACGTTAACGATATACGACGCATCTGCTTTAGCAGATATGGCGTATCTATTATTTTAATTAAAAACAGTTTTCGAATTATTAAACAGATACGGCGTATCGATTTTTATCGATACGGCGCATCTTCTGAATCAAAAATCTTATATTTTGAAACGTAACGAAAATACGGCGCATTAACTTTTGTTAATACGACGAATATAATTTGATAAATATTGTTGATTTTTGATATTTACTTTGATCGGTCCGCTACTCTCGTGTGCAAGTTGTTTATTTTCAGGATAAATGATGACTCGAGCATCACCATGAAAGATTACATTCTGAACCAAACCGAGAGAAGCTAGCTGGAATGATCATACATAAGACAACGAGAGTGAGGAAAACTCAATACCGGTAACATTGAACGTCTTAAATTCTTGAAATAGAATTCCAGGTAAACTCTTCGATAATTCAACCAGCCCAAAGGAAAGTTCTCTGCAATATAATCTCAATTTTATTATCCGTATGATGCATCTGATTAGAATTGTAATCTTAATTTTGTATGCTTAAAAACGATATTTGTTCCTAACCTCGGAATAAATTCTTATCCTCTAAACTATAAGATTACAATTGTTAATAAAACATTTATACCTATTGCTCTTATTTTGAATTCATTTATATCGTATGGTGTAACCGTTTTACCCCAATTTGATGTATAAAGAATCGTGTTGCGGAGGCCAAGGTACGTTCCTCATCTAAATTTCGTTCACTAATATAGCGATACGGCGGATCTAAATATCAAAAGCGCCGTATCTCTGACCAACTAGAACTCATTGACTAGTCAACGAAATTAAATAGATACGGCGCATCCCAATTTTCAATACGGCGCATCGTTTTGCCCTATAAATACGACGGGAATGCGCCGGATCTAAAATCTTTACCGAAAAAACTCACACAGTTAAGAACTCACACACTGTAAAACTATACTCTAATTCCGGTCATTTTTTCTAAATCCGCCTTTAATCCGATCTATAATCTTTCTCCTAATCATCAAATTAAGGTAATTATTCTATTTCGATTTAATCTTTGGTTAATACGAAAATTAGGGTTTATATGATTAATTCGATTTGTGCTTAAATGATATAGAGATATGATTAGGACTTGTAATAGATGATCTTCCCTGTATTTAACTTGCGTAAATAATCGAATTTCTGGCCTAGTTTGATTTGAACGAAAATTTGGGAAAATGAATTCGATTTTGAATATTTAGCGGGAAGGTGGATAAGTAAAATGCAATGAGCCATTAGAACTGATATAAGGAGTATATGATACTGTGATATTTAGTGGTAGTTTACGTCACGGATACGGATTCTTGAAAAGCCTACCTGATCCCCTCTATTTATACTGATATGCTTTTAGATGCGGCGCATCTAGGATGATTGATACGGCGTAACGACCTTTTCCAAATTAATAAAATTCTAGATACGCCGTATTGATTAATCTAGATACGACGCATCTCCATACGCCGTATCTCATCTCTTGCTCTGCATCTCTTATATTTCATGCAGATACGCCGCACTGATTAAATCAGATGCGCCGTATCCACCTTTCTTGCAGACTGCTTATTAACTTTGAAAATTTATTGCAGATGGCGTTACCAGTTGCCGCCCGTAGACACCCATGGCTTCGTTTTGAAACAATGGGACTAACACAGGGCGCCGTTGATGATTATATGACTAGACTTAGAAAGTTTTATCTGAGGAAGGTATTCAGTGTTCCAATTTTGGATTTTGACAGTATCAGGAATATTGATGATGGTAACGCTGCTGAGGAATTACGAACTAGATTAGAGATGATACACAAAAATGGGGAAGGGCAGGTTTTATTCAGGTCTTACGCCTGGGAAAGGTTGTTTAGGATTGAGGAACCGTTGATAAAGGTTTTGATGTTGGAGTTTTTCTGCACTATACACTACAGGGAGACTGATCTGGGTCTTGACACATTTGACACTTTGGTATTCAGACTGGGTGGTTTTGAGCGAAGGATGTCCATGGGACAGTTCATACTAGCTCTCGGATTGCACACTACAGCAGAGATGGCATCCCCAGGTTTTGCTGATTACTGGGCTGACAGTCTTAGGGTTGTTTCGGATCGTGGGGAGTTAGGAGATTATTGGGTTGAGATTTCATCTGGGGGTGATTCAGCCACCACCACTCCTTCATACACATTGATTAGGGAGCCATTGAGGAGGCTTTGTCATCGTCTGATCGCCCTGACTATTGCCGGGAGGGGAGAAATCCCCTGAGAAAGTGACTACTTTGGATCTTTTTCTCTTACGGAGCATGGACGAGGGAGCTGTGGTGAACATCCCTCACTTCTTAGCGCATTATTTACACAGGGTTGCTCCAGGAAGAGATGGCAGGAGCCAGATGACTGGGGGTCATTTTGTCTCTCGTCTTGCTAGGCACTTTGGGGTATTAGGTGATGAGATTCCCGCTGATCTCCCGATTGATGTAGCTAGATTACCTGGTATGGATGCATACTACCTTGCGACTAGGATTGGGATATGCGAGGAGATGATGGGTAGATACTTCTGGGCACCATTACGACCATCTAGGCCTGCTGAGCTGGAGCAGGGGGATGCTCAGGCAGCCCCAGCTGCTGCTCCTGCTCAGGAGGAAGTACACGCACCAGCACCACCAGCTCCCCGCACTATTGGACAGAGAGTCGAGAGAATGGAGTTTGAGGTTAGGTCATTGAGAGAGGGTCTCGAGGCACAGAGGGTTGAGCTTGCTGGAGTGAGGAGAGATACGAGCTGGTTAGTCGACGGTGTCAGTAGGGTGATGGCTCTTCATGGGGTCAGCCACTACCTTCCAGATGGTGCTTATGTCAGAGGGATGACCACATACGAGCGCAGGGTTCGCCGCAGGACTGACGGAGCTAGTACTTCAGGAGCCCAATCAGATGATGTGACCCCCGACCAGCCTACAGTTTGACCACTCTTTGCATTTTCATTACGGACACGTTTCTTCGTACATTACTTATATTCTTTTGGGACTGTACTTATTATTACTAACATCTGTATATCTAATGCTCCAGTTTATGCTTCTTGTTATATCTGTTGAAGACTGGCATTAAGTTCAGCATGAGAGTACGAGAGGACGTGAGAGATAAACGGTGGAATGAGCCATATTACAACAGACTGCCAACAGTCTGTTTGGTAAATACATGCGCCGCATCTGGTAAAACGGATGCGACGCATCCTATCCCATATTTTGTCTTATTCCGTATTTATTCTAGGCTCGATACGGCGTATCTTCCTCTACAAGATACGGCGTATCGACTGACCTGATGAAGTTATGGAGCAATTGCCAAATACACACACACTCGATGTGTGTACCAAACTGGAATAAAGAGCTGAACGTGAGTCTAACTTGAAGACTCTGGAATAAAGACAAGTGCTTACCGGGAGACAACCCGGATTTATCTTTTTATTATTCTGTTTTTGTGTCGAGTCAGTCAGGCCGCAGAGGATACGCCGCATCTCCATCCTGAGATGCGACGCATCTCCTGCATTGGTCATATCTTTATTTTTCCGCATATTTTTATTTTCGAATTTAAAACTTTTTATCAGTTTATTTTAAATGCGGCGTATCCCTTGTTAAGGATGCGGCGCATCTTCTATTCTGATCCGTATTTATTCCAGGCTCGATACGGCGTATCTTCTTCCATAAGATACGGCGCATCGACTGACCTGATGATTTTCATTTTTTATTTTTATGTTTTATTTTTACCTAACTACTAATGTGTTATGCAAGTTGAACCTTTCTTACCTTAGGTGTGTTTTGAAGCCTTGGTGGTATTATAGATTCCTGCATTTCCTGTGGATACATCGAATATGAAGCTTATACGTTCTAATCCACAAGAAAGATGATTTTTGCTCTTATACTAATGGTGGATCATACCGAGCAAATCTCAGGGGAGTTTTTCTGTTCTAATTCTTTTATTTTCCAGTTTTTAACCTTTCATACAAACAACGAGGACGTTGTTTAACTTAAGTGGGGGGATTGGAGAATTAGAACACTTAACATTTACTTGTCCTAAACTTTTCAAAATATGCTTAAAATGTGCTTAATATATCGAAATTTAAAATTTTTAGCATGTTTTTGTTTAAAGTCTAAGTTGCATAGCTGCACACATGACGTTATTTTCAAAAATTGTGATTTTTCAAAACTCACAAATCTATGAGTGTGCCGGTGACTTGTAAACTTTAGAACTTGGCTTGTATACTATTCGAGACCACCATAATAAGTATTATTTATATAATTGGAATGACTTGTCTAAATTGTTAAATTTCTAGGATTACACCCAAATAGCCTTTATATGTTATGTGATATTAGCTAACTACACTGGTTAGTTAACCCCCGTATAAACCCTTTTGTTACTCTCATTTTTAGAGTAAGATACCCCTAGAAAAACACTCAGAGCCATTCCTTTCGTTTCTTACACCTTTGTTAAAATGTTTCGTTACACCCTTACACCTTAGCCTACCCTGTAGATTAGAATCCGTGGTTGGTTAATTGCTATAGGCAAAGTGTGTTTCCTTACATTACCTGTGTTCGTGTGCGTAATTCATTATCTATGGTTAGGTCGGGAAATTGCACAATGCGATTGGAGTGAAAGTAAATATTGTATATCTTTGAGTTTATTTTTCGTGTGTTTACTACTTTCACTATTACCGTTATTTCTGAAGTTATGAAAAGTATGGAAAAATTATCCAGAATTATCATTATAGTGATGTGGTGAAATTTTACACATCTATGTTTATGTTTCTTAAAAAAAAAAAAAAAAAAAAAAAAAAAAAAAAAAAAAAAAAAAAAAAAGAGAAAAGAAAAAGAAAAAAGAAGAAAGTTGGATGTTTGTTTTTAACCAACGATGTAAAGTTATGTAAGTGGTCGATATCACCACTATTTGTTGTATATTATATTTATGGATTGAATGAGAGTTGGCAGTTATGGGAACGTCAACTAAGGTTTATTCTTTGATTAAGATCTTATTGAGTATAATTCGTGTCTACCTAAAGCGTGTGTTTCAAGTGTTAAAGCGTGAGTTATTCAATGATATGAGTCTTATTCATGGGATGGTTGGGATAGTGATTAACCACACTTAGGATTTTAATTTATTTGTTTTGTTTATTTTTTATTTTTACACCAATTTATATCCCAAAAATTATCCATACCCTTTATTATTCTTTATCCAACCAAACCTTTGATTTATTGAGATTAGGGATTTGAGCAATCTTAAGTATCGTAGTCGTGGATTCGGCTATGTATTTATAATTTTGTCGCCCTTTTTGATATATTATTATTGGTGAAGTTTGGACCTATCTTTAGCCTATTCGAGTTAAGGATTTGAGCAATTGCAAGTATCGTGTTCGTGGATTCGATCATGTATTTGTGATTTTGTCGCCTTTTCTGGAATTTGAGATCGATAGAGATTAAGAATAATTAACCCTTAAGCCTAAAAACCCTTTTTACCGCTTTAGACTTGTTATTCCTTTGCTTTAGTGGGGGAGATGTGTATACTTGCCAAGCTTATGATAGAATATTCGTCGCGACTGGACAGTTAAACGATTAGATTTGCTTTTATCGAAATATTTTATTCTACTTCTAATTCGTTAAGTGTTTGGTTGTGAGATTATGACAAAAATGAATACATGCTTAAATATAAAAATAAATCCTAACATCTTTTAGGATACATTTTCATAAGATTAATTCTAAGGTTTACTTGGGGACAAGTAAAGCTCAAGTGGGGGGATATTTGATGAACTCAAATAAGTACATTTTATTACCATCATTTATCCTATTAATTTGACTTGTTTTATTATATTATGTATGAGGATTGATACTTAATCGTTTACTTTTGTAATTCTCAGTTGAAAACAAGCATTTGGTGAAACTTGGCGATTTTGGACTAATTATGGAGCAAAACATGCAAGAAGTTAAGAGTCTACTGAAATGGACAAGATCAAGACTAATCTGCTCCAGATGCGCCGCATCTCACTTATGACATGCGCCGCATCACTATCAAGATCTCACCAGATACGATCCAAGATACAAGAGGACATGCGCCGCATCCGAAGATAAAGATACGCCGCATCTTCTGGCGGTGTACGAATATTCCTGAATATTATAATCTTGGACCCCACGCGAAGTTAAGTACATGCGCCGCATCTACTTACTAGATGCGCCGCATCTTACCCTCAGACAGAAACTATAAATACCCAAAGACCAGACGAATTAAGAGTTCCGAAGTTTTAACAGAAGACCGAAGACCAGAAACCTAGGACGAATTCAGTCAAGGTAGCAGCACAAGACACACTCAAATCAAAGATACAAGAGCTGTAAGAAGGTGCTGCATGTGTTTAATTCATTAAGTAGTTTTGTTTTATTGTGTTAGTAAACTTTAATTCATCAAGATTGGTGGCTTGTGTAATGTGACAACGGAAAGATTGCACTCCCTTAAAACTGCTTTCTCATTAATTAAAGTTTATATGTTGATGTCTTTGGTGACTTTTATTAGTGCAATGATAACCTCTGTGGCTAGCTGAGCGTTGATCGGGTCGCCATGCCTCTGCCCTCGCCTATTTATTAGATCGCCTATGCATTCTATGGTCTGTAGAAAAGTAGGAGAAAGATAAATAGGATAGTCATAAGTAATCATTAAGGGTTTACTCGCCGATAAGATTAGAACCAATGAGAAAGGACTTAATCTCGGTGCGTTGCATCGAACTATACACTTCATATAACACTAGCAATAAAACAAGTGACAAACTACTTATCATAAGGACAACCCTCTTATTGTCTCGAGTATTTATCTGTGTACGTGTGTGCTACTTGCTGATTCGTGCCTATTGGTTTAGTTTATTATTTAATTGCAACCAAATCGTGCCAGTCTTTCAGGCTGAACCCCCTTGCGTTAGATTAGATTGTATAGCTAACTTAATATATTAAAATACTGATTAGAATAACTAGATAATACGTTCCACTCTTGGTGATCGACACTCTACTTACCATTATATTCATACTGACCGGGTACACTGCTCGTTAAGTGTGTGTGTTATTGATAAGTCGGCTAAATATAAATTTAAAACTTGAGTAGGCATTAAAACTGCTAAACCGCAACGACACATCGCACGCATCAATGATAAACACGGTTTTGTTGGATAAAGGATATTTTACTGGTGGCGAGTTAAAGATCTTGATTAATTACATGTACAATATGGCGTTGCTAAGCCAAGACTAGACTCGACTTAAGCTAATGAAAGAAATAACAAAAAGATAAAATAAACATAAAATGAAACGGGATGGTAGTCCGTATGTTTTTTTCTACTTTTTTTTTTTTTTTTTTTTTTTTTTTTTTGCATACACTCTTGCCCTACCATCCAAAATAATACATCATAGGGGCCTCGGTTCTCCCCTTACACTTGAACTTTTACATAACTTTACAATTACTATTCTATCGACTCGAATTAAGATAATCGAAACACTTGGAGTACTTTTAAAATATTTAGCACATATGGGGGTAATAATGTTGTTCTTCCCCATTACTCCATTACACTAGTACTTTACCCATGAGTCCCAATTGTCCCAAAACAATATGTACAAGGATATGACTCGACTTAGCAACCATGTAATCAATTAGATAATTAACTTGGGGTTTAAACAAATGTTGTCACAATAATGCACTAAAAATGAGTGCATACAAGGTAGGCTAAGGCGATTTGGGTGTACATTTAAGTGGGGTGTAAACAAATTCTTCCTTTAAGTAAAATGCTTAAAGTTAGAAACGAAAAGATAGGCTCTGAGGGGTGTACTAGGGGTATCGTGTTCTAAAAAATGAGTACAACGCAAAGGGTGTGGGAGAATTACTTGACAAATGTAGCCAATGTAATTATAACCAAAACACAGGTGTAAAACAATGGGTTAATCCTAATGCCTCTTATCATGTAGTAAATCTAACTACACGAATGTAGTCTCACTTGTAGCCTCGGAATGGTCCTAACGCAAGTTCTAGAATCTAAGTGCTACCGGTACACACATCATAGCATAAATGCTTTTCCTACCAATTCTAGGGGCGAACCTCACATATTTGGGGGTGGAAAATTTTTTAGTGGTACGGTTTTGTGCTAGTCATATAACTCCTATCCGTGAGACGCTCATTAAGATCAAAGTTTCACTCCTATATGTTGTAAAAAATTTTAAATTTGGCACTAAAATTGCCCTAACAAGTATTTCTCTCAGTTTTATTACACATCTACCATTAAACAAACGAAAAATCAAGCGTAATAGCATTCTCTAAAGTATCGTACTTTACCCCCCCCCCCCTTACACTTAAGATGAACATTGTCCCCAATGTTCAAATAACAAGATGTAAAAGTAAATAAGGTAAAAGAATGAAATCAAATACTCCCCTGATTCGCTCGGTGGATAAAGAGGTAACATGGTTAGATCTTCTTCCAAGGTAATGTGGAAGCTTCAAGACTAAAGCAGCGCCAAAAGCTAGATTCCACATACATCTCCTTGTCCAAAATAACCTGTTAAACCTGAGAAAACAAACACGAAAACCTGCATAACATTGGCGGGATAAATCTGTATAAGGATATAATGCTTGTGGAATGATTATTTTGCAGATTCCTGGAGTTTATAAGTTAGAGATTTAATAAAAACTTTTTATGATTCCGGTAGAAAAACAAAACTTTCAAAAATTTCAGAAAATTAAAACCTGACGCCGTCAGAAATGATCTGACAGAATTCTCATGTTAAGTTTCCGGAAAATTTCTGGAAAAACCTATACCTTACTTCCTGGAATTCCTGCAAAACTTCATTATGACTCGATACAAGCATTTGACTCAAACAATTACTAATATTTATGTTAATTTATTATTGTTACGATTCATGTTCATTTGTTCTAATAAACCGATTTGGATTTCCCTTACACTTATCTTTTGCAAAATACCTTTATATGTAGTTAAGACGAAGTTAAAAAATAAGATAAAGCATTTTCACAATTTAGTTTTGAACATGAATCAATAATAATAAAAATTAAACATACATACGGAAGCAAATAAAACTAAACAAACAAATAAATAAACACACAAAGCAAATAAAGCTTGGGTTGCCTCCCAAGAAGCGCTTGTTTTTATTCGAGTCACGAGCCTGACTCTACCCTTATTTAACGGATAAAGGAGAGGTTTTTCCTACACTTAGGATTAAGTGCGGGTGATAGTAGCGATACACACCATCTTGGTGGAAGTATGCCGCGTGAGGAAAGAGTGGTGGATGAATTATATACTCAAAGGGGTGTACTCCTTTCATCATAACCTTACCTAGTTCACTTTGGTCAATGGGTGAATTAAAGTTTTCTCCTAAAAAGGGATCATCTTCTATCAACTTCGAGAGATTCCTAGTTAAGAATTCACTTTGACCTAATAAACCCGGTTTAAACCCATAATGTTTCTTATGATCAACCATAAATGGGTGATGTAAGTATGTAAGGTCATGGTTCACTCCTATATTGGCTTCCTCTCTACAAGGCTTAGAGTCTACTACCTTTATCGTAAAACTACCCAGACTATATGGTTTGATGGGTGGATCGGGACCTATTTTAATTCCTAACTTTTCATCCAAGGATGGAAAATTGGGTAAGGGTCTCGGTTGAGGCTCCGGTTCATCAAAACTAGGAACTTCCATAGAACTAAAAGAAAGGTTGTGACTACAAGTATTCAAACCTATTTCTTCTAGTTGTGTTTGGTCCAAGGGCTCTACCTCTATTGGGGTTCCTATAGTCTCTTCTACTTTTTCCAGGTAAGTTACGGGCGGTATGTTAACCTCAAATGATGGTAGGATTTGTGGGGTATTTAGTGGTCTTGCATTTCTAACCTCATTCTCCATAGTATCTAAATCACCTATATGTTCATCATGTGTTTTGGTAGGATCTAACCCAAACACATTCCTAAGTATCTCAAATCCTTCTCTAGCCATTTGAAATTCTAAGTCCGATTCATAGTAATATTCAACTTGATTACTATGTTCCAATTGCCTAAAGGATTCCTCATGCGTGTCATATGTTTTGGTGAAATCTATCCCACTCATGCAACTAGGTAGTTCAACACTAACCATCTCACAATCTTGGTCCAATTCAAGGTCCATGTTCTTAAAAACTAGGTCTTCTTGCTCATGGTACCTATAGTCGGATAAATCCTCCTCATTTGTTTCCTCAAGTTGTGATGTATATAATCCCATCAATTCATTCAACTTATGGTTCACGGTTAGGAAGCTTTCCTCAAATTTTTTTCCAAAGGGTTTCACTAAAAGGAGTTGATCCTAACAATGATTGTTTAATAGAAGCCGCACATGCACATAATTCATCAAACCTATCAAACTTTACACCCATCTCCTCTTGTATATATCTAAGATCACTTAAAAATTCATTGGAACAACAGGAAGCAAATCTATCCGTGTAAAGTAATTGTTCCTCTATTGTTAATGATCTAAATGGAATTTCATCAGCCATGGTGACAAATGAAAATGGTTTTACAAACAAAGGGCACAAAGAAAAAGATAGACTAAAGAAAACCTAGAAAAATAAAATAAAAATCTCACTAGAAAGGAATCTAGTGAGTAGACCTAATAAAATAAAAATCTCAACCTAAACAATAACTATTCCCCGGCAGCGGCGCCAAAAACTTGATGCGTGGTTTTGCGACCTTACAACAGGTTTTACCTCTCGAGGGATCTCAAGAGGCTTGCAATCCCCACCAGGCAGTGTACCTGACCGATGTAGTATAGTGTAGTGGCAAGTACCGGGGGATTGATCATTCTCTAGGGGAATAGTGTCGTTAGGATTGAAAAACTACTCTAATAGGTCTAAGGGTGAGGGAAGATTCTTTTAGTATTTTTTTATATTTTTATAAAAGCAAGTAAAATCTCGGGTTTGAAGGAGTGGGCGGAATTAGTTGCTAGTCAACTAACCCAAATAACTACAATTGCAAATAAAATAAAATAACTGAAAATGAAAAGGTTGTGGAACTTATATGGAGAGAAATGTGTTTACTTAGATTTCCTTACTCCCTAACTATCTTTTACCGGTTGATTAGTGTGTATTAATTGCGTGGATGACGGGTGTATTCCTTAATACCAATCGTGGGGTGGCGTACGTACTTCCCCAACTCTACAAGCTCCTACTTCACTCCTATGTCGAGCCGGCTAAGAAGCTCCTAACATGGGATCACTAGAATTCGCTCATGCATTAAATACAACCATAAAAACCTTAGTACGCATTGGTTCATGTTTCTTAAGACGTTCAAGCAAGTTACCGTATAGGAGGTTAGCCAGTTTTCTTAAGCCTAACATCGATAAACAATCATCCAATACAATTAATAACACACCAACAACCAATAATCAATAGTTAGGTTTCATTAGATCTAAGCAAACACAAGATGAATCTAGCCTAGCATGTTAATTAAAAGACAAGAACAAGATATAATCAAACAACAAATAGACATATTGAATGATTAATTGATTACTTATCTTCAATTAAACATGGGAGATCCAAGGGTATAAAACCTTTAAAAATGGCAGAAAATTCGTCTAGGGTTTCTCCTCACAAAGTTGCACACTAATGACTAAAAATTATGAAAGTATATATAGGAAAACAGATCTGACGGCGTCACCCTTTGGGTTGTGACGCCGTCACCTCGCCGCGGTTAGGGTTTCTTGATGGCCTTCTTGACGCCGTCCCCCTTTAATCATCCAAAATCCTCTCTGGCTTATCAAGGCTTGACGACCTTCTTGACGCCGTCCCCCTTTAATCTTCCAAAATCCTCTCTGGCTTATCAAGGGTTGACGGCGTCACATTGGGGCTTGACGCTGTCACAGGTACTTTTCAGCAGAATTTTGAGACTTTGTCGTTTTCTTCACTTTTATGTTCCAAAAACGTCCAAAATGCTTCCTTTTCTATATTTCTTCTCCAAAGTACCTAAAATGACAAAAGGAACGATTTAAGGCAATATTTGATCAAATAAATACGATTTAGGGCTTAAATGACCCCCTAAAAGCGGTACACTTTTCGCTTCATCACCTGCCGAGCCTCGACTTGAACCCTTTCATCAGACTTTTGTTCGCTCCTTCCACCAATCCGTTGGCCTGAGCGTGTACCACAGCCGTGTTTACCTGAGTTATGTTCAGTCGTTCGCACCAACTTTTGAAAGGGTCATGGATGAAATTGCTTCCATTGTCCGTCACGATCACCTTGGGCAGACCGAATCTGCATACTATGTTTTCCCAAACGAACTTCTTTACTTCCTTCTCGGTCGTGCGGACCAGCGGCTCGGCCTCTATCCACTTGGTGAAGTAGTCAATGGCCACAATGACGAATTTGATTTTTCCCGGGGCCTCCGGCAGGGGACCCAAAACGTCCATCCCCCATTGGTAGAAGGGCCAAGGAGCCATTATTGAAGTTAGAACAGTTTTGGGGAGCCTTGGAACGGGCGCGTGTATTTGACAAGAATCACATTTCCGAATCACTTCCCTGGCATCTCTGTGCATGGTGGGCCAGTAGTACCCTTGCCGCATTAGCTTTGCCACCACGGATCGCGACCCAGAGTGCATTCCGCATGCTCCTTCATGTACCTCCCGGACAACATAATTGGCTTGAAGCGGTCCAACGCATCTTAGCATTGGGCCTAAATAGGACTTTCTGAAAAGTACATCGTCTACCATGGTATACTGGTTTATTTTCATTCGAAGAGATCGAGCTTCGTTTTGGTCTTCCGGCCAGATGCCCTCTTGCTTGCACCGAATGATCGGGGTCATCCAGTTTTCCCCCTCTTCTTCCACAATTGCGTTGACTATCTCCTCCTCCGTTGATGGCCTCTCTAAAACTTCCACCATGGTTTTCTTTGTCAGATGGTCGAAAGCCATGGACGCCAATTTGCTGAGTATATCAGCTTTTTGGTTCTGCGCCCTTGGGATGTTTCGGATTTTAAACTGATCGAAGTATGCAACGTATTCCTTGGCTTTGGCTAAGTACTTTATCATGTTATCCTTGGTCACTACGAATTCCCCATTGATCTGACTTGCTACCAAATTGGAATCCACTCTAACTTCCAACATTCGAATTTCCATTTTCCGAGCGACTCTTAACCCTACTAGCAAAGCTTCGTATTCTGCTTCGTTGTTGGTGCTTTTGAAGTTTAGTCGGATGGCGTAAGTGTATTTCGTTTGATCCGGACTAATCAGTACCAGGCCTGCTCCGGCACCTGATTTGCTGGAGGCTCCATCGGTATACAGTATCCATGGTTCTTGGTTGGAGATGTTGCATATCTCCTTGCCCACCTCTTTTATGCTTTGGCTCAATGCTTCCACGGATATTTCCGTTATGAAATCCGCGAGGACTTGTCCCTTAATGGCGCTCCGAGGTACGTAAGTGATATTGTAGGCTCCTAACTCCACGGTGTACTTGGCCATCCTCCCGGATGCTTCTGCCTTGTTTAATATTTTCTTGATAGGTTGGTCGGTGATGACTTTTATTGGATGGGCTTCGAAGTATCTTCGTAGCCTTCTGGCCATGTGTAGTAGGGCTAGAGCTAACTTCTCAATGGGGGCGTAGTTCTGTTCGGCCTCGTGTAATGTTCGGCTAACATAATGTATTGGGATCTGCTTCCCTTCTCTTTCTACCAACAACACCCCGCTCATTGCCCCTTTCGACGCCGAGAGATATACATATAGGTCTTCCTTCGGCCTTGGCGTTGCCAGATAAGGTAATTCAAGAATCATCTTCTTCATCTCTTGGAAGGCTGCCTCTGCTTGACTTGTCCACCGGTACTCGTCCTGGTTTTCTTTCGTGATGTTCCTCAACGTCTCAAAGAAAGGGAGCGCTTTTTCTGCCGACCTGGATAGGAAACGGTTCAGAGCTGCTAGCTTACCACTTAAGCTTTGCATCTCCTTGAGCGACTTTGGGGACTGCATGTCCACGATAGCCCTTGTCTTCTTTGGATTTGCCCTTATTCCTTCGGACGTTACCATATATCCAAGAAACGTTCCTTCCTCTACCCCGAAAGAGCATTTCTTGGGGTTTAGCTTCATGTTAATCCTTCGGAGATTGTCGAATGTCTCCGCTATATCGGCAAGTAACTCCTTTTCGGTTTTGCTCTTTATGACCATATCGTCCACATATGCCTCGAGATTTCTCCCTATCTGTGACCGAAAGGCCGAATCCACTAAACACTGGTACGTGGCCCCAGCATTCTTTAAACCGAACGGCATTTTGGTGTAACAGTATGTCCCGTGCTCGGTATAGAAAGCTGTTTTTTCCTCGTCCTCCTTGGCCATCTGCACTTGGTGGTATCCCTTGTAAGCATCCAAAAAGCACTTGTACCTGAATCCCATAACCGATTCTATTTTCCAATCAATATCAGGTAGCGGGTAATAATCCTTTCGGCAAGATGAGTTGAGGTTTTTAAAGTCAATGCACATTCGCCAACTACCGTCAGACTTCTTTACCAACACCGGGTTTGAGATCCACGTGGGGTACTGTACCGGCCGAACTATTCCGGCCTTCACCCATTCTTCCACCTCCTTGGCTATGGCTTGATTCTTTTCGGCGGAGTAGGTTCTTTTCTTTTGCGCCACCGGGCGGTCCTGAATATTCACATTTAGCTTGTGTTCGATGATCCGACAGGCGAACTCCCGTCATATCGGATGGTTCCCAAGCAAACACATCCTGGTTGTTTTTGAGTAGCGTGATTAACTGTCTTCGGCATTCCGAGGAGAAGTTTCCCCCTATCGTGACTAGTTGATCCGGATGAGCCGGATGTACCATAACTTCTTCCGTTTTTCCAACCACCGCCTCCGTCGATCCGGCCTCACGGGGTTCTTCTTTGACTTCCTTTTTTGCCATCTGCTTCTCTTCTAGCTTGCGACATTCTGAGACAATTACGGGCCGGGTAGTAAGGGTCGCTATGCCCTTTGGTGTGGGGAATTTCACCATCGAGTGGATAGTTGATGGGATGGCCCGTAATTTCTTTAAACCTGAGCGCCCTAGAATGATATTGTATGGAGAAGGGGACCTTATCACGGCGAACTTCATCATTGTTCGGCGAGACAAGCCTTGGCTCCCGAAACAGACTTCCAATTCAATCTTCCCCAACGGCTTTATGGATTCTCCCGCGAATCCTATTAACAGTGTGCCGGTTTCTTTCAGCTTGGCCTTAATGGAAGGGCATAAATGCTCGAAACAGTGTTCATACATCACCTCGACCGAAGCGCCTTGGTCTACATAGACCCTTCTGATTGTGTAGCCTTCCACCTCGGCCTCAACTATTAACGGTCCGTCCGACACATCTCCCAGAAGGATGGGTGGAAAACCGATCGGAACATTCATCCATTCCTCCTCGGCTTCCATGGTTTTCCTTTTTTGGGATGTAGGACCAGCCATATCGAACTATAGGTAGATCGAGCAGTCAGTCCCACGGATGGCGCCAATTTGTTGAAGAAATTTCTTGCAACCGCTTCAAACAAATAAAGGGGGCCTGCCGGTTGAACTCAGCTAGGGTTCTTCCGGGAGGCTTGGGTGCTGATTCCTTCGGCTATTAGAGGTCCTCCGGGTATCTGCACACAACAGCACACGTTAGGCTCGCCCCGAGTGTTATCCCAGGACCCACCTCCGGCGTGAAAGTAAGTATATGGTATTCCGGAAGGGCTATCAACTATAGTGAGAAGTAAATGCGGGTAAAACGTTACCTGAGAGTAGTAAATGGGCTGAGTATTTATAGTACTCAGCCTCGATACCTGTACTGGCGGCGCCGGATATTCAGGAAACATGTCGCCGACACAATCCCGTAAATCCTGGGGAAGGCGGCGGCGGTGTCAGTAGCTGCCATCTGTCCAAAAGGTGATGCCATTTGTCCCCTATCTTAAACCTGTATGTGCCGAACGGCCTTTGTGCCTTCCGGATTACCTCGGTTAACTTTGAGCCGTCCGGACGACCGAGAGACTCAGCCCGTCCGGACATATGCGTCAACAGTTACCAGTGTGAATGGTTCAAGGATGCCGGTTCTTAGGGCAGTTAATGTTAAGGTTTCGCTTTATGAATTGGGTGATGACTTGATCACGAATTTGTTTCCTTGATTGGTTCGGTCTGGAAAAGTTGCCTTTTGTTGGGGATTTAAATGATTACAGTAAGAAAATTTATGGTAATACTCGCGGGAAGGCGTTAAGAAGCCTGGAGTTGGACTTATCGATTGATAATGTGGATGATTGTAATGCTATGGTTGTGATCGATGCATCTCGTTTAGAATACCTTGGGTTTAAAGATGGGTTTTTAGCTTCGCAGTTGGTGAGAAACAAAGGATGGATCACATTCTCAGCCCGCTTATGGACGTTCAGCACAAACCTCTCGGACGGACGTTTAGTATAAACGTTCGACCTGGTTGTTCGGATAATCAGTGTCGTTCGGAGATGCCATCTTGTTCGGATATGGTGGTGACACATTTGTCGTCCACTTATAAGGACGTTCGGCATGAACCTCCGGTGTGATCTCTTTCGGTCCGCCGTCTGAAAATGCCGTCTCGATCGGATGTGGCATTGTTCAAGAGGTGCTTGCTCATTCGGTTATACTGGTAATGGGTTCCAACCATTGAGCACACATGAAAAGCAAAAGGGTGAAGGGTGTTGGCTAAGGTCCAGCTCTTCGGTTTCGGTTCAAAGCAGGGAAGTAAACACAGGGTACCTTGCGTTTCTTTGTCAAAAACAAGAGGATAAGAAGTGTGAGGTGGCGGGTTTGTAACCTCAAACCCGGGCCTGTAATTATGGTCTTCACTAAAGTAAATTAGAGTCTGTGTATTAGCATTTGCATCGACTTTTTGTGGTTTATCATGATCTGTTTTGTGGGATCTATTTGGTGTTCAATCTAAAATGTGATGGCTGAAATCACCAGACAAAAGGTGAACTTAGAATGGAGGTTCATAATATTCTAAGAGTCAAGAATAATGGGTCTCTCGGTTATGAACGTTTCGGTTGTTAACATTCAGTTGTGGACGTTCGGTTGTGAATGATAGGTTGGGGACGTTCGGTTATGGTCATTCAGTTGGGAACGCTCGGTTTCGGACATTTGGTTACAGTTGTGAACGTTTCGATTTGGTCGTTCAGTTGTGGACGTTCGGTCATGAATATTTGGTTGTGGACGATCGGTTGTGGATGTTCGCTATGCGCTGTCCGTACGTTATGTCGTTCGGATATGGGTCTGGGAGTCATTCGAGTTCTGGGACTGATTCGATGCCGAAATCCGAAACCCTTTAGGTAGAATCATTGGTGAGACTTTGTATCCTAGTCTTATGATTACTGTCGCTGCTGCCTATTGGGGTTTGAAGTTTCTAAGGTTTGGTGGCTGCTATTTTGAGGGCTATATGGCCTGGTCGTATATCAAAGTCTCTTGCTAGGAGTTATGATGACGGGGGTACTGCGATCTTTGTGTGGATTCACTCTTTATTTGTTTGTTAAAACCGGTAATACGAGATCACTCGCGTGGAATTTAGCCTCGGCTTTGGGTATTTTAGTATGGTTCCGGCATGGGGCGGCTGAGTGTTCATTATTAATTTGATTCCGTTGTACGTGTTGATGTTGATTACCAGGAGGTGTTCGATGAGATTATATGTGGCATATAATTGTATGTAAATTGTGGGGATGCTACTCGCTATGCGGAATAGGTTCATTGGGTTTCAACGTGTTCAGTCGGGTGAGCACATGGCTGCTATGGGAATGCTTTCCTTGATTCGGTGCAGCTTCTGCAGTAGCTGCAGATGCTATTGCTTCAGAAGTTGGGTACGGCTTCTTGTTATAGCTCATCATAGACGACAGACGACTATGGGCCGTCCGGCATATGTTCCTCTGTTCACGTCGATTCGAAGGGAATAACCTGTTCGAATGTCTTGTTCATTCAAACGCTGCTTCGTTCGGCCCGGACGTTAGACTTCCGGCAGGGCCCTACTAAAGGTTTCATCCCAGGTGTTCTTTCGGGAGTACTGTGAAGCTTGGTTACTGAGATTCCGACCCACGTGTCCGTTCGGATCGATCGTAAGGGTTGGTAACTTCTGGTACAAATGTTCATACCATGCCATGTGTAAGCGAAAAGCTGGTGCGATTGTAAGGGTTGGTAGTTTGTTCTACCCCAAAACTGATTGGTAGCAAAAACCGAAATGAGTGATACTTGAGTCGAGACCGGATGAGCTGTTGTAATTCTTGCTGAAGTCGTTGCTCTCATTACTGCTGACACCGTGCATCGAGTTCATATAAACGACCTGGTAGCTTGTCTTCTCGTACGTACTAAACCTTTTACAATTCAATTGCTTTTAGAATTCTAGGTAGTTGATTCCCTACATGCGGATTGCTTATTCTGTTTATAATTAAGGAGAAATGGTCATTAGTAGTAGAGTAGTAATATAAAAGGAAAATGATAAAAACGAATCTGGAAGCAGTTACGTTATCACATATGAATGATGATTGTTTATGGGCAATGGATGATATGGTTAGATTAAAGAACCTACTTAAAATGAAGTGAGTCAAGTTGGCTGTACAGGTGGAAATGGGAAATGAGAATCAATTAAGCATATTCAAATTTTGGAATCTCCTAAAATATTTCACTAAGAAATATGCTCTCGTATAGATAAGGCAATTTGGTAGGTTGGAGTGTAAGCAATATAATATATAATTCGGTCACTAGTTAGATGCACTTGTGTTAATTCAACAACAAAAATGTTGTATCCAGATCCTTACTATCTTCTTGGCGCAATAATTCAACCCAACATTTAAAATAACCTCTTAATCAAAGTAGTCAACTAATAAATCTCTTGTGATAAATAATCTTGAGAACCTTTTTGTAGTTTAATAAAGTAGAGTTGTTAGGCAGGCCTTTGCGTCTTCTTGCTGTTTCCTTGCATTGTTTTATAAATATATAGTTTGGATGTGAAATTTAGTCATTTATGAGACACTAATCCGTAAGGCATTATGATATAACGGCAGATCTCGAATAGTTTGCATCGGAACGGGTTACATGAAAAAATAGTATAGGCCTCATAGCTAAATGCCTCTATTCAACGTTAGTGTGGCCGCTTGAATTTGCGAGAGGCACTATTTTATTTAAAGTTCAACGCTACTAGCAAGTAATAGCATCGTTGAACTAGGGGGAATATAGTAATATAACAATTCTATCGGTTATGTTACGGTTCGGTCATGACCCGGATGTTGTATTAATACAAGTGAAATATTTTGTTTGTTATATTTAACGGGAGAAAGCAAAAAAGCTTTCAAGTTTTATTCCGCAGGAAAGGCAAGCTTCGGATCTAACGATCGGGGAAAACACTCCGGCAATTTCGTCCGGACATCACACTTCGTCCGTACCATGCTAAAAATCTCCGTTGGTCACGCTACGGTTTGGTTTAAATCTAACATTCCTACTGACACATGAGAATATTTTGTTGGTTATATTTAACAAGAAAAGGAAAAAGAGCTTTCATGTTCTATTGTGCAGGAATAACACCCATTGTAGACAAATTAAAAGCGACCGGTGTGTCGATGTCTACCCATTGTGACTCTCTTATGTATTAATACATGTGAAATATTATATCTTTCGTACCTAGCGGAAAAGACAAGAGCTTTCATGATTTACTCTACAGGGATAGTTATACGAGGTTCCACATGTGTAGCAATTACAAATAGCCCGAACATAAGTTTAATGTGGCTCGTCCGGGTGACTCGCGACATCCGGGCGTAGTCAGTGTTCGAGGTTGGTTTTCTGGACATAATTAGAAAATGCCCCCCCCCCGAGAGGTTCACGCCCTCCGGGGAGTGTGTGGTCAATGTCCAAAGATGGTTGATACCCAAAAAGGGGTTGCCATAATCCTGGCGGAAAGGCTGAACCACCTGTAATATCTCGAACATAATTAGAAAGTGGTCCCTCCGAGAGGTTCGTGCCCTCCGGAGATTAGTGATCAATGTTCATTGTTTTCTGAACATAATTAGAAAATGCCCCCCCCCCCCCCGAGAGGTTCACGCCCTCCGGGGAGCGTGTGGTCAATGTTCAACGATGGTTGATACCCAAAAAGGGGTTGCCATAATCCTGGTGGAAAGGCTGAACCACCTGTAATATCTCGAACATAATTAGAAAGTGGTCCCTCCGAGAGGTTCGTGCCCTCCGAAGATTAGTGATCAATGTTCATTGTTTTCTGAACATAATTAGAAAGTGGCCCCTCCGAGAGGTTCGCGCCCTCTGGAGATTTTGTGGTCAATGTTCAAAGATGGTTGATACCCAAAAAGGGAAGGGGTTGCCATAATCCTGACGGAAGGGCTGAATCATTTATCACACTTTGAACATAAGTACAAAGTGACCCCTCCGAGAGACTGGCCCCCTCCGGAGATTTTTGTGGTCAATGTTCAAAGGGGTTGCCGTGTAATCTTGGCGGAAAGGTCGAATGGCGTGTGTCGCCCAAAAACGCATAAGCTTGTACATCCGGAACTATGCAAATAGTGAAGGTAATAACAAACAAGTATTATACGTTCATAACCCGAGCGTAGCTCGAACGTTAACAAGTGTTCGGTATACGTTTGGGGTCGATGTTTTACTTGTGCTGGGAACAAAGGGATGATGGGAAAAATATGTCTCGCTTCGGATTCAACAATGTTTAAGTATAGTATCATTAACCGCTGGTCAACAATACTATACTGGGGGGACATGTTAATGTATATGTCTGAAAGAAGCGCACCGGGAGGCAAATACAACACTAGTCCGAATGATTCGGGCCGAATGGCCATAAGTACTGACAACGGTAGTAATGCTCTTTAGCACGGCGCGATGTATACATAAGTTAAAGAAACCAATACTCTAAAATCTGTAGTTGCGCTAAAACAGCTTACAAAACACGAGAAAGATATAGGTGAATATGGCTAGAAAACGAATCCCATCTTCTGGATGTTTTGCAGACAAGATTGGGTGGTTAGTTCTGTTTTCGCTGCTTAGGCCCTTGCTTTCATGGTTTACTGCTGGTAGATTGTTGATTTTGTGCTGGCTGTTGTATATATTCTATGGAATGAATTATGCACTTCAATAAAGTATAGTTTGCAACGCTTGTTTTAAAGTTATATGATTGTTTCGCAAGCATTATCTTGGTTTGGAATTTTAACGTTTTGATTATTGTTGGTGTACGTGTCCGAGCGACGTATGCCGAAAAGCATAAAGGTATTATATAAGTATTGCAGGTGTACGTGTCCGAGCGACGTATGCCGAAAGACATAAAGGTATTATTTAAGTATTGCAGGTGTACGTGTCCGAGCGACGTGTGCCGAAAGGCATAAAGGTATTCTTTAAGTATTACATCATTGGTCTTCAACCGATAATGCAATACTGGGGGGACATGTTGACGGATGTGTCCGGACGGCTTATTTTGACTAGCCGTCCGAACGACGCGGAGCCATCCGGATATACCGAAGGGCACGCGGAGCCATCCGGATATACCGAGGGGCACTCGACTCATCCGGCTAATATCACTGTAAGTACTTGGACAGGTGGCGATACCCTTTGGACAGGTGGCAGCGCCAGACTATGCCACCTGGCCCGGATATTAAAGGATATTGTCTCACCTTTTCTCTCCCTATAAATACTACTCCTTTATTTCATTATTAACACACAACATTTTATCTCATTCTCTCTCATAAGATAAACACACACACATATATATTATCTCTCCACATATTACTGCTCATCTACATATACCGATGCATACAATACATTATACTGTCATATTAAATCCTCTCCATCGGAGGTTCTGACTTGACCGTCGGAGGGTGGTCCCCGAGGCTTCGGCCTCGGGACCACCTTCTAACGGGTTCTTTCTGTTTGCAGCATGCCTCGAAGCTGGGGACAAGGACGAATGGACCTAGGAGTCGTCCGGCCTTGCCTAGCGGAAGGGCTTCATTTCTTTGTCTGAAGCGGTTACAAAAAATTGATTCAACAGTAAACATGTTTGTTTCGTCCTTTTCTTTTGCTTTGCAAAATTATAACTGGAATTTCTTCATTTGAAATTCTATTTAATTAAGGATATTTTTAACTTGTTCTTTAACCTAGCCTGCACATGATAAAAAGCATTAAATGCTATAAGATTCTTTACCTTCCGGTCTCACAGGCCACTTATCACCACCCGAGATTCTGAGAGGCCAACAACCAGCGCGTGGTCCCTATTATTCTTCAGCATCCGGTCCCACAGCCCCGCGTGTCACAATCTGAGAGGCCAGCAATCAGCTTCTTATAACATTTAATGCTTTTTATTATATGTCCTTGGGGCACAAGTTAGGGCGCATTTGTTTTATGGGTTTGGAATGATTGATGTGGGCCCTACAATTAAAAAACTAGTTTGGTTCATGGTTTAGCTACAAGGAATGGAATGAAAGTATCAAAAATGAATTCCATCTAATATGGTGGGTTTTGCACAAACCTGTGGGACCCGTCACTTTTTACTCTCACATTTTTAACTTTTTTTAATATAAAATTTAATAAATTATATATAATTATATATAATAATATATTTTCTCTCTCCTACTTTTTTCTCAAATATTTCCCACGTCTTTCAAACATTTCCCAAATCCGAATCCAATTCCAATCCCACTTACGAACCAAACGCACCCTTAGTAATACCTTTAAATCAAAGATAAATGATTTTTCAGGTCTAAATGACACATAGTGCACTACGGTAAAAAAAAAGAAAAGAAAAAAGTATTATAATACAAACCAAATAGACGCCTTGGGTACAGATAAACTTATCAATTAGAAGCTTTGTATGCTTGACGTTAACTTACTCATTTGTAATGTTACATGAATTTTGCTTGTCATACAATTCAAATGTCATCCTTTTTACTATAGTGTAAAAATTAAAAGAAATAACAAATTGATCTAATTAAATAAGCATTATACCCTTGTGGGTTAACATTTTATTATAACTCTGTCTAAGTGTGTCTGAATGTCCAACTTTGTGTTTATTGTGCATTGTTGGTGTATGTGTCCGGACGTCATACTTCGTCCGAACCATACTCCGGTGTCCGAACGTCTCATCTCGTTCGGACTGTCTCACCTCCGGACACACCTACGGAGCGGACCGCCGCCAGTTACAGTGACCAGTCTCATCAACCGCTGACATCCCAGATATTACGGGATCGTGTCCCCCACGTGGTCTGACACCTAGCACGTGGTCTGACGCTACGCTTCCCAAGGTAACACAGGTATCGAGGTATCTCTCTCTATATATACTACTCCATATCTCATATTTATCTTATCTAATAATATCTCTCACACACTATTCTCTCTTACATCTCTCTAAACATTTCTCTCTCTATAACATTGCATACAGCAGATCTAACATATATACATCATATACTGTCATGCTAAACCCTCTTCACCGAGGTACTGACTTGACCGTTGGAGGGTGGTCCCCGGGGCTTCGGCCTCGGGACCCCTTCTAACGGGTTCTTTCTTGTTAACAGTACACTCCGAGGCTGGCAATTGAGGACGGACGGAGCGCAGCAGTCGTCCGGAGTTGCCTAGCAGAAGTTTACTTCAACAAATTGGCGCCATCCGTGGGACTCGTTGTTCACTCTACCAACAGCTGAGAATGACGGGTCTCATCTCCATTTCGTTTCTTACATGTCAGATCTGGGTAGATGGATTTATATAGATCCGGTCTCAATTCCAGATCTTGGTCCAAAGTGGAAGGAAGGTATGGCTATGTTTGATCTCAAGGCGGGGAGAAAAATGATCCGCTATAAGTGGGTTTCAGCTCCTCGGCCTCGAATGGGTCGGAATCGATCGGATTGTTCATCCGGTAAGGACAAGATGAAGCAACCAAAGGTTGTTCGGATATTCTGTGTCATTCGGGGATACCACCCCGTTCGGAGTATAGTGGTGGCATATTTTTCAGTCCTTATGAGGACGTTCGGTATCAACCTCCGGAATGGAGGTCGAGTATGAACGGAAATACGGATTGACGGAGGGCTGTCCGGTATGGTTTCTTTCGGATCAGCCGTCTGAAAATGCCATCTCGTTCGGATGTTGTGTTATTCAGGTGTACTACCTCATTCGGTTATACTTGTGACAGGCTCCAACTGTTTGACAGGAAAAGCAAAATAGGGAGACGGGTTTATTGGCTGCCTATTAATGGGTTTTGAAACATTGATGATGGTTCTTTTATCCTATATCTCAGACAAAGATCTGTAAGTCCTTTTGTTTAAGTTTCTGGGTTCATTCTTTTGAATGCCATGGGAAATAGATGCTGGATAGATTCATTGTGGCGGTTTCCAAGAAAACCTTCTTTATAAGTATTTTTAACTTTGGAAAGAATTGTTTTAATTAGTAGTGACAACTTGCTCTTGTACCAAGACCTGGCCTATCAAAAGTTATTTAATATATTAAGATATTAATGCCAGCTGCTAGTTTAATTTGCTCGAGATGTACTAGATAAGAATATAATACTTTTTCCAACTTTCATGATGGATGATGGTTTTTTCAACGGAAAACATATGCCAAGTTAAAAAGAAAAATATATATATATATACTTCCCTATATGGAGCTATTGATCTGCTTTTAAATTCATTTATTTATAAGCTAATAAGCTTGCCATATTTTCATTGGCTCTACTCTGCACCTACTAGTAGCTAGTAAACAATGTTTAATGGGCCATGGCAGCCACGATTATTGTGTCGGCAATCAGTAATCCAAATATGGTTTCTATGCCCTTCGAGTCATAACAGCAGTAAAGCTTGTTCATTCCGAAAAGGTTTTACGGAAGCTTTGGTTAAGCTAAAAGCTTTTTACATTATGTACGTTCCACTTAAATATTAACTGTAGGATATTCACAATCAAAGAACACACGATTTGGGGTAGAAATATGGATCGAATGGTATAAGAACTAGAGAGAGAAAGTGGGAACTTCTAGAGAGAGAAATACTATGTGTATATTAGCTTGAAGTAATGAGAAGTTCCAACCCTTCCCTTGCAAGGGAAGGGGTATTTATACTTACTACATAATATGCCCCTAGCGGGCTGTGGAGAGAGCTGACAGAGGGTAAAGACCCGACCCACTCCACAATACTAATAATAATAACAATACTAATAGTACTAAACAAATATTAATAAGACTACGAGCTATGTAAATGCTAAATAGATGCTCAAGGTGACCGAGCCTTCATCTGAATATTTATATTCCTAACAATCTCCTCCTAAGGGAGGTCACCCCGGAAATAATAATTTGACTTCTAGCATTCTGTCTTCAGAACTTGTCTTCATAGCTCGTGTTCTTTGATTCTTCAACGTCTTTTATCATTGTGCTTTTAGCAGTGAACTTTTGATGACTTTTCCTTTGTCTTGGATGATCTTTGAGTTTTCTTCGACTTTATCATCCAACATTTGTTTCCAAGTCATCTTACAGCAGTATGTTACCATGTGATGTGTAAATCTTTGAGCCAACATGCTCACACTATTTGGTGTCATGATCTTTAGCATCAGAGTTTGCAGAAGCCGTGTTGAAGGTCTTTTTGGTTGATCATGACTTTGTTGAGTTACAATGATGATGTAGTGTGAGCATGTGGTAGAGGATTGTCATCTTTTCTGCAACCAGCTACAACAGCAACCAGCTACAGCATTCCTCAGCTACAATCGCCAGAAGTTCCTGCATACGACAGTTAGCAACAAATCGACCGGTACTTACAAGTTCGGACTTTGAGATTGTTAACAGCATAGTGTGAAAACTCTCTCTAATCCTTACCAAGACCGTTCCTAATCGAAAACCCACAGAGGGCTTTTTAAGATTTTACCGTAGTAAATCAACGATTAGGTGAGTCGCTGGAGGTCACTCCACGACTGTAGAACGTCTGATACTGTCGTGACCACTAAGCGCAATCCATAAGGAATTACCGAAGTGACCTGCATTCAGAGCTGTTTGATGATGACCCTGGCATGAATTTCCATTCAATCATTGAGAATTACATAAGTAAGTTCTCTCATAAATGTTCTGGCAGATTGCTAAGATCTGCGTAGGACTCATAAGATTACATCTGGTATTCTTAATGTTGAACTACCAATGTAGAAGTAATTCGTGTCCCTATGAGATCTTATTATGCATCTCGTGGCTCTAGACTCAATTGTGCGTTTTGATTTGGTGATCGGAGGCTGGAGAGGACTGCCACCTTTTCAATATCATCTAACTCGGAGTGAGAGAGATGATAGAAATGTATTGTTCTCCGTGACAAGTGAAACAAGAGTCCTTTGAGGGACCTTGAGTGGCTAGGGAGGATTGTGCAGCGTATCACTGGGTCCATGATACTTTGTCTTCAATGCCAGCAATCAACTAAGTGATTCTGACAGCATATGTATTGACCCGGTTTCTTCCTAAGTTGTAAGGAGGGCTTCTTTCTTTTCACCCTTTATCTTTACAATTCTTTTTCATTCTTCAACCCCTTCAGTGCTTACCGAGACTTCATAACTAGCACCTTGTTGGGTTTGTTCTAGTGTTAGCTCCATCTCAGTCGGCACTCTTCCCTTAATCACACTTTTCTCCTTTTTAATCATACCTAAGGACTTCTACACTAACTAGTGGATTGTCCCTGGGTAGATCCCTCCGGCTCTGGCGGGATCGTGGGAACTTGAGCCTAACCTAACCATCCTTATAACTCCATGCATTAATTAAAATGGTCGGTCTTTGGTATTCATCCACGATTGCCAAACCAAATCTTTGAAAAATCTCTCAAAGTGTTCATGATTCTGAAACACATTTTTGCAAACACTTGAGAGTTTTATATATTTCAAATGCTCCCCCTCAACATGTGCTCGAGTGATAGTTTTATAAATTTGCACATGTTAGGTAGAGGTCGCACTTTTTGAATTGATCCACTTTCAGTGAACATGACCGATTCGAGACACGCTTACATCACTAGTTAGACTAGCTTGAAATTATTACCCGGCCTGGTCAAGTCCACAGAAAGTTTCTCGAAATGGTACACTCTACTCAGATACATCTTTTTCGAGACACGCTTACATCACTGGTTAGACCAGCTTGAAATTATTACCCGGCCAAGACGTATCCTTTCGATTGATGACAGTTCAAGTTTCGTCAATTCATTGGTTAATTCTGAGTCACGATCGCATGAGATGCCAAATCCTTTGCTCCCCCTCAATAAGTGCATTGACGTACAACTGAGCACTTATGGGAGAGTTTACTTCCACATCCAAAATATTTTGCTCCCCCTCAATATGTGCATTGATATACAAAATGGTTTAGCACATACGGGAGAGCTTACTTTTACTTCCAAATCATCACATTTTATCAGATTTCATATTTAAATCACATTCTCTCCCCCGATCAAAAATTTCAAACCTTTTGAGATTTGTAATCCCAATTGATTTAAATAAGTTAGAAAATGTGGGAGAAAATGTGTCCAATTTAATGTATTCTGATGATGGAACATACTATGCTCCCCCTTAATCTAAGAGGGAGATTCACTGCTTCTAATTATGCACAAAGTGATTGTTAACAACACGAATGATATTGACCTTTTTGCACAGATGATGTGATCATCCGCTTCTCTGAAGGAGTCATTGGTCAACATCGATTATCCATCCACCAACAAGAACGTCCAAGTATTGTAGATCCCCACTTGGCGAGATCGGAACAAATATTGCTTTGTTTCACTGAAGGTGGTGGTGGTGATGACGGTGTTGTTGTTGTTGTTGTTGCTGCTGCCGATGTTGTTGTCGTGGTGAATTCCGAGCCAATCAATAGAGTTTGAACGGCTGATCAAATGGTTAGAATGGGAACTGGTACATTCATTTTGGCTATGGAATCTGCATAAGAATATCAACACAGATATACATACATACAGATACACTATTCCTAAATAGCTACCCTTCAGCAGCTTGCCACATTATAATACCAAGTTCATCTTATAATCAAACCACAATCAGGAACTACGTCAAACCACTATCTAGCAAGAAAAGCAAATACCAATCATGCACATGGCAATTCACACAGATATCAATATTCAACTCAGGAACTTAGGAACATGATTCTAATATGATAGCAATATACCTAAGCGACTCCTGAGAAAATCTGCACAATTTCAACAACAATTATGTAGCAATCGACTAACAGAAGTTAAACAACATTTGAAACTCATTCATTCAGATCATACAGATGTCATAGGAGTATTCAAGAACATCAAACACAACTGGTTTTCTTACTTCTTTTAGGTTTTGAGTCTTAAAGTACTTAAGGGATTAAACGAGGATTCCAAAGTAACACAAATGAGCCTTCTAGATACATAAAGCTAGGAAAATATAAGCAAGTTGCACATAATGTCCTAAACTTTCTAGCAACTAACACGTTTGGCCATTTGATATAAAGTTTTTGCAAGATCCTCTTCAACTAATACCCCATTACCTACAAAACCATTTCTAACAAGTATGAGTTAACCAAGAAATCCATTTGATGATATAAAATTTGAATTCACTCTCCCCCTCAATCAATGACCCGTATTCTAGTTAAATATTTGTAGTCGTTGATTGAGTGACAAATTTTATGCACAATCCAAGTAAAAAAGAATTTCAAGCAACATATAATCACCAAGTGTCTTACAAATAATTTTCAGAAGAATCACAGAATGAAAACTATTTGTATACAAAGAAGATTTCTCTTCTTTTTCAAGAAATGATGCACTGAAACGTACATCAGATCGAAGAAACATGGATATAAAGTAATCCATGCCCAGGTGAACATCACCCAGTTAGAGGAACAACCATCTTTTTGGCGACGTGCTTTCCCCAGAATGAAGCGCGGGTTGCTATCTAAAGTAATAGCAAGCCATTTAGACATGTTTTAACCAGTTAGTATAACTTCTGCTCGAGCTTCATTTAAAGTCCCGTGTCATTATTGAATGACATTTCTAAGACCGTAAATGTTATCGATAAACAGAAGACATGCCTAGGGAACTATTTTTGGTATTTTCTATTTTTCTGATTTTTTTTATGGTTTTTCTTTCTTTTAATAATTTTCTATATACAATTTTCTGGTTCTATAATTTTCTATTTACAGTATGTATTAAGATATGTACAAACTATATTATTTAGTTTAAGACGATGATGAAATGAATACCGAAATGAGGATACGTTAAGTATGTTGTAGAAATCTGTGGTCAATCATCTCTTAAACTTTCACCACCAAAGCTTTCGAGGCTCCTGAACAATCGACGAAACTTGAGCCTTCCCAATGTACAGCTTTGATAGCTTCCCCCCAAACCGACAATCTTCTTACTGAGCAGATTCTAAGCTCTCTTTCAAGCTTACATAAGGTAAGTGTACAGCGGAAACCGTAGCAAACCACATCAAGTATTACTGCTCCTTTTTAAGAATAATCATCGTGATTCTCCGTTCGGGGATCCTCAAATAGATCAGCAACGAATCATCTCACATTTGAATAATTCTTCTCACATTTCTCCCCGCTGAAGATTGAAGAAATGCCTACCAAAAGTATCCAGAGACCACTTCCCCCCAAGTAGTTGAAGAAATTCAAACAGTCTCATTGTATGAAGCCTGAAAACCCGAAGTACACACTCAATCCCATTAATGAAGTCAAAAACGTAACATCAAGATCAATTAAGAACTAGAAATCCCCTTTTCTCCCTTCAGGAAATTGCAGATGAGAATTGTTACACCAAAGTCAACTAAGTCCCGAGTGTAAGCAATTTATCCCGTGTTTAGTCGAAATGATAACACCAAGACAGTACCGTGAAAACTAAGTAAGTCCCGGATGAACACATTTCCTTCTGTAGGATACCGACTAACTAGAAGTCATCATACAATTGTGTACCTCTTTAATTATCAGAAACTGTTTCATACATATCTTCCCCCACGTAGTTGGAATAATACATCAAGACTCACGAGTTAAAACACTGATTTTCTCTGCGGTTATGACATTTGTCTTCCCGGAATAACTTCTATTCAGAAGAAGTATAAAGTTCATCACGTGTACTCGTTGTGCATTCAGATGTATGTCTCCTTCCCCCTTGCTGGTTTTGATACCTCAGAATCAGCAACACATATTACGCACATATTCTTGAGATCTTGTGAGAAGAACAAAATTGGCTCAAGTGAGAATCAACTGCTACCGAAAATGTCTCTGACTATCTTTACCAACCCTCAAGTAGGCAACTTGACATGACAACTGATGGAGCAAACCCGATATACCAAACTTGAATCTGAAGATAGAAGTCCCCATTCTTGTGACTTACGCTTGCACTAATGTTGGAAGAACAGTGTAGAGAATTAGTGCTCCAAGCAAATCTCTAAGTACTCAATACCCAACCAAGGTATGAGACATTAACACCTCTTACGATTATCCACAACGTAATCGGCGTCATCGGCGTGTGACACTGAGTACTACCACGTAACTCCTTTAAGTGATAGTTACCCCGACTGCTGGTAACTAGATAATCTAAGACTTCAACTTAAATCTTAAGCACGAGCAAGTTATCATTGAAGGTCATGCATTCAACCAACCTCGACTTCTCGATAGAGTAAGACCACGCCTTTTAGAAAGTCACCTTCAACCCCAAATAAGTGAAACCTGATCCATTCCGTAGTCACAATTAGATGCCCAACAAGTGATTGTTGGTTCGCTCACTTGTTCACACTTCTCCCCCTCAAAACTTGCATATGAGGATGCCATTTTTGATTGAACAAGTGCATATGAGGTTGATCCACTGTTCACACTTCTCCCCCTCAAAAATTGCATTTGAACATTTTTGATTGAACAAGTGCATATGAGGTTGATCCACTGTTCACACTTCTCCCCCTCAAAAATTGCATTCGAAATTGCATCTGATGGAAGTATATCCACTTGATGTCTGAATGCGCATGGAGCGAGTATGAAGCCTTTAGATTAGAGTAGTCAGAAACAAGAATATTCGTATGACCATTACTCAACTCTCAATCACCATATAGTTATTCACCCTTCTCCCCCTCAAAAATTGCATATGACGACCAACTGCCATTTTTGATAGACCAGGTGAATGAGAATATACTCCAATGTACGTTTATCCTCTTGATGACTGAATGAGCATGAGAAAACCATGAAGCTTGATGAGAATGGCCATGAATAAGAAGATTCCTCTTCTTTTGAAGATAAAGTGCACTCAAGCGTACACTTTTCTTTTCTTTGATGAACGAGGCCTGAACTGAGGTATTCAGACGTCATTGTCATTGAAGTGCGAGGCCTGAACTGATATATTCAGACGTCATTGTCGATGAAGAACGAGGCCTGCACTGATGTGTACAGACGTCATTATGATTCCCCTCATATGTTGTGAGCAGCCTGTGTCCAAATGTCAAAGGACGATCCGTACTACCTGCATTTGAAAACAGACGAAAGAAGAGAATTTGGAGAGCCGGATCCCCAATTTAGGTTGGGTTCCAGTTGGTTAGTGCAAACAATCTTTGGGGCTGCTGAAACCATAGATGCCTTGGTTTTAACAATAGGGGCAACACTAGTGGATGCAATGGACCTAGTTAAGGGACATTGTGTATCTAAAGGGATAACTCTACCAGTAGGCTTCCATTCCTTAACAGGCACTACTCTAGGAATTGTAATCCTTGTTAAAGGTCAATGTTCCCCTAGTGTGAATGTTCGGCCCGTGGGCTTCCACTGAAAGCCCGCATTGGTAAACATTTTCCCTGTGGGTTTCCAAGATTGCTTAATTTGTCTAGCTCTCCAAACTTTCCTAACTGGGGATTTGTTGGACGACTTCAGAAATTTCTTAACACATTTATCATGATTACACGAAATTATGCATTCATTACATGTTTTGCAAAGTGAATTTGGATTCGAATTATGATTCCTTTTGTTCAAATCTGACTTGTTGTTTCTCATGTGGTCTTCTACTTTCCTTTTAGGAACACTTTTAGCTGGTGAAATCCTAGAATTCTTTATGTTTCTCCTAGGTTTTGACTCGCTAGCTTTAGTGTCACTATTAACTCCTGTAGAAGGACTGATGGGAATCTTAGTCTTTTTCACTTCTAGTTGCTGAACATGTTTTGATGTGTTGGGATCTGAAGTTTCCAAGGATACCTCAAAGGTTACATGCTTGTTCTTAATTGTGGATGATGATGCAACTATTCTATCTCTTTGGTTGTGAGACTTAGGGCCCGTGCCAATGGCGTATTCTAACTGTTCCTGGATCCTTTTTGTGAGGACGCATGCATAACCTACTGCCTTATCGAGTGGTTTTCCTATTCTGTCCTCTTCCACAACCTCACGAAAAGTGTCAAGTCCATCCCTAAGGTGACAGAGATACATTTGATGGACAGGTCTGTTGTTTCTCATGGGAAATGGAATAGGCCCCACATCAACATCATACATTTTACAAGCAGAGACCTTTGATGCAACACAATTACAAGTGGTACTTTGCATTTTTCCTTTCACCTGAGTCTTAAGATTCTCAATTTCATTTAACAAAGAAGTTATCTTTTCATTATGACTATTTCATGAAACTTTAATTGAGTCATATAACTCTTTGTAATGCTGTTTAATCTTAGAATTTTCTTCTCGAAAACACTCATTTTCATAATGTAACTTGTTGATGGTGTCTTGATACTGAAAATTCTGAGAATCTGAAGACGAAGGTTTATTGGTGCCATACACATCACACTTGTTGGACTTCAATTGGGCAATTTGAGCCCTTAACAGTCGAATCGTGTTCGTGTGAGCTTGAATTTTTTCATCACGTTTGCTTAATTCAAAATATGTATCAAACTCAGGAGCATCCAAGGACGTCTTGACATTTGATATTTTGCATTTTTCTTCTAAGTGTTGATGTTTGAGTTGCAACTTCTGATAATCAACCTCTAGTTTTGAAAAACGTTTAACCATGTTATCATGGTCATCATTTTGAATTTTTTCAAGCAATTTCAAATTCTCCCCCTCAAGCTCAACAACACGATTCTGGGTAACATTCAAAGCAATAGAATACTCATGAAATTGACAAGCAGATAATGCAGAATCAGTAGCAGTATAAAATACATCTTGTGCAATACATCTAGCAATCAAATTCTCATTTGTGATGAGAATGTTCTTTCTTTCAATCTCACGAGTCTTAAGTTCTATCACATTTTGAGTTACCTCATTTGCCATATCTTTAAACACTACTTTCATTTCATTTATTTCGGTTTTAAGGGCAGTTTGCATCCCTTCAAAATGTTCTTTGAGTAGTTTAAAGAATGGCATGACCTCAGTTAAGTAACACCTTTTTGCATGTTCAAAACACCTTTCCCCCTCAGTAATGCCGGTTGGTGTGATTCTCTTCTTACATGTTTTATCAAAATCAGCAAACAGTTGCCAAAGCACATATAAACTAATAAAGGTTTTGCTTTCAGTGGGAAGAGACAAAGGCACCAAATTCCTAGGTGTATTGGGAGGATACACCGTTATGGACGCAACTTTTCTAATGAGAGGGGTGTTGGCCTTAAGTTTTTCTTCCTTAAGTTTTTCATTATCTTGTTTCCAGAATATCTGTTCAGGTGTTAACTTCTTTTGAGGAGCAAACACAGTCAAACGATTTTCCTCACTATAGTCATGGGGCTTGATTATTATTCGCCTGGCTATGCACTCGGGATCCCTCATTTTCTCATTCATTCTTTCCCTTGTTCTCTCACTTATCTCATCCTCCTCTTTAGTGTAGATATGCTCAGGCGGGTCATGATTAGGCATAAACATCACATTAGAATCATTTAATGCAGGTTGGGCTATCTTAGCAATCTCATGAATAGCTAATTTAGATTTACCTACATTGCTTTCACTATGCTTGTCACTTAACTTTCTGTGCTTATACATCATTTGGGCAGGTTGTCTGGTTTGGTCTTGTGTGTACAACTTATTCTCAAGCTTATTCTTTAAGGTTTTGAGTCTAGAAAAATCATTTAAGAGTTCTTTTTCTTTTTCTTTGAATTCTAGCTTAAGTGTAGTTATACACTTTTGTACTTCCTGTTTCTGTTTGACAGACTGTTCTAGCTGATTTTTCAAAGAATTCAACTCTTATTTTAATGTTTCTTCTCTAACTCTAGACTCTTTAATAAGTGTACACATTCGACCTTCTAATTTCTGCTCACGTTCATTAAGCTCAAACTTAGCACGCTGTTCATACATAGCTACTTGTTCTTTATAAATGTTTAGACTAGTGATCAAGGTATCAACAGGGACAAATACAGTGTTCTCATGCAGCACATAATCATCATTTAGAACAGAAGATGCACAACTAGGTACAACAAATGCTTCGTTGTGATTCACATATTGTTCATATGGGAAAACATCGCTATTTCCCATATTAGCAATATCTGACTCAACAACGTTTGTCTGTTGTACTTTGTCGGGAATCTTTTGTTCATGCAACACATTATCATTATTAATGACAGAAGATACCCCATTAGGTTCAGCCGACGCTTCGTTGTGTTTCTCATGTTGCACGTTGTTCCTAGCAGTATCTGACTCAACAACGTTTGTCTGTGGCTGATGAAGCTCTTTCTCTTGAGAATTCGGGCATACAAAGTCTCTATTGGCACCAACATAGTCAAACACGTTTATCTGTCGAACATCTTTGGGAATCTTTTGTTTGTCAATCATGTTGTACAATCTGAGTATCTCTGATATAGTAGAATATGAAGTATTTGACATGATATTAACGTGCACGGGATTTTACAATTCTTTGATTTAAACCGAGAAATAGATTCTTTCGCGGGGTTTTACAAAATCAAGAATAAACCGTGAAATGATGCTTGATATGTGTTATGATGAAGGTATGGTAGACTTGTTGATCTGTTTGGTATGGTTGTTGCAAGCTATTATGGCGAAATTTTGGTCTGAAAAACTTAAAACCTCAATAACTTCTTTCCGGAAGAGATTTGGGCCTCAAAAAATTCGTTTCATGACTTTGTCATGAAACCTCACAATATTCAGGCTGTTCCGGTCGTTTTGACAAGTGTTTCGCTGAAAACGGAGTTACGGTTCAAAGGTTATGGCCGTTTGAAGTTTTGACGTAAAAAGTCAACTTTGGTCAAATATGACAAATCGCCACAGACAAATCGCCACAAACAAATTGCTACAGACAAATCGCCACAGACAAATCGCCAAAGACAAATCGCCAAAGACAAATTGACACGGACAAATAGCCAAAGACAAATCGCCACAGACAAATCTCCACAGACAAATCGCCACAGATAAATCTCCACAGACAAATCGCCACATACAAATGGCCACAAACAAATCGCCACAAACAAATCTCCACAGATAAATCGCCACAGACAAATGGCCTCAGACAAATCGTCACAGTCGCTACAGGACAGAACAGTCACTATCAGAGACAAATCGCCAGCCACAAAACGCCAAACAAGTCACTATCGTAGCCGTTTGTCTTTTTTTGCCAAATCTGGTAAAGGGACAAATCGCCACCAAGAGAAAACACAAATGACTACTTTTTCTTTCCAGCCAGATACAAATGGCCACCAAGAATGTCTTAACGAGGGACAAATCACCACTAAGAACACTAACCTTTTAACCTTCGAATCTTCCAAAAATCACCACACCAAGCCTAGATCTGTGATTCCAAACACTAAACACTACTCCTATGTAATCCCTAAGCTATAAAGTACAAGATTTAACAACTTTTAACCACTAAACAAAGCTTAAAATGGAATTTTAAGAACAACACTTTTCGAACCAAAAACCACCCCAATCTACACGAATCTGTGAATATCAACACACATGGACCTAACCATGGCTCTTGATACCAATTGTAGGATATTCACAATCAAAGAACACACGATTTGGGGTAGAAATATGGATCGAATGGTATAAGAACTAGAGAGAGAGTGGGAACTTCTAGAGAGAGAAATACTATGTGTATATTAGCTTGAAGTAATGAGAAGTTCCAACCCTTCCCTTGCAAGGGAAGGGGTATTTATACTTACTACATAATATGCCCCTAGCGGGCTGTGGAGAGAGCTGACAGAGGGTAAAGACCCGACCCACTCCACAATACTAATAATAATAACAATACTAATAGTACTAAACAAATATTAATAAGACTACGAGCTATGTAAATGCTAAATAGATGCTCGGGGTGACCGAGCCTTCATCTGAATATTTATATTCCTAACATTAACGATAAAAGGTAACGCAAAAATACAAGCCAATGATCGGTACCTATGTTTCGTATAGTACCTATACTCTGGTTATTGATCCTCAATTTTCGAGTTTATACTCCAGTACTTATCTTCCGTTCACTTGGTTTCTTCCCGGTCTCATGGCCTACTAGATCATAACACTCGAAAAGGTTCATGCGTCAAAACTACATGTTTTATATCTAATATCTAGGAGACTCTTGGTCTCTATGAGTTGTTTATGTATACTGTGCTCCTTGGGGATTTGCCCCGTTCGGATATATGGGTTATGGGTTTCATCCATCGGACGATTATATGTGTTTATTATTAATTTGATTTCGTTTTACGTGTTGGTGTTGTTGATTGCGGGGAGGTATTCGATGAGATTGCATTGCAGATTAGGTCTGTTGGGTTTTAACATGTTCATTCGGGTGAACATATGGCTGCTATGGGAGTTTTTCTCGATTCAGGCATTCTATTTCTTGGTCTGGGTGAAGCGCATGTCAAACGACGCAACTAAGTTTCAAGTCTTTTTGAGGATTACTATAACTTCTTCAGTAGCTACGGGTGCTATTGCTTTGGGATCAAATACAACCTCTGGTTATGTCTCATCAGGGACGAGGTGATCTTATTCTTTACTGGACCCGTCATATGCAAAAGACCATATCCCAATTACAGCCTCGGTCTCTGAGCATCAGCCTATAGCATGATCATCATTCATGTTTGATTTTCATATCTTGCTTTTCCTCTTTCCAGCGGGTTATGAATGGGTCATATCTTCAGTCCGATACGGACATTTGTTACGGTCATTCGGGGTTGACGTCCGAAGTGGATGTCAAGTATAACCAGTCTGGTATAGTCTCCTTTGGTTAAAATTGTTCGAATATACTATCTTGTACGAGTATACTGACTCGTGCAGCCATAAGGTCTCGTTCGGATGTTATGTCATCCGGAGGAACTACCGCGTTCGGGTATACTTAGGTTTCATCCATGTGGCTCCGAATGAAACTTGCCTCGTTGTTCACGTTCAAAAATTAACACAAGCAAAGAAAATGGCTTCATCTCAATAAAGACCTGGTTTCAGGTCCAAAGAAAAAATGGATATATGAGTAGTCACACTCTAAGCGGGAGGGGAAGATCGATTACCTGGTGGGATTTCCGGGAAACAAGTTTCTTCACGATCTGGATAAGCCTCATTTCTGTAAGTACCATTTCTGTAGTAATACATATATGCTGAGCCCCTTTTTTAAGTTTTGACCCCTTTTGGTCAAATATGGTCAGTACATTATAATACTCACTATATATAGCTGTTTTCTCAACAATGATGCCTGTCCATATTCACATGCTAAAAGCAAAACACAGGTTTGACTATGAGTATCTCTCAATAATGATGCCTTAAGTTGCAAAAAGTAAACAGCCAGCTAGCCCACTAGCCTAAAAGAAAATTTGCAATAAAAAATTGTGGGACTAGAGCAAAAAACATATCTGTGTATATCGACAAAGCTGTAGGAAATATATACACTTTTATCATTTATCTTGATATAAAGATTCAAAATATTAAAGGTGGGTATAAAAGCTGAACAGTTGACACCAATATTTATGTAACATGTAACTATAATACAGTGCTCACTAAATTAAGCGGATTAAACATTAAAGTCAAGTGTTACAAAATGGGAACCTTTATAACTGAAACTATCTTTGAATCTGTTCACTTCTGGTGTAATGCCGTCTCGGTTTATATTCTAATTCGTACAAGTCTGCTTCAACAAGTTTTTAAAAAAAAAAAAAAAAAGAACAACTCCAGTTTGATGTTGGTTTTGAACCATACTGGTAGTTCTTATTCAGTTTGATCCCGGTTCTGTGCGTTGTGTTTATCAGTCAACCACTAAATGTGGCTAATCAAATAAAATTGACCTTCGGTTATTATTTGTTGACTATTATTTAGCATTTTGTGGTATTTAACTTCCACGATATTAAAAAGGTGATACCTATGGTACCCCATCGGTTATCTTACGGTTTGGTTCTAGCCCAAGCCCCATCGGTTAGCTTACGGTTTGATTCTCATCCAAACCCCATCGGTTAGGTTACGGAGTAACTGTACGAGGCCCCGTATCATCAAGGCAAAAAGCCCGTACGGCGTATGTCGCCCGTATGGTACCCCAAGAGTGGTGCCATACGTATCATTAAGGCAAAAATCCCGTACGGCGTGTGTCGCCCGTATGGTACCCCAAGAGTGGTGCCATACGTATCATTAAGGCAAAAAGCCCGTACGGCGTGTGTCGCCCGTATGGTACCCCAAGAGTGGTGCCATACGTATCATTATGGCAGAAAGGCCATCGGTTATCTTGCAGTTCGGTTCTAATCCAAACTCCATCGGTTTTACGGTTCGGTTTTAACCCAATTTCTCTGGGTTACATGAAAATAATTTGTTTGTCGTGTCTAACGGGAAAAAACAAAAAGCCTTTCATGTCTTATTGTGCAGGAACAGCGGTATGAGGTTCCACATGCATAACAATTACAAGAAACAGATTGTGGAAAACACTCCCTCCCTCGTGAGCGGATCGTGAAATCACTCCGTCCAATTACAAGAAACGGATTGTGGAAAACACTCCCTCCCTCGTGAGCGGATCGTGAAATCACTCCGTCCAATTACAAGAAACGGATTGTGGAAAACACTCCCTCCCTCGTGAGCGGATCGTGAAATCACTCCGTCCAATTACAAGAAACGGATCGTGGAAAAAACTCCCTCCCTCGTGAGCGGATCGTGAAATCACTCCGTCCAATAAATTAAACGGATCTTGGAAAACACTCCCTCCCTCGTGAGCGGATCATGAAATCACTCCGTCCAATTACAAGAAACGGATTGTGGAAAACACTCCCTCCCTCGTGAGCGGATCGTGAAATCACTCCGTCCAATAAATTAAACGGATCGTGAAAAACACTCCCTCCCTCGTGAGCGGATCGTGAAATCACTCCGTCCAATAAATCAAACGGATCGTGGAAAACACTCCCTCCCTCGTGAGCGGATCGTGAAATCACTCCGTCCAATAAATTAAACGGATCGTGGAAAACACTCCCTCCCTCGTGAGCGGATCGTGAAATCACTCCGTCCAATAAATCAAACGGATCGTGGAAAACACTCCCTCCCTCGAGAGCGGATCGTGAAATCACTCCGTCCAAAATATCAAACGGATCGTGGAAAGCACTCCCTCCCTCGTGAGCGGATCGTGGAAAACACTCCGTCCGAAACATTGTAGACAAATTAAAAGCGGTCCTCGTGCCGATGTCTACCGCTGATTGTAGACAAATTAAAAGCGGACCTCGTGCCGATGTCTACCCACTGCTGGAAAAAACTAATTTAAATAATAAATATATCAAACATATAAGTTTGTGCCTCCGGAAGTTATGTTTTATTTGTACAGGAAACAGAAGAGGGCTTATGTGGTCTAAAAGACCCAACTCATCTTATGAACCACCGGCTTGTGGGCCACTGGGATGAAAGGCATGTCCGAATGATACATGACGAAAGACCATCAGGTATTTGTTAAGTATTACATCATTAGTCATACTTATTCCCTTGTCTTCCTTATTCGCTATTTGGTGGTGCCTTGTGACTATACTGGTGGGTTTTATCTACTGATCTATTACGCCAGTTTAGCCACGCGTGGAAGTGCAGATGTTATCTGCTGGTATTGCTCGATGATGCTGGTAATTAGGGTGTGATTACCCTATTATTGTTTTTACTACTGGTCTTCAACTAGTATGATGATCGGTTGTGGGATGATATGTTCGTACGTTGTATATCAGATCGTGTGGAATTCTAATGTGTTCATGTTCGTGATCTAGTAGTTAGGGGTTTTTTTAACCCTATTTGGGTGTTATTAATTCGTATATCAGACCTGATAGTCGATTAACAGGTCCTGAGTGTTCTACTGTATGTTAGGGGGTGTCTAACCTTATTGTTCGACATCTTCTACTGGATCCTTGCTGTTACATTTGGATTTGCTGTGCGGATTGTGATTGCAGTGATGGTAAGATGGTTCTGGTCGAGTATTTGTCTACTGGAAGTTAGGGTCCTAACCCTATTGGGTAATCTTGGATACGCATTACCGACTGCTGGTGTTTATGATCAGACCTGGTCGGACAGATCTGGTAGTTGTTTGGCAGACATGGTGGTTGTATTTTCAGTCCTGCTGTTCGTGTTCAATTGGGGCTGATATCTTTGAGTATAATGACCTGGATTTGGACGTTATGGATGTCTTTTATGAAGAAGGTCATTAGTATTATGCTGGTGCAACAATGTTTTTTGTTGACGATTTAATCAGATCAAAAGAAGACACATGGTGACATGCTGCTTATGCACTTCTGCTGCTACGTCTGATATATTTTACTGCTCGCCTTGTGAATGCTAATACTTAACACTGCTGCGTTCCATGTTTTCTTCATCGGAGTTATGGCATGTATGATGCGGCTCTAGATCATTGGTTTTCTAGTGTATTGTGATGAATTGAGGGATTCTGATTGGTTTCTTCATCGGAGTTATGATATGTTCGTACGTTGTATATCAGATCGTGTGGAATTCTAATGTGTTCATGTTCGTGATCTAGTAGTTAGGGGTTTTTTAACCCTATTTGGGTGTTATTAATTCGTATATCAGACCTGATAGTCGATTAACAGGTCCTGAGTGTTCTACTGTATGTTAGGGGGTGTCTAACCTTATTGTTCGACATCTTCTACTGGATCCTTGCTGTTACATTTGGATTTGCTGTGCGGATTGTGATTACAGTGATGGTAAGATGGTTCTGGTCGAGTATTTGTCTACTGGAAGTTAGGGTCCTAACCCTATTGGGTAATCTTGGATACGCATTACCGACTGCTGGTGTTTATGATCAGACCTGGTCGGACAGATCTGGTAGTTGTTTGGCAGACATGGTGGTTGTATTTTCATTCCTGCTGTTCGTGTTCAATTGGGGCTGATATCTTTGAGTATAATGACCTGGATTTGGACGTTATGGATGTCTTTTATGAAGAAGGTCATTAGTATTATGCTGGTGCAACAATGTTTTTTGTTGACGATTTAATCAGATCAAAAGAAGACACATGGTGACATGCTGCTTATGCACTTCTGCTGCTACGTCTGATATATTTTACTGCTCGCCTTGTGAATGCTAATACTTAACACTGCTGCGTTCCATGTTTTCTTCATCGGAGTTATGGCATGTATGATGCGGCTCTAGATCATTGGTTTTCTAGTGTATTGTGATGAATTGAGGGATTCTGATTGGTTTCAGGGTCTCACGGATTCAGAAAGATAACGGTCATATTTTCTTCCTTCTCACTATTTATACTCCATCAGTCTGTTCTGGCTCCCCAGTTCACTCCATCATTTCTGTGTACTGAACTCGACTTGTAACCCAGTGTATTATTAGTCCGCTTCCCTCTTAAAAGAGTTGGCGACAGAGATCAGTCTTTGTGTGTAGTTGGTATTATCAACCTGCAGGTTAATCAACGCCTAACTCTTATAAGAGTTGGCTAGTGTTCTTGTCTGGTTCTTGTATGAATGATCATACTGATTAGTCTGCTGTATTATTGTTATCAACCTGACTGTTCAGGACACGCACTGGGAGGAAAGTGCAACACTAGTCCGAACGACTCAGGCTGAAAAGCCATAAGGTACTCTTTAAGTATTACATCATCAGTCTTTTTACTAATAATGCAATACTGGGGGGACATGTTGGTGTATGTGTCCGGACGACACGTGCCGGACCGAAGTGTGCCGAAAGACATAAAGATATTATTTAAGTATTGCACTATCGGTCTTCAACCGATACTACAATACTGGGGGGGACATGTTGGTGTATGTGTCCGGACGTCATACTTCGTCCGGACCATACTCCGGTGTCCGAACGTCTCATCTCGTTCGGACTGTCTCACCTCCGGACACACCTACGGAGCGGACCGCCGCCAGTTACAGTGACCAGTCCCATCAACCGCTGACATCCCAGATATTACGGGATCGTGTCCCCCACGTGGTCTGACACCTAGCACGTGGTCTGACGCTACGCTTCCCAAGGTAACACAGGTATCGAGGTATCTCTCTCTATATATACTACTCCATATCTCATATTTATCTTATCTAATAATATCTCTCACACACTATTCTCTCTTACCTCTCTCTAAACATTTCTCTCTCTATAACATTGCATACAGCAGATCTAACATATATACATCATATACTGTCATGCTAAACCCTCTACATTGAGGTACTGACTTGACCGTTGGAGGGTGGTCCCCGGGGCTTCGGCCTCGGGACCCCTTCTAACGGGTTCTTTCTTGTTAACAGTACACTCCGAGGCTGGCAATTGAGGACGGACGGAGCGTAGCAGTCGTCCGGACTTGCCTAGCAGAAGTTTACTTCAACATGCATCATACAAGTATTGTAGTATGAGCAGGTATAACATTTTAGATACTCTCTACGTGCTAAAATAATTTTTTTTCCCAAAAATATACACATTTTAAAAAATACATAATTATTACTGCTTATACTATTTTACTTTTTGCAAAATAACAGTTTCATAATTAACTAATTAACTAATGCTTTTGTTCAATTACCCTCATTATACTATTGAAATGGACAAATACTCTTATTTAGAGGTTATTTAGAGGTTAAAGTTAAAAGATATAGTCAGAAATAAATATATGGCAAGCTATAAGACAAATTAAAAGTAAAATCTTATTTTCTTCATGACGAGGAGATATAACAAAGTTTTAAAGAAGAACATTTAATAAAAATAAGGATTTCTTAATAGTGATTTTAAGTGACGTATCAGATGACACGTTATTAGTTACTTTAAAAGAGTAACCAACTGGTGTTAGGTATCTGATTAGCGAAATGATGTAAAATTTTCTTTTATAAAACTATATAAATAGTTTTGTGGCTCAAGTGAACAATAACACAACCTACGTTGACTTAGTTAGCAGATGTTGATAATACAATGACTTGATTAGCAACTTTTAATAGTATGGTGACTAAAAAACATTAAATTAGTAGAGTTATCTAATTGAAAAAAACTTGCAACGACTTTTATATGTATTAAACAAGAAAAAAAATCCGTTTCAATGTGCGAGTTTATTTGTTTATTCAATTAAAGTTAAATGAATGAACATAAATAAAACTTTGTCCGGGTTCGTTCGAATCATTTACGGAGTGTTGAGGATTACTTATTTACGGAGTGTCGAATCATTTACAGAAATCATTTTTGAGTGTCTACGGGATCCATATGTCCAGGATTTTCTACTAGTTATCCCATAGACAGGTTAGGTCAATATATGTCACCGGTGGAATATCTTACTATCTTTAAGTATCGCCTTATGTTTCCGCTATTTTCGGTTGATGAGATATGTCCAGTTTGTCGCAAGGCGTGTTTGGATTCCTCTGGGGAACATACGGTTCTTTGCAAAAAGCTCTCGGGCTTCAAGTACCCACGATATGGTTAGGGATGTCCTTTTTGACGTTTTGTAGGCGTGCTGGGATCTCCGCCAAGAAAGAAGCACCTGTGAACTTTTTGACTGACCCGTTGGATGGAAGATCCACACTCAGACCGGTAGACGTTTTGGTGTTTAGATGTGTTGGAGGAAAACATGCGTGTGTGGATCTAACCGGGGGTTTGTGTAGCCGGGGTTTTACAGTAGGACAACCTGCTTTGAAAGCTGCCTCATGCAAAGTGGAAAAACACGAAAAAGCGTGTATTGAAAATCGATATGTTTTTATTCCTTTCACGTTTGATACTTTTGGTTTCCTTGCACCTGAGGCAGTTGAGTTCCTCAACAGAGTCAAACGAGTTATGCATAGTAATGTTATGACACCTATATCCACGACAAAAGTAATTTTCAAAAGAATTAGTTTTGCAATTCAAAAAGAGCTAGTGGCGCAGCTTGTTGCCCGTTTATCTTCCACCTTCATGTAAATCCAAATAAATTATTTGGTTTATTTATTTATTTATTTTTATTTTTCTTTTTTCTTTTTTTTTATCAAAAATAATAAATAAATAAAAATTATAAACAGACTTGACGAAGATTATGCCCGATTAATAACATAGAATTACACCATCCTCTCTTTATTGTAGTCCTCACCAACACACGATTATATTCAATCACACGGTTTAGTTTGTTAGGGTTATTAGCTACTATTACAGGCGTTTGGTTCGTAAGTGGGATTGGAATTGGATTCGGATTTGGGAAAGGTTTGAAAGATGTGGGAAAGATTTGAGAAAAAAGTAGGAGAGAGAAAATATATTATTATATATAATTATATATAATTTATTAAATTTTATAATAAAAAAGCTAACAAAGTGACAAATAAATTGGAGGGAAAAAAATAAACTTGTGGTGGAGATGTGGTATGTCAGTTGCTATGTCAGGGTATCACTCGAAAGATACAATTATACCACGGAATGAGTTTTTTACTTTCATTTCATTACTTTTTTTCAAAGTTGACAACCAAACATATGATTCAAGCCTTCTTTGATTCCATACCCGGTGACACCCTCAAACCAAACGCACGGTTTAGTTCCTTAGAGTTATTAGCTACTATTACAGGGCTGTGACACTCATGTATATCAAAGTCTATTATCCTATACACGTACTTGTCATTGTAATCTTTTAGAATCTAGTATCAATTAACACATAAAAATTGTTAGTTCAAAAAAGTAAAGGTAAAAATAACACGGTTTTAAGTAAAGTAAGTTTTAATGGATTAATAATTGTTGGTGTAAATAAATGAAGCGGACAATGAATGGATAATGTTTCGAGGAATTTATCGTGGCAAGCAAGATACACACACATAAAAGATTAAGTGAGTTTATGTGAATTATTACAATATCTATATACATGGTATAGACTAGACTTAAGTGTCGTTTGTTTTTTCAGAGCTTTTACCTCTTTATCTGTAAATCATGTCTGCAGAAGAAGAGATACATCTGAAGCTCTTCATCTGCAAGAAGAAGACCGTTTGTTTTTTGTGCTATTGAAGTACTTCTTTCTTTTTTTAATCTTTTTTTTTTTCTTTTTTTTTTAACTAATGTTTTGTGATACGGAGTATCAAAGACAAGTTTGTGTTCGTTTTATATGTTATCATCTGTTTTATACGTTTTTATACGTTTTCCTTCATTTTTTATGTTTTAGTACGTTTTTTACGTTTTCGACCATTCTTTTACGTTTTGTCTGTTTTTTTTACGTTTTCATCATTTTTTTTACGTTTTGATATTTTTTTAACGTTTTCCACATTTTTTTACGTTTTCGACATTTTTTTACGTTTTGTCTTTTTTTACGTTTTCGTCCGTTTCTTTACGTTTAATCGTTTTTTTCAGTTTTAGTCATTTTTTACGTTTTGGTTTTATTTTTTTTAAAACTTTTTACATTTTTTTTTTATTTTTTCGACGTTTTATTTTTTACTTTTACATTTTTTTACTTTTTTTTTTTTCGTCGTTTTTTACGTTTTCATCGGTTATTTTACGTTTTGTCTTTTTTTGTTTTATGTTTTATTTTTTTTTACTTTTTTGGTACGTTTTCGACCTTTTTTTAATTTTTCGTTGTTTTTTTTTACGTCATCATCTCGTTTTTTTTTTTAGTTTTTCTTTTTTTTTTTACGTTTTCATCATTTTTTTTTATCGTTTTCATTTTTTTTTTTTTTTACGTTTTCATTTTTTTTTACGTTTTCGTTTTTTTTTTTATTTCTTTACTTTTTAACGTTTTCGTCCGTTTTTTATATTTTGCTTCGTTTTTTTTACTTTTCCGGCCTTTTTTTTACATTTTCGTCTGTTTTTACGTTTTTTTACGTTTTCGTTTGTTTTTTATTTTTCGTATGTTTTTTCACGTTTTTGTCATTTTTTTATGTTACGTCCGTTTTTCTACGTTATCGTCAGTTTTTTTACGTTTTCATCTGTTTTTATATGATTTCGTAATTTTTTGTACGTTATCTTACGTGAAAAATGGACAAAACGTAAAAAAACAAACGAAAACGTAAGAAAACGGATGAAAACGTAAAAAAACAGACGAAAATGTAAAAAAACGGTTGAAAACGTAAAAAAACAGACGAAAACATAAAAAAAGGGTTGAAAACGTAAAAAAAAAGACGAAAACGTAAAAACGGTTGAACATGTAACACGGTTTTAAGTAAAGTAAGTTTTAATGGATTAATAATTGTTAGTGTAAATAAATGAAGCGGACAATGAATGGATAATGTTTCGAGGAATTTATCGTGGCAAGCAAGATACACACACATAAAAAGATTAAGTGAGTTTATGTGAATTATTTCAACATCTATATACATGGTATAGACTAGACTTAGTTATTTATTTAACTTGTGTTAAAGGTGTTAGTTGGAAAGGTAAGATAATATTGATAGAGAATGTATTTTTGTATATCTCTACAATACAACAACTACTGGCACTCTTGTTGTCACAAATTAACATGAAATAGAAACTGGTATATATAATGCAAGGATCACTTTTCTTGCATTTATTTTAAGTAAGACATTTGATACATTAAATATTAAGCATTACAATAAATAAGACACAAACTATAAACAAATTAAACAAAAAATCTACCAAGACATTCATATTCATTAATATTAATGTTATGTTTAAAACACTCTTAAAATGAAAAATACATGTAATTTTACAAAAAAATAAAAGACATATGTAAAAAATTTAATGGTAGATATGGTATTAAAAACGGGATGGACCGGAAATGGAAACCGGAGTCGCCACCGGCAATAAAATCCGTTCGAAGAGAAATCAGAGAGGACAGGTGAGAACCGGTAAATCGTCCAGGTTAATCAACACTGTCATTATTTATTAATTTGTTGATACTAACAGGACGGGCAAATACTTTTCTAGTTATTACGAGTAGTTTATTTATTTGACGTTTTATTTATAATTGGATTTGTTTTGGAATGAAATATTTTAAAGAAAAGGAAAAGAGCGGGAAGCGGGAAATGTTTTCAGCCGTTGGATTGGATAATTTGATGACAATCCTAACAACCTCACCTGAGGCCCCACCCCCACCCCCACCCCCGCCCTTGCTTTATAACACACACTCCACACTTTACACTCACACTCACAAATCACAATCACAATCAAACAAAAAAATCAACCATGGGTAAGCGACGTCACAAAAAACCCAAAAACAAACGTTACGCAAAGTGTAAGCACTGTCCTGTTCGTGATACACCTGATAACATCAACAATCATGAACAGATTTGCCCTTTCAAACCACCACTTCACATTTCAATTCTGTCTACTTATGAACGCCGTAACAACGTGAATGCCAGAATTTCAGATATGCAGAAGAAAATAATCGATGAGAATCCCCTCCCACCAAAAACCACTCCACCACCACCACCACCACCACCACCGCCTCCGGCGGATGGTGCTACCTCTCTCATATAATCACTTTCTCTATATTAGTATTACATATATTTTAGTTTTAATTGATTCGGTTTCGATATTGGTCGATTTACGGTTTTAGATGACGATATATGATGGTTTCGGAGTTAGGTTTTGGTCGATTCATCGGACTTCTTGTGGTTTTGATGTTTGGAGCTTTAGTTTGTTGATACACACTGATACGATTTCGTTGGTTTTGATGTATATTGGTAGTACATATATGACGGCGCTGATTTTGAGGTTCTGTTTTCTCAATTGGATACGGTGATGATTTTCAAGCTCGAATGTGATTCTCAAGCTCATGCGGTTTATAGCGATATAGGGGTTTACACTAGCAAGTTGAGATGCAGTTTCGTTTATGAGTTTTTTTCTAGTTTACTGTAATGAACATCGCGATTAGATAATCATGTTTAGTGTTTACGAATTGATGTTTGTTGACTCACATTATGTTTCTTACCATCATTAATCGCCTGCTTAATACTGATATATACTGTTGTTTTACGGATTTTAAGTTTGTTAATTCACATTATGTTGTTTAGCTTATCCACATTTCGATTAGAGTTTGTTGAATCCGTGTTCCAACTTAATGAATTATTATGGATGAATCGATATTATGATTAGTGATACGTCATTATAGTTTACTGGTGTGATTTCACATGATCCGCATTTTGATTTATGGAGTAGTTAGTTTGTTGAATCCAGTTTAGATCCATTTTTATTAGAGTTTTGTTGAATATACCCAAGATGTACATGATCGACACTTTGAATCAAAAGTTTAATAGTTGTACTTTGATCGATTCGGTTTTGTTTTACATTATGCGTTCTTGTTTATCTGTGTTAGAGTTTTTGCCAATAACATGTGTCGCCCTGTCACATGAATTTAGCATTTCCTTAAGTACTCTGTTGTTGTTGCCTATATCGTTTTTGCTATGCCGATTTAAGGTTTCTGAACTTGCACTAATTATTACAGCAGTAGATTTCAATCCGAATTTAACTAATGTTGTAGACTCATTATTTAGATGCTTACAAGATTCTAGTAGTAATTTATCTCCAGTATAGTGTTTATTATATTCTTTCCAACTCTGCTTCGTTGTCTGATATGATTAATGCAAAGATAAGGAGAAAATGAGTCAATCAGGAAAAGATAAGGAGTTGAAATCAGATACTGAAAGTGAAGAGAAAGAAGCGATACAGTCAGAGCCAAAACCTGATGATGAGTTGAAAAGCAGTTCTACAACCAGTAGCAGAACGAATGAAGAGGATGAGAACAAGTGGATTATTTAGCGCGACAAGCCAAAGGAATTGTGATTGCAAAGCAGGAACCGTAACCAGTAAAGGAAAAGCACCTGCTACTGCTGCTGGCAAGAGAAGAAAGAGAGCAAGTGGAGGTATTACGAGGTCAATTTCTCTAAGATCGGGACTGAATGAGCTTGGTTACAGCTTTCCTTCAGATGATGAGCCAACAAAAGGCAAAGGGAAGGAGAAAGAAACAGACGTTTTCAATGATTCGGGAACAGATACAGAGGAAGCGTGTAAGAGAATCAAAAAGGACAGAAACAATGATGACGACTCAGATGATAATGATGGAGGTGGAAATGGTGCAGGAACTGGAGCTGGGGGACGCGCAGATCTATCGATTCAGGTTTAGGATGACTTGCAGAAGAATTTTAGCTGACAATATGTAGTTTTGTTGTGTCTTCTTTCAGGGGTTATAAACCATTTGACAGCAAATTACTCGATTCAATATTTTGGTAGCTTAAGTACATGAGTAGTGTACATTGGATTTAATTCACACGTTCATTGATGATATCATCGTTGATAAATGTAGTTAGTGATATCTTGTAATGATATATTTGGCATTTAAAACTGAGAAATAGTGTGGCTATAGGATTTGAATCATTGAGATATTATGGAGGTCGTTAGTTCATAATGGATGCGATCATGGCTATTTTGATGAGTGATTTGGTATATTGGTATTGATTGAATTTTGTGTTGTGTATTGATATATATGAATTATGAATTGTATATTGAAGTGTGTGCAGACGAATGATCACACTATCTGTAACTGTAATGAGAAAATACAAACATATCAAGCTTTGCTGATGTGGTGATCCATTTGCTGAAAGGTGCATATAAAGCTCTGCTGATATGGAGATTAGTGTTGCAAGGGTATCTCTGACAGATAAGTTATCTGATAAATTTTGAAACATACATAGACATCAAGGGTTTATTTCTCTGTATTTAACTTAACCCCAAATACACGATCAAATGCCCCTGACCTACCAATTGTGGACGATAACTACACATAAAGGGGGTTAACTAAAAGGGTCATGGTTAAACTATAAAAACTTTATGAACTTTTAGGATTAAACTCTTTAAATGGTATAAGAGTTGACTTGCAGAAGAAACCGAGTTTAGTGGCATAACTAAAAGAGATTGAATGTGTACTTTTCATGTATTTCAACATTCAAAAATAAGAGCAAGTAATCCACCGTCATATGGATCATATCCTATAAGCAGAACAAAACAACATCAAAGTAAGGTCTTAAACTCTTCCACTCTTATGCACAACTATGCGACGAAAGAAACAAAAGTATTCGTAAAGTATTGTGATTACAACCTACTGTACCTCTCAACTATTGACATGATTCAGATAACATCACTCTAAACGGGGTTGACCATCCTAGTTCTTGGACTTGAACGAGTTGCTCGTGGTCCAGCTGCAGCTCCTGCTCCATTCTTATCAGGTTCATCATCACACTTTCTTCCCTTCTTAAACTTCTTAAACACTTGCTCAGTATCTGCTTTCACACTTCCGAGAACAACTTCTGCATCATATTTCTTTACGTTTTTGTCCAGCTGCTTTTGTTGGAACAGCAACCATATCCATCTCATCCGTCCCTTTGCTGCCAGATTTAGAGAATACGAACTTTTAACAACAGGAGGGCAGTCATTTTTCTGGACTTCAGGTGTCAATCCTTTAGCTTTTCGTTTTATTCTGACTTCATCTTCTCATCACTTTCGGTAATTTGAGTCTGACTTCATCTTCTTTCAACAGTACTATATATAACCAGAAAAACTTGAACAAGAAAGTTCAGAAACAGCAAAGTTCCTGAAACTAAAGATGATAAGAAGTTAAACAGGAACGAATTGGTTATATTAGCAGTTTACATTGACTTATTTTATTGTCTATTCAATCATTTAATGGATTAAATCCATGTTTTACGCATTTGTGTAATAGAACCCAAAATCACCTCATCCAAAAAATCATGATCAAACTACGTGTGGTAAATGTATCATCTGAACTTATAGTTATGACATCGAATTATATGATCATCTTTGCAAAGTTAAGTCAAACAAGCATGCGAGATCGACTAAAGGTTCAAACAAATAGTAAATCATTATACCAAAACATAGTCAAGCAATTAAACTGAAATTGTACCCAAATTAAAATAAATGTGACAGCTGAAATCAGAAATCGCTAACAACAAAAAATGATTTAGATCTTCACAAACATCGTAATTACAAAGAAACTATTAACTCATCATACAAATGCATTATCCCACTATCAAAATCCATGTGTTAAGAACGTGAAACGCTAAGATATAAATAACTAAATAATTTGCAAAGAACGAACTAAATGCAGCAGAAAACACAGCCAAAAAATGCGATCTTTTGGAAATCTTAACAGAGATCTAACAAACTTGAATAAAATCAGATCAATAAAAAGAAACTGTTAACCAATTCTTCATGCATATTCATTATCCTTAACATTGTAATTCATGCGTTAATAACACAAAATCCAATACAAATGCAATATAAACAACTTACTAATTGATAACCTTATTGTAAGATAAACCGTAAAGAATGAATGCAGCATAAAACACAGAATCAAACGCTAACAAACTCAAATAGACACAGATAGTATGAAGCAGTTAATTTCATGCAAATTCATTTTTGCCAAACCTCGTTACATCATTATTTATAACATATATTCACCTGGTGATAATGTGAAATATGAATTCGAAACAAATCTGATACAAAGTAATCTTATCATCAAACAAAACCACAAAGAACAAATGTACTGTTGCAAAAAATGCAACGAATTGATCAAAAGTTTCATCAATATCTTCATAGTTAACAAACTATAATACACAAGAAGGATGAATCCAAACAGTTTTATTAATTCAGTTAGAGTAATAAACTTCAAAAAACCGTAAAGAACACATTGCAGATTAACAGATCCACGAAGAGCATATCAATGTAACAACCGATAACCATTAAAATCAATGTAACAATCGAAAACACAAAACGCTAACATGATAAAGGATTAATATCTTCATGAACATCTTAAGAAAGAGCTAACAAACTCAAATAAACACAGATCGATACAAAGAACTTGTTTACTCATGCAAATTTCACCACCCCTAACATCGATAATAAAATGCATTTAACATATAATCATAACTAACAACTAATGAATACTACTTAATAAAAATTTTCCACTAACCCTATCATTATTTCTGGTTTTATGATTCAAGGTGGAGATGTTATCTCTGGTGACGGTTGGGGAAATGAATCCATATTTGTTATCTAATATCGTTTTGATGACCTTTAACCTCCCATATTTGGGCCAAAACCGATAATATTTATGTGCTGATCAAAACAAGGCCCTTCATCAAGCTTTTCATCGTAAATACTATGTGTAATACACATGATTACAGACACTACTTATTATATTGTAATATCAGCAACTTGAAAGAAGCCATGAATGCAATTGAAAAAATCTGGTTGCTAAACCATTTGTATAAGAAGTCCTCTGTTGACTCTATTGATTCTTAAGACACATATTTCTACTGTTTAGACTTTAGATGTCTTGAATATTGTAACATTTTCTTTGCCCAAGAAGTCAGTTATTGACCTTGGACCACTACTACAGGGTATTTTGGAGATTTAAAAACATCAAGTTTCTTCATCTTCATGCTTTGTATCATCTCCATGAGCATTTTTCTTAATGATAATATCGTATAGGGAACTGATTAGAAACTTCAGACAAGTGCGCGCGATATATGTCTTTGCACTTTGTCACTGATGCATGTCTATATGTAGTATATGGGGACTGAAGTATGAATAAATTTTGAATATAGATTTTTCATGATTTTCCCGTACTTATAACTGAATTAAAAAGAAGGAAAATTTTATTCTGATCAATTTGTGTTATTTGGTTTGCCAAAACCAACCCATTTTGGTTCGAGGGTCATAATCTGTCAAAGGACTGGCAAAACGGGTAGGCAAGTTAGTATATGCCTCATGTCAAACAGAGTATCTAACAGACTGCGACAACTGGTGGGTTATATTTGGTGTGCCAAAACCAACCCGTTTTGGTTCGAGGGTCATCATAATCTGTCAAAAGACTGGCAAAATGGGTAGGCAAGTTGGTTGTGGAACATGAAAATACGGGTAAGTGCAGTACCGGCAAACAAAACAATGAGGCAAAACCACAAAACCGACCCAGTAGTTCAGTAGTAACTACAAACAAAATGCTGTGGCAAAATGGGCCGACATGTTGGTTCCATAACATGTCAAAAAGGGCCATTTTTTCGGAACCTTTGTTAGTTTGTTGCGTCAATGAATGTCATTTGTTAGAACTTTAATGCGCCTATAACAAACATCTGTTGTGCTTACAGCTGTTCTGTTGCTAGGAGAACTGGAGTGCTCGTCATCAACCAGTTTTTCCTCATAGTATTAGCAATTTCAAATCCAAGTGTATTGAATGAATCAGTTATCCGGTTTTAGCTTGTTATGAAATCCTTTTCTTTGAAGTTTAGAACTCTCAAACTCTTAGTTTCTGTTATTTTATCTTAGTATATTGATGCATAAGCAAATAACACTTGGTTATTTTTGAAGGTTTTCAATCCTCAGCCTTTGATTCAAATGTGTTCTGCAACTCGAGAACCTAGTTGACCTTCAGCCTCAGTGTTCAGAATTTTAGCATACATGGGTGTATAGATGTTAGAGCAAGATGTCGATAACTTGGAACCTTTTTATGCACATGTAGTGTGCCATCTATACATTTCAATGCAATGTAATCACAATGTATATTGGAACAATCTACTTGTATATCATACTCCCATAAAATAACGACAACAAAAACTGCAAGTACATCATGATTATCAGAAATTTTGACATTTTTAGGACGAACAAAAATAATTTCAAATCTAAACCAATATTATACATTTCCCATAAAGGAAATTTATAACGAAAAGTTGGAATTCAGAAAGGTTCTACAAATAGAATGTATTTTGTATTACAATTGCATGAGAATCAGCATAAACTTGAATCTTAAATGTTATTAGGTTGACTTAAAAAGTCAGAGGGATTTACTAATGAATAAGCATAGAAGAAGAGTTTGACTTTTTAGGACAAACAAACAAAATTACAGCTTTAATTCTATATTAGTAACAAAGATAAGGAGTCTAAAAGACATAAGACGAAAAGCAAACATACAAGCATACAAAAGCTAAGGCTAAGCACACTCTGTCTGAATTGTTCGGTCGATCGGAACAAAAACCACAAAGCGACCTTGGGTCGCTTTGGGTCACTTGGAGTGTGGAAGAAAGGTCGGTTGCATTTGATTTCCAATATCGATCAGTCAATCATCCGATAGTTTGTACGTGTTTGTTTGTTTAAAAAAAAAAAACAACAACTTATTGGAGTGTGACACTTTGGTCGCTTCTGGTCGCCGGAGAGAGAAAGCAGACGTGATAACCGGTGACCTAGGTCGCTTTGGGTCAAGAGTGTGTCCAGCCTGATAGGCAAGATACCATTAAAAGAATAAAAAAAACTTACGAGAAAAAAGCATACAAACCAATGTGGCAGTAGATGCATGTATAAAAATTAGTACTCATTAGTCATTACTTGTTACTAAAGACAAAAAAATATTGAAGCATTATATTAAAACTAATAGAGACAAGATAGCTGTCTAATAAGCATACAAAACCAGCACACAAATGGGGATTTTGGAAATTAATAGTCGTGCACAGCAATTTTTTCCCAAATACAAAGCCTATAAACTAATCATCCATGATATCATTAAGTGCTTCGTTTGGTGTATACTTGTGATATAGATCTTTGTAGGTTTTGGGAGTGAAATTGCTACTAGTAAATGGCTAGTAGTCTTAAAGAACACAAAAATGGTTTAAAGAAAAAGCAATTAAGCTGCTGCGATTAAACAAAAGCACTGGTTGATGTGAACATTCAAAAGATAAACCGGCGATATTAAACCTTCTGCATATAAATTACGATTTCAATCTCTAGATTCAACAACATTTCTACTTCTGGGCTCCCAATCTGGCGGTAAACTAATTTCATTTCAATCCATTACAGCCTTACACAACACACTAAGCTACAATTTAGTGAGCCAACCCAACTCGACCTATTTTAACCCATTAGTCCACCTATACTTCAGAGCACTCTGCTGCTTGTTATAGGTCAGCATGAAAATTATATCTTTGGTTTCACAAGCATGTAAAAGTCAACTGCATCGCATTACATGCTTCTAACCCAAAGAAACAGTAGATTCAAGACAGGAAAAGACCATCAGAAACAATTTAACTCTTTCTGAATAGACATGTGCCTTTGGATCACAAGTATATGAATTAAGTTAGCATCCTAGAGCTTAACGTCATTCAATTTTTCCAACAGACTCTGCACATCACCATTGATCAAATACTCATTACCACAAAATTGCATAATCTGCAAATTCGGGATATTCTAAATGGCAACTGCAATAGAAACTAAACTTTCACCTCATTTTTCTAATTCAGCCATTAGACTTCAAAGATCATAATTATAAGTTTATTACCATTCAACTTATGAAAACCGACAAAAAACATTCAACTATCACAAACCATTTTTCAATTTGCATCCAAGTCAGCATTTTACCTATCAAATTACCCTATAGAAATGGTTTCTTAAAGTCTAATGACCAAACTCAATATAAAGCGCAGTATGAAACAGTTTTCTAAACTTCCGCTATCTCTACGGGGAAAATCAATAAACAGTAACAAAGTTTCATCGTTTTCTAAACTTCCGCTATCTCTACAAACAAAATGCTGTGGCAAAATGGGCCGACATGTTGGTTCCATAACATGTCAAAAAGGGCCATTTTTTCGAAACCTTTGTTAGTTTGTTGCGTCAATGAATGTCATTTGTTAGAACTTGTAATGCGCCTATAACAAACATCTGCTGTGCTTACAGCTGTTCTGTTGCTAGGAGAACTGGAGTGCTCGTCATCAACCAGTTTTTCCTCATAGTATTAGCAATTTCAAATCCAAGTGTATTGAATGAATCAGTTATCCGGTTTTAGCTTGTTATGAAATCCTTTTCTTTGAAGTTTAGAACTCTCAAACTCTTAGTTTCTGTTATTTTATCTTAGTATATTGATGCATAAGCAAATAACACTTGGTTATTTTTGAGGGTTTTCAATCCTCAGCCTTTGATTCAATTGTGTTCTGCAACTCGAGAACCTAGTTGACCTTCAGCCTGAGTGTTCAGAATTTTAGCATACATGGGTGTATAGATGTTAGAGCAAGATGTCGATAACTTGGAACCTTTTTATGCACATGTAGTGTGCCATCTATACATTTCAATGCAATGTAATCACAATGTATATTGGAACAATCTACTTGTATATCATACTCCCATAAAATAACGACAACAAAAACTGCAAGTAAATCATGATTATCAGAAATTTTGACATTTTTAGGTCGAACGAAAATAATTTCAAATCTAAACCAATATTATACATTTCCCATAAAGGAAATTTATAACGAAAAGTTGGAATTCAGAAAGGTTCTACAAATAGAATGTATTTTGTATTACAATTGCATGAGAATCAGCATAAACTTGAATCTTAAATGTTATTAGGTTGACTTAAAAAGTCAGAGGGATTTACTAATGAATAAGCATAGAAGAAGAGTTTGACTTTTTAGGACAAACAAACAAAATTACAGCTTTAAGCAATGTTTTAAAAACCGGTTTTTTAGTCGAACCGGCCATGCTTCCGTCACCGGTCGAACCGCCCAACAAAAAAAAAAAAAAAAAAAAAAAGTCAAAAAGTCAAAACCGGTTGAACCGGACCGGTCGAACCGGAAAACCGGCCAAAACCGGAAAAATCGGCCGGTTCGCTACAGTAAACGGGACTATAAAAAACCGGGGTTTTTTAAACCGGCCGACCAGCCGGAGGCCGGTCGAACCGGTCGAACCGGCCGGTCCGGTCCGGTTTTTAAAACATTGGCTTTAAGTCTATATTAGTAACAAAGATAAGGAGTCTAAAAGACATAAGACGAAAAGCAAACATACAAGCATACAAAAGCTAAGGCTAAGCACACTCTGTCTGAATTGTTCGGTCGATCGGAACAAAAACCACAAAGCGACCTTGGGTCGCTTGGGTCACTTGGAGTGTGGAAGAAAGGTCGGTTGCATTTGATTTCCAATATCGATCGGTCAATCGACCGATAGTTTGTACGTGTTTGTGTGTTAAAAAAAAAAAAAAAAAAAAAAAAAAAAAAAAAAAAAAAAAAAAAACCTTATTGGAGTTTGGCACTTTGGTCGCTTCTGGTCGCCGGAGAAAGAAAGCTGACGTGGCAGCCGGTGACCCAGGTCGCTTTGGGTCAAGAGTGTGTCCAGCCTGATAGGCAAGATACCATTAAAAGAATAAAAAAAACTTACGAGAAAAAAGCATACAAACCAATGTGGCAGTAGATGCATGTATAAAAACTAGTACTCATTAGTCATTACTTGTTACTAAAGAAAAAAAAAATATTGAAGCATTATATTAAAACTAATAGAGACAAGATAGCTGTCTAATAAGCATACAAAACCAGCACACAAATGGGGATTTTGGAAATTAATAGTCGTGCACAGCAATTTTTTCCCAAATACAAAGCCTATAAACTAATCATCCATGATATCATTAAGTGCTTCGTTTGGTATATACTTGTGATATAGATCTTTGTAGGTTTTGGGAGTGAAATTGCTACTAGTAAATGGCTAGTAGTCTTAAAGAACACAAAAATGGTTTAAAGAAAAAGCAATTAAGCTGCTGCGATTAAACAAAAGCACTGGTTGATGTGAACATTCAGAAGATAAACCGGCGATATTAAACCTTCTGCATATAAATTACGATTTCAATCTATAGATTCAACAACATTTCTACTTCTGGGCTCCCAATCTGGCGGTAAACTAATTTCATTTCAATCCATTACAGCCTTACACAACACACTAAGCTACAATTTAGTGAGCCAACCCAACTCAACCTATTTTAACCCATTAGTCCACCTATACTTCAGAGCACTCTTCTGCTTGTTATAGGTCAGCATGAAAATTATATCTTTGGTTTCACAAGCATGTAAAAGTCAACTGCATCGCATTACATGCTTCTAACCCAAAGAAACAGTAGATTCAAGACCGGAAAAGACCATCAGAAACAATTTAACTCTTTCTGAATAGACATGTGCCTTTGGATCACAAGTATATGAATTAAGTTAGCATCCTAGAGCTTAACGTCATTCAATTTTTCCAACAGACTCTGCACATCACCATTGATCAAATACTCATTACCACAAAATTGCATAATCTGCAAATTCGGGATATTCTAAATGGCAACTGCAATAGAAACTAAACTTTCACCTCATTTTTCTAATTCAGCCATTAGACTTCAAAGATCATAATTATAAGTTTATTACCATTCAACTTATGAAAACCGACAAAAAACATTCAACTATCACAAACCATTTTTCAATTTGCATCCAAGTCAGCATTTTACCTATCAAATTACCCTATAGAAATGGTTTCTTAAAGTCTAATGACCAAACTCAATATAAAGCGCAGTATGAAACAGTTTTCTAAACTTCCGCTATCTCTACGGGGAAAATCAATAAACAGTAACAAAGTTTCATCGTTTTTGATCGTTTTGAAACAATTATGAAACCTAGATACTACTATATAATAATTCTTATATAAAAAAAAAAAAGGGAGAATTGCAAATATACCCACTAAAACTCAAAAACTTGCATATTTCCCCAAAATACAAGTTTTCAATGCATGATTTACAATGCAAGTTAAGCATGTTTTGGGTATATATGCAAATATGCAAGTTTTAGTGGGTATATATGCAATTGCCCCTAAAAAAAAAGGGGAAATGATGCCTGCAGTTAGAAGCAGGCAATTGCCTATTTTTTTTTTTATAAAAAAAGGGCACCACTTTTTATAAACATGTCAATTACACCCCCTCTTTTACTTCACCCTCTACACCTTATAACACAATGTAACTTCATTTTTCACAGATCTTCACAACATCCATCATTTTATGGCGCCAAAATCTCCCGCCAAAAAAAGTTGTCACTAAAATCATGTCAAACTCCATGAGTTTTTCAAGGACCGATCCAAATCACGAAGAGCAAATCATATCAGGTTTGATTATACTATTCAAAATGTTCTTCATTGTTGAATTCAATCTTTTTCTCAAAAAAATTGTTAAGAAAATTATGTCCAGTGGATATGGTCCAGTGAAACTAGATGAAGAAATAATTAAATTGATCTTAGTGTTGGTGTTACTCATTTTTATGGTCCTGTTCATGGGCAATGTGAGAATTTTTTAATGTGGTTTTTAGTGATTAGAGTGGTGTCAGTAAGTTTGAGTTGCTAAAATTGAGTTAGAGATAACATGTGTTTTTATGAAATGTGTTTGATATGCATAAAAATGTTTTGAGCGAATTGCCTAACAAGTGTTTGATAAAATGTCTCTTTAGTAAGAAACATTAACCAGAGCTAGGCGGTTTGTGTCTTTTCCTAAGTGGGATTCAGTAGATGCAAAAGCCGTTTGTTTATTTTCTATAAAGTATAATTATTCTTTTTGGATTATGTATGCGTTGCATGTAGCGTTAGAATTTGATACCAATAGTACTTAATTTTGCTGACCCTACCTGTGTTAGGTTATTGTCATGTTTCAGTGTGTTTCCATACTTAAGAGATATACGGTCCTTATCATATACGTTTCATATTTTATGCGATTTAGGCTTCATTTTAAACTGTACTTATCATATTTTAGTTGCTAAAATTGAGGAGCAATGGATCAAATAGATAAAAAGTCTCAAAGTAATTTTAGTGCATAATACTTGTTTCGTGTTCATAAGATAGAACATAATTTTAGTTGTCTAACTTTTCTTAGTTTTTGTTCTAAACAGATGAAAATAGTGATGAATTTGAACATACGTTAATCGATGATATCGACAACAATGGTTATCTCATACAAGAAGAAGTAACAGATCTTACACATATTTACAACACATCTTTAAGGTATACTATACTAGGAAGAACCTTTGCCACTTCTGATGATGCATATGATTTTTACAACAAATATGGTCTATCCAAAGGTTTTGGTATTCGAAAGCATGAACTTAAAAGGTGCAATGACACAAACGAAGTTTATCGACGAATATTTTCATGTAACAAGCAAGGTTTTAAGGATATGAATGATAAGAGACAGTTGCGCGATAATGTTAAACGTCGTTGTATTACACGAACCGGTTGTAAGGCCCTAATGCAAGTAACATTATCAAGTGAAGGTGAGTGGGTTGTAGACAAGTTTAGCGATGAACACAATCATCCTTTTGATTCTCCATCAAAAGTAATCAAGCAAAGGTCCCATAGCATCTTTCATCGTTCCAACGAATGCAAAGATGTTGTAACATTATTGTCAAAAGCAGGGATGAAACCTTCTGAAATCACTAAAATAGTTAATGCCTTTAGAGGTGGTGAAGAGGATCAACTCACTCGAGTTCAATGTTCCACTATTGTTAGTGAAGAGAGAAAATGTAACTTAGGCAAAGAATGTCATGGAATTATCATGCATTTTAAAGAAAAGGCTGAGGTGGATAAAGATTTTTACTTTGCAATGGACATAAATGAAGATGGCGTACTACAAAATGTGTTTTGGGCAGATGGGAGATCAAGAACATCGTATTGCCAATTCGGTGATGTTGTTGTTTTTGATGTAACTTATAGGACAAATAAGTTTAGTTTTCCATTTGCACCATTTGTTGGAGTGAACCACCATGGCCAGTCTATTCTACTAGGAGCCGCGTTGTTGGAAAATGAGACCGAAAAAACGTTTACATGGTTATTTGAGCAGTTTCTAAAATGTATGCATGAGTGCCCGCCTGTAGCTCTCATTACAGACCAAGATTTGGCAATGGGTAAAGCAATTTCGAAAGTCTTTCCAAACACAAAACATCGGTATTGTGCATGGTATATTCAAAGGCATGTTTTAGAGCATCTTCAACCTTTTCGATCTAGATACGATGATTTTGAAGATACATACAATCAGTGGGTTAAAAGCCAATATGTTGAAGAATTTGAGTCGGGATGGGAGAAGTTGAAGGAGAAATCACTACTAGAAAATCTGGCATCAGCAACGAATGTTTGCATCGCTATTCCGTCACTAAAGCTCTTCAATGATGGAATGGTGACGGATATATTTCGTCACAAAAAAGGGCCTCGCAAAATTTTAGCGACAAGTTTAGCGACAAAAGTTTTAGAGCTTCAGCGACGGATTATCAGTCTCCAGCCCCTCGCTAAAGCCTTTATAAAGTCACCTGAACTAAATTTGATTCGACCATCAAGTGACGGCGTAGAGACAAACTTTTTTGTCGCTAACAGTAACGACAAAAGCAGTCACTAATCCATTTCTAATAATCGGCCAACCATTTTGTTGTTATTCCGTCGCTACTAGAGACGGATATATTTGTCGTTGATCCGCCACTAAAAGTATTGTCTCAAAACCGTCACTAACAATTTGTTGCTTAAATCAACACCATTTCATAGCATGTTTGATCAAATCCATCTCTAATTTGTCACGATTTAAAAATATTTTAAGGATAAAATATGTCGCTAATCAGTCAATAAACGAAACAATTTATTTGCTAATTCAAGATGTTACACAAACGGATACCACACCGATAATAGTCACGAAATCCATAACCAAATCAAATAACAACCAAATTCGAAAGAAAACAAACATCTGATCTTCGACAACATAAAAGGAAATCTAAACCAAAGATTCTCTCTTACATAAAAGTTAAGAGGACCTATAAAGCTCTTGAAAGTGTAATGGTTGATGTTTAAGATGTACTGCCACTTGCATTACCTTGCTTTGTTTTTGTTTTGCGGGTAACACGACTCTTGATACCATACTCAACAAGCATATCTTGAATTTCTTCACGCATTTCTTCCTTGAGCTCTTCACGCATTTCTTCTTTTAGCTCTTCGCGCATTTGTTCCTTAAGCTCGACTTTTATTTTTTCCTTCAATTCTTCCTTTAACTCTCCACGAACGCTATCAATATAGTATATAAACAAGGCTTAGGATTATTATTTGCTATCTCTTTTACACATAATAATACACTAAAATTGTTTTCTTCTTTACTTTTGTGCTAGCCGATCGAACAAACACCCTCTTTAGGGGTTGGTCGACTTTTATTCACAAAAAAAATAGTTTGGTTTTAATTTGTGTTTTATTAACTAGCATTAACGTTAACTTGGTATTAGTACGTGTGTACAAGAACGTGGTACTAACACACTATTGTTAGTATCTTGGATTGACTTGTAAAACGGTAAAGGACAATTCGTTAATCCACATAAACACTAATTAGGGTTCATAAAGTTTCTTGTTGAAGAATTGCTAAAAGGTACGCATACTTTTATTATTCGGTTAATTAATTATAGGGAAAATGATGCCTGCTTCCGGAGGTAGGCAATTGCCTGCTTCCCTTTGAAAAAAAAGGTGGAGACAGGGGGAAAACATGTAACAGTGACTTACCGGAGGGGCTAAATTGTACATTTTTTAAACTTTTTACAAAGAGGAAGCAGTCAATTTGCCTACCTCCGGAAGCAGGCATCATATCCCCTTAATTATATGTTATATGTTCCTTACGCTTCCGCATTATTTTGATGTTATATATGTTTTATTTATGATATGACATGTTATTTAATTCCAACACAACTAAGAGTCAAAGACACAGGGTGATATCGTTACCTCATGTCATAAAAACAGTTTGCCCATAAAATGATAATTTAAAGTTGGACACATACAAACCAGCTACCTCATACAGAAATATGACCATAGTTGGTAATCTTCTTTTAGAATCATGAACTATAAATAATTATCTAAAGATTTTTGAATAAACTGACTTTAAAAGGTTGTTACCAATTGGGAGATCTGTAAACGCTTCCTTGTTAGCTATTTTTTGTATTTTACCCATTAACTTAGATATTAGTATAAAACATATATATCTCTTATCCTTCTTTCTCTTAAGTTTTCCGAGGCTAGTCCCTTTTAGCTAAAACATATATACCAATTTAGGTAAAACTGTAAGAGTGAAGGTCACCTGATCATCGACAAGAGTTCCTCCAAGGCAATGCATACTTTCCGTCTCTTTTTGTACCATCCATGACAAAGCAATTCGCTGTCACAAGATACCATCTTCAATTAGAAATATGTGCTAATGAACCAAAACTAATAAAGATTTCACTAGTTACTCTATACAAGTAAAATTACTATGTTAAATTATTAATACTGATAAATGCATGCTCAAGGAAAAAGACCAAATACCGAAGTATTTTCTAACTTGCTGCAGGTATGTATATGCATAACAATTGTCAAAATGAACTGACATATCAACAAAACAAGAGCTTAAATATTAGAAGACTAGAACCTGGTGTCTCAAAAGTGGAACAGATAATGCACCATCTAGTGGAGTGGCCTCTGACTTCGGCTGGGAAAGATCCTGCAGCGAAACAAGCTAAATATCATCAAAATATAGACTCAAACAAGTTCAGAATAATAATAGCTGCACTGAGGTCCTCGGTATGGACTAGGCAGATCCGTTCTTTTAAACCAGGGTATGCACTATCACTACAAGCTCATACCGCAAGCGAAAAAACCGTCAAGGCTGATTTAGTTGGATCCTAACACTAAATCTCCAAAAATGCAAACACAAAAACAAATTTAGTTGGCAAAAATACACAAAAATGGACATAGGTAATTTAGTGAATATTTATAATGAATAACCAATTACAACTTTTCTTTTGCAAGTCTTTATGAAGTACAATAATTGGTTAACTCAAGTACGATGGTAGGAAAGTTTACCAAAGTAACTAACACCTCAACCAAGGCAGACCTGACAAAACTCTGTTTGCCCTGAACCCATTTGACCAGGTTCCTAAGACAACCCCTTTTGACTCAAACCCATTTGACCCGGATTCTAAGACAACTTGACCCAACCGCCCATTCTGATGTATCAAATATCAGCTCCATATTTATTCATGTGATACTAATTCAAAACACCCTGAACTGTGTGGATGAGCATGGATAAGGCCATAAACTACCTAGCTAGACTAGGTTGATTAACTAGCTACAGCATAAAGTGATGACTCGCGCTTCAGCACTTGCACCTAAGAGAAAAAAGTGAATGAACCTATTTGAAACCATCCCACCATGACACTAATCAGTAAATTGTTTGGAATATAAGTAGAATCATGTTGACTAGTAGATACCAACTACAACCATTGTATAGTAGTAGTGATGTTTTACAACAATCGAGATAGCCAACAAACTAACAACGCATTATCATAGTTGCTTAATTGTTGCAGAGATTATAAGTTTTAACCTAAAATGTACAATAATATTAGATATATTAAATGAAAATAATATTAGATATATTAAATGAACCACTTTACTACCTCCATCTCATAAATATTGCACACGTGACTATACATGTAGTTAGATAGAAATGGTGATTGATAGGTGCATATCTAAATAGTAATTAATTTAAGTCCCCTTCAATAGTGAGTAGTAACACATGAGCAAGATAAAAAACATCAATGAAGTTGAATGATAAAATGGGACCTTTAGGCAAATGTACTTGAAATGTTTCCAGATGTGGCTATACTGCAATATTCATGGGACATCATCAAACAGAGATTGTTCCAATATTCATGAGATTGAGGGAATATTTAGCCATTTAGTTTAGAGGCAATGTCATGTTATGTCACATGATATTGTGCAAGCTAGTATACTGCACAAAAACTAAGAACATATAACGCTACGTGCACATGGAGAAATAGACACCAAAGAAAGCTGAATGTTAATCTTTGTGTGTGCATATCACTCTGTGATATATGATCTAAGTCGTTATGTAATTAAAAAGTAGACATACGCAGCTAAAATGCAAGCTGGACCCTCAAGAACAGCTGTTATTCCTTCAACAGCAATCACTGCTGAATCCCTTCCAACGTATCTGGAGTCACCTTTGTTGTATTCTTTCCGTGTAATTCACAAAGAAGCACATTCAAATTTTGAGAAAGTTAATGCAGATAACTACGTCTATGAAAGTACGATTATCATAAACTTACAAACTTCAGCAAGGTAAGTGGGGGACTTCTGCTTGTAAAAATCGAGTGTGAAAACAAAATAACCCTCAAGGATCATATGGGTGAGTCAACGGTCATACAATATCAGTATGCAAACACTGATGGATTTGACTAACCTAACAGGAACGTCAACGGGCTCCAAATAAATTCAAAAACTCCCGGAATCTCCCAAACCAAGATAACCACAAGAAAGCATGCAAGAAACTTAGTAATCATGACTGATCTTATCTCATTATACTTGCTGCCAATAGCAAGTGCTCCATACACCATAAGAGTGAAAAGCGTGTGCATTGGACATATGTAATAGAGCATATAATCATTGTTAAGAACAATACAACAAAAGGCCACAAAAAAGTTTAGTCTCCACATCATCTGCAATAAAACAAAAAATTAAATTAGGTGCATTCATAAGATAACCCAACAGTAAAAGCAAACAATGAAAAAAATGTTGGACCTTTTTCAATTATGCTAATTTATTGCTCTAACTTTATGTATCAAGTAATTTTCAAATAGCCTGGTATTACTTTTTTACTCAAAGAAAGCTACTTATTTAGTATGATTGCTTATTATCTAGCAATATCAGTAGTCAAAGAATTAACCTGAGCAAAGCGTGCAACATTGAAATCCTTACGGATGTAGTAATACGAGAAGTTTCCAAAACCAGTCATCCAAACATATCCAGCAATAAACACCCGAATAGCATTATATATTTCAGTAGCGGCAAAGTAATGATACATCAAAAAGAGAACCTGTCAAAGATTACAGAAAACGTTAAATTTTCAAGATAAAAGCCATTTTGCACTAGCAAAAGTTGAATTCGTAACTGCATAATGTGCAGAAATTAATTCTGATATCCACAAGTATGTATTCAGAGTAAAGATATTGAAAAATCTCTTGCCTGCATCCATCCTTTCCATTCCTCTGTTTATGTCGATTAAGGTAAAGTATCGCTTTTCCAGAGAATGCTGACTTGTCAGTATGTTTCTTCAGAGAAGTCATAGCTGAAACTATGATTAGAAGAGCGTACAGGAACAGGAAAAGGTCGCGATTGTAGCTCTGGTCAAGAAAAAGTTATATACACCAATAATTTCAGTTACACATCACAGTTATTATAGCAGCAACTTCTGGTACAGATCTAATCTTGTCATGCATACAAGAATCATTGCAGTTAGAAAAATGGACAGATAACGATCCATTTATATAGTTATCAACAATCTTTTTCAGGGTGATGATTCCTAAACTTTTTATTTTGAGAGGTCTACTAGATCATACCGAACACTTAACACATAAGAGAAAAGAAATTTGACAAAAATAGAAAGACCTAGCAAGCAAAACAGTAAAATGTGAGATAAGATACCTTGGCAGATTCTGCAATCAAACTTGTGCGATCACTTATGTAAAAGACGAACAAAATTCCTCCAAATTCTGACCTGCATAAGGTCGTGAAAATAAAATTTAATTCTTGCATCAGCTTAAAAATGGAAAGAAGCGTCAATGTAAATCCATCAGTAGCAAATTCATAGGGCTTACATTGCTATCAGGGTTGCTCGATTCTCAAGCAAAAAAGAATCATCCATCGTTAAAAATCTACATTTAGGGAGGTTAAAACATGTAAGGAGGGCAGTCAAACAATGATATATGGAACAGCAAAAGAAACTCAATCAACTTGCTTGACTAACCTGATTAAGTTAGATTTAATGGAAGCAACAGGCTGCTTAAATGAGGCTGATTTTGTAAGGCCTCCTTCCAGCAAAACAGTCTGGTCATCTTCCTCCTTTGTTTTGGTATCCAATTCGACCAAATTGTTGTTCGAGTGACTGTTCCCGAAAAGCACATGTGAGTTTTCAAAGTAACTATAACAGTCAGCAGGTCTAAGTCTTTTCGGTGTTCAATAATGTATCTTTCCATGTTCAAAGAAGATATTAAAAGTGTGAAAATTATGATCGATTACTTCACTTTCTAGGATAAAATATTGGATATACATAGGTACAGAGTCTTGGAGCCAATGTAAACTAAGGTGAAATCGATAGTATTGGTGATAGCTATAGATTTTAACAAATTTCAAAGCAGAGAACCAAGAGGGAACTAGCAATAGGTTGGCATAATAAGTCTCTTCCACCTCAAGTGCGCGAACAAGTCACATGTTTATATGTTAACTAACTGGAGCCACAGATAGGACCGGGCATTTGCTTCGGCTTATATAGCCGGCTTATGGGTTATTTGGCTTTGGGGTTATGTTTCATAAGCTCACTTTTTGTGGCTTATTTTGAAACTTTTCGGCTTATATAAGCTTGTTATAAGTATGAAACATAAGCTCAAAATCAAATAAGCTATAAGCCGGCTATATAAGCCAAAACAAGCGCCCCCTTAGAGTAAACAACAAAGGTCAAAAACATAAAAAGATTCCATGTTCAAAAATCAATCTGTTGTCAATGATAACGGCAATACTCTCGTGTAACTTTCTATTTTCAACAATGATCCTAAGATGTATTTTATGTCATAAAGACTATATTGTTAACTCAGTTTGTTGCATTCCTACTTGCTATTTTCAACAATGATCCTAAGATGCAGTAAGTTTAAAGCAGTGATATTGCATCAGAAGAATAAACAGAAAACTGGATTAGCAGACACTCGACACTTTTTTTTCGACACTTTTTCTTCTGCGATAATCAATTTCTTACCTTATCCTTACCATATATCTAATTGAAAGAACCCTAGATTACTAACATAAAATTGAAAAGTAAAACATTACCTAATTAACTATAATCATAGCACCCCAACATTAAATTAAAACTAATTACCACAAATTATGATCTATAATAGTTAATGATGTATGAACATACCTTTTCTAATGCTTCCTGAAAGTCTATTGCATCTCATAAACCGCAATATACACCTTCTGTGAAAGGAGTCATTCCTGTTCCACGATCCCCACATATCTAGGGGCGCCAAATAATTTCATAGAATGGCGCCAATATTTTCACCCAAAGTGAATAACCGTATGTTCTTTTGGTATGTAGAGTATGTATGTTACAAATGTATGATGCATAATTAATTAAGTAATCTTATAGTTTTATTATTAATTATTCACTATATATTATTATTATTATTATTATTATTATTATTATTATTATTATTATTATTATTATTATTAGTATATATTTTTTTAAGGGCATTATTACGGAGTGCCAATTTTTGACCCGACCTAAGACTTACACGAAAATTAAAAGATTCGGGTTGAGTCTAAATAGGTTTTGGGCCGTGTTCGGGTCGACAATTTGACCCATTTATTAAACATGTCAAGTTTGGGTTGGGTATACGTTAAACAGATCGACCCGCCAACCCGTTTAAGCTTTTTATCAAAAATTGAAAAATTATATATACTTTATTATACGGATTAAATGGGTCGACCCACGAACCTGTTTAACCCATGTATTATGAACTAGAATTAGTCAAGTCAATCAGATTACCGGGTCTATAGGATGTTCAAAGAAAAATCGGACCTATATTAAACGGATTTGTCGGGTTAAGGTCAATCAGCTTATTAGGTTACTTAGTAACATACAAACAACATTTGTGGATATATCTTTCTTCTTTTACAAAGGTATTGTCTCGTTAGGTTTATATACGCTTACCGAGTTTTTTTCACATTTTTTACAACATAACCAAATCCAAAACAATATGTCTTAAATAGCTTAACTTCAAGTGTCTTATATGCATAGACATTATAAATAATCGACACAAGTAAAATTGCAAATGAAAGAAGCTATTTGTGAGATAATTTAACTCGGCTTCTTAAAAGGTCGACTTAAGCTCCACTTGAGCTTTAGTTAAACAAGCTCAACCCGAGCTTGACTTTTAACTTAAATTTTAATTAGTTTTCGAGCACAAGATTAACTCAAATCTTCATCGATTTAACTTTTTTGAGCTCGAGCTTCATAAAGTAAATGAGACGATGACGACAGAAAATTGATCAGTGAACAAGTTAATATTCACGCAAAGTAGTACTATCATACAATTTTGAACTCTTACAAAAAAAAAACCATATAACTTTGCAAAACTAGAAAAGGATATCAAATTCGGCAAGAACGACAGCGCACAACTAATAACACTTCCTTAGGTGGGTATATTAAATTTAGTATTGCAACACTTTTAGGCCTCTTTACATTTAGACAAAGTGACAGGTATATCACTGAACTTTTTAACTTCTTGCATCTAATAAAACTAAAAATTAATTAAAAATCATAGAAAAAGATAAAGCAAAGCACAACTACCAAAAACGCAATAAAAACTAAACATGAGCCTTAAAACGGGCTCGGAAAATCAAAATCTTAAAAAGCTACTCTAGAAGTGCAAATTTGGTACCTAAACGACCTAAATGATAAAAAATAATTTTAGAAAAAATATTTGTATTTTTTTTTACTTTTATTTTATTTTTTATTAATTAAAAACTCTTTTGGAAATAAAAATATATAAAAAAATTTAAACTTATGTGAAAAATTATGAAATTTTTTAGAAAAGTACTTTAAGATGAGGAGAATCTAGAAAAATAAGAAACCAAAATTAGCTTATAGGAATAAGTAGTTAAAAAGCAAAAGAATAAATAAGCTTAAAACTAAAAAGAAGGGTTAAAAGAAAAACCAATGCACCCTTGGACAGAAAAGACCCAAGGGCGCGGATGGTTGAGTGTGTGTGTGATAAGGTTGAGCAAGGTCGAGGTCGGGGGTTCGAGCCTCGGCTCACCCTTGGCTTCCCTTGCTCCATTTTTTTTTTTTTTTTTGAAAATTTTCTTTTGAAAGTATTTTAATATTTTAAAATTGTGAAACTCGTGGATAAACTTAAGAGCTTCCTCAAGTTGTAATATATAACATGATAATCAAAATGTTCCAATATAAATATTATCGCATTACGTTTTTTTTCTTTAAATTTAATTTGGCTAAATTGGTCTTCATATTTTTGTGGTTCTTTTTTGACTCGTCTTATCATTTTAAACATAACCTAGCATCCATCATTGTTAGCGATCGAGAGATTTTCAAATACATATAAGACTGACTAATTTTTTGTTGTTACTCTATCATTGCCCTCAAAGAATTGTCACTATATTATTATACTTAAGTCCATCGTTAATCAGTAACTAAGTGAAAAAACTTAGCGACGTATTTGAGACAGCTAAAAAATCCATAGCTATGTCGTCATAATTTTGTCGCTAATAGTTTCAACCTTAATTCGTCACTAACTTCGTCTCTATATGATTACATTTAGCGATAGAATTGTGACTGATGCGTAATTTCTCTCTAATTTTGTTACTGATTAGTCACTATTTTGGTAGCTAATTTATCAAAGCCAAATTTGTAGGTAATTTATCACTAATCCGTCACTGTGAACCAATTTTTTGCGACAGACTAATTCAGTCGCTAATTTCCGTCACTGTTGCTCAGTATTCTAGTAGTGAATATCACATGGAAGATGATAGTTGGTTGGGAAACATGTTCAAGTTGCGTCATCATTGGGTAAAAGCATATCTCAAGGATACATTTTTTGCCGGCATGACAACGAGTGGAAGGAGTGAAAGTATACATTCGTTTTTTGATGGTTTTGTCAACGCCAAGACCATGGTAAATGAGTTTGTAGTCCAGTATGACAAAGCTGTGAGTTCTCGAAGAAGTGCAGAAAAAGACCAAGATTTTAGAACTTTGAATTCAAAGCCCACATTACATAGTAATCATCCGATTGAAGAAATGGCGGCAACATGTTATACGCGAAATATTTATGATATATTTAAGAAAGAGTGGAAGGCTAGTTTTGATTGTGGTCATCAAATATTAAGCACAAATGGTGTTAAGGTTATATACCGTGTCGGGTTTTTGAAAGGTAATAAGGTGATGCGCGTGATGTGTCGTTGCGGTTTAGCAGTTTTAATGCCTACTCAAGTTTTAAATTTATATTTAGCCGACTTATCAATAACACACACACTTAACGAGCAGTGTACCCGGTCAGTATGAAGATAATGGTAAGTAGAGTGTCGATCACTAAGAGTGGAACGTATTATCTAGTTATTCTAATCAGTATTTTAATATCCTAACGCAAGGGGGTTTCAGCCTGAGAGACTGGCACGGTTTTGTTTGCAAGTAAATAATAAAATAAACAATAGGCACGAATCAGCAAGTAGCACACACGTACACAGATAGATACTTGAGACAATAAGAGGGCTGTCCTTATGATTAAGTAGATTGTCACTTGTTTTATTGATAGCTTTATATGAAGTGTATGTAATTAACCCTTTCTCGTTGGTCCTATTCTTATCGGCGAGTAAACCCTTAATGATTACTTATGTCTAAAAGTTATTCCTAAGTGATCAATTTAGAAACAACCGTGGGAGCCACATTATGTCCCGCAGTCAAATGCCCGCAAGCCACTAATAAACACAGAGGTTATCAATGCACTAATAAGTAGTAACCAAAGACATCAACATATAAACTTTAATTGATGGGAAAGCAAGTATTAAAGGGAGTGCAATCTTTCGTTGTCACATTACACAAGCCACCAATCCTGATGAATTAAAGTTTGCTAACACAATAAAACAAAACTACTTAATGAATTAAATACATGCAGCACCTTCTTACAGCTCTTGTATCTTCGATTTGGGTGTGTCTTGTGCTGCCTCCTTGACTGAATTCGTCCTTTTGTTCTGCTGTTCGGACTTAGGTTATAATATAATGCATACAAAATTCGTCTGGTCTTGGAGTATTTATAGTTTCTGTCTGAGGGAAGATGCGGCGCATCTAAGGAGTACATGCGGCGCATGTACTTAACTTCGCGTGGGGTCCAAGATTATAATATTCAGGAATATTCGTACACCGCCAGAAGATGCGGCGTAACTCCATGATTAGATGCGGCGCATGTCCTCTTGTATCTTGGATCGTATCTGGTGATATCTTGATAGAGATGCGGCGCATGTAGAGAGTGAGATGCGGCGCATCTGGAGCAGATTAGTCTTGATCTTCTTCATTTCAGTAGACTCTTCACTTTATGCATGTTTTGCTCCATTATTAGTCCAAAATCGCCAAGTTTCACCAAATGCTTGTTTTTACCTGAGAATTACAAAAGTAAACGATTAAGTATCAATCCTCATACATAATATAGTAAAACAAGTCAATTTAATAGGATAAATGATAGTAATAAAATGTACTTATTTGAGTTCATCAAATATCCCCCCACTTGAACTTTACTTGTCCCCAAGTAAACCTTAGAATTTCTCTTATGAAAATGTATCCTAAAAGATGTTAGGATTTATTTTATATTTAAGCATGTATTCGTTCATTTCATAATCACACAACTAAACACTTAACGATTCAGAAGTAAAATAAAATAAGTCGATAAAAGCAAATCTAATCGTTTAACTGTCCAGTCGCGACGAATATTCTATCATAAGCTTGGCAAGTATACACATCTCCACCACTAAAGCTAAGGAATAACAGGTCTAAAGCGGTAAAAAAGGGTTTTTAGGCTTAAGGGTTAATTATTCTCTTTTCACTATCGATCTCAAATTCCAGAAAAGGCGACAAAATCACAAATACATGATCGAATCCACGAACACGATACTTGCAATTGCTCAAATCCTTAACTCGAATAGGCTAAAGATAGGTCCAAACTTCACCAATAATAATATATCAAAAAGGGCGACAAAATCATAAATACATAGCCGAATCCACGACTACGATACTTAAGATTGCTCAAATCCCTAATCTCAATAAATCAAAGGTTTGGTTGGATAAAGAATAGGGTATGGATAACATTTGGGATATAAATTGGTGTAAAAATAAAAATAAACAAAACAAATAAATTAAAATCCTAAGTGTGGTTAATCACTATCCCAACCATCCCATGAATAAGACTCATATCATCGAATAACTCACGCTTTAACACTTGAAACACACGCTTTAGGTAGACACGAATTATACTCAACAAGATCTTAATCAAAGAATAAACCTTAATTGGCGTTCCCATAACTGCCAATTCCCATTCAATCCATAAATATAATACAACAACTAGTGGTGATATCGACCACTTACATAACTTTACATAAGTTGGTTAAAACTAACTTCCAACTTTTCTTTCTTTCTTTTTCTTTTCTCATTTTTTTTTTTTTTTTTTTTTTTTTTTTTTTTTTTTTAACTTGAAACATAAAATAGATGTGTAAAATTTCACCACATCACTATAACTTTCTTTCCGGATAATTTTTTCCATACTTTCAGAAATAACGGTAATAGTGAAAGTAGTAAACACACGAAAAATAAACTCCAAAAATATACAATATTTACTTTCACTCCAATTGCATTGTGCAATTTCCCGACCTAACCATAGATAATAAATTACGCACGCGAACACAGGTAATGTAAGGAAACACACTTTGCCTATAGCAATCAACCAACCACGGATTCTAATCTACAGGGTAGGCTAAGGTGTAAGGGTGTAACGAAACATTTTAAACATAGGTGTAAGAAACGAAAGGAATGGCTCTGAGGGTTTTTCTAGGGGTATCTTACTCTAAAAATGAGAGTAACAAAAGGGTTTATACGGGGGTTAACTAACCAGTGTAGTTAGTTAATAACACATAACATATAATAGGCTATTTGGGTGTAATCCTAGAATTTTACCAATTTAGACAAGTCATTCCAATTATATAAAATAATACTTATTATGGTGGTCTCGAATAGTATACAAGCCAAGTTCTAAAGTTTACAAGTCACCGGCACACTCATAGATTTGTGAATTTTGAAAAATCACAATTTTTGAAAATAACGTCATGTGTGCAGTTATGCAACTTAGATCTTAAACAAAAACATGCTAAGAAAAAAAAAAAAAATTAAGTTTGATATATTAAGCACATTTTAAGCATAATTTTTGAAAAAGTTTAGGACAAGTAATTGTTAAGTGTTCTAATTCTCCAATCCCCCCACTTAAGTTAAACAACGTCCTCGTTGTTTGTATAAAAGATTAAAAACTGGAAATTAAAAGAATTAGAACAGAAAAACTCCCCTGAGATTTGCTCGGTATGATCCTCCATTTGTGTAAGAGCAAAAATCAACTTCTTGTGGATTAGAACGTTAAAGCTTCATACTTGATGTATCCACATGAAATCCAGGAAACTATAATACCACCAACACTTTAAAACACACCTAAGATAAGAAAGGTTCAAACTTGCATAATACATTAGTAGTTAGATAAAAATAAAACTTAAAAATTAAAACTGAAAATCATCAGGTCAGTCGATGCGCCGTATCTTATTGAAGAAGATACGCCGTATCGAGCCTGGAATTAATACGGATCAGAATAAAGATGCGCCGCATCCTTAACCAGGGATGCGCCGCATTGAAATAAACTGATAAATAGTTTTAAATTCGAAAATAAAAATGTAGAAAAATTAAATAAGATATGACCATTGCAGGAGATGCGTCGCATCTCAGGATTGAGATGCGCCGTATCCTCATGCGGGCCTGGAAACAAAATAAAACGAAGTAAAGGATAGGATGCGTCGCATCTGTTTAAGCAGATACGGCGCATGTAGTAATCAAACAGACTGATAACAGTCTGTTGTAAAATGACTCGTTCCACGGTTTAATCTCATACGTCCTCTCGTACTCTCATGCTGAACTTAATGCCAGTCTTCATCAAATATAACAAGAAATATAAACTGAAACATTAAATATAAACATAAGAATAGTGATTAGTACAATCCAAAAAGTAATAATAATGTGTGGAACAATGTCTATGAAATCAAGAGAGTAAGGTCATGGGTGAGTGTGGTCGTCTGGATGGGTCCCGGAAGTGCTGGCTCCATCAGTCCTCTGGCGGACTCTGCGCTCGTATGCACGTGTCACTCCCGCAACCTCAGTACCATCTGGACGAACGTGTGTAATACCCTGCTGCTCTAATAGTCTGCTCACACTCATGACTACCCACTCTGAGTCTCTCCTCAGGGCTCTCAACTCTCCCTCGACTGCCTCAAGTCTCTGACCAATGGTGCGTGGGGGTACTGGTGCCTGTGGCACCTCCTCGTCGGCAGGAGCAGCAGCCGGAGGTCCCTGAGGTCCTCCCTGCTCCGCCTCTGGCCCTGCAGCTCTGGCGGGCCCTAATGCTGCCCAAAAGTGGCCTCCCGCAGCCACCTGGCAGATCCCGAGTCTAACCAAATAGTCCCTATCGATAACCGGGAGACGGGCCACAATAACCTCCAGCCCCGCTGGGATCTCTGCTCCAATAACTCCAAAATGGCGGGCCAGCCTCGAAACAAAATGCCCGCCAGTCATCTGGCTCCTCCGATCTCTCCCTGCAGCAGATCGGTGGAGGTAGTGCGCTAAAAAGTGGGGGATGTTCACCGACATCCCCTCATCCATGCTCCTCAAGAGGAAGAGGTCCAGAGTGGTCACCTTCTCAGGTGACTGACCCCTCCCAGCAATGGTGAGTGCAATCAAACGGTGGCATAGCCGCCTCATCGGCTCCCTGATCAATGTGTAGGATGGGGTGGAAGTAACAATGTCACCCATCGAAGAAATCCTAACCCAGTAATCACTGAATACTCCTCTGTCAGGGACAACCCGTAAACTCTCAGCCCAGTATCTGGCAAACCCAGCAGATCCAATCTCCTCCTCAGTGTGTAGCCCCATGGCCAAAATAAACTGCCTCATCGACATCTGCCTATGCACACCTCCTAACCTAAACACCAGAGTGTCAGTTGTATCAATCTCCATATCCGTCTCCCTGTAATGAATCGTGCTAAAGAACTCCAGCATGAGCTCCCTAATCAGAGGCTCGTCAATCCTAAATAGTCTCTCCCAAGCACTAGACCTAAACACCGCCTCCTCATCATCTCCAGTGACTACCATCTCCATCCGACGCTGCAAACTCTCAGCTGCATGTCCACCACCGATCAATCCCACATCGTCAAAATTCAAAACCTGGACTCTGAATATTTTTTTGAAGTAAATCGAGTCAAGCCTATGCAAGTAATCCTCTAGAGCGGCAGGAGTAAGTCCCATGTTCTCAAATTGTAGCCACTGATGCCTTAGTGTCACCTCTGGTAATGCCATCTGAAATAGATATTCACAGTCAGTAAACAGTTCTGCAAATAAGGTAGATACGGCGCATCTGATTTAATCAGTGCGGCGTATCTATATAAAGTATAAGAGATGCGGTGCAAGACAATAGATACGGCGTATGAAGATGCGTCGTATCTAGATTAATCAATACGGCGTATCTAAAATTTTATCAATTTTGAAATAGGTCGTTACGCCGCATTAATCAACCCAGATGCGCCGCATCTAAAAGCATATCAGTATAAAATAAAGGGGCAGGCACGTTTATCGAGAATCCGTATCCGTGACGTAAACTACCACTAAATATCACAGTTTTATATATTCTTTATATTAGTTCAAATATCTCATTCCACCACTACTAATTCGCCTTCCCGCTAAATATTCAAAATCGAACCAAAAACCTTAATTTTCGGTTAAATCAAATTAGGTTATGAGTTCAACTATTTATGCAAATTAAATACGGGGGAAACCATCTAGAGCAAGTCCTAATCATATCTCTATATCACTTAAGCACGAATCGATTCAATCCTATAAACCCTAATTTTCGTATTAATCAAAATTAAATCGAAATGGAACAATTACCTTAGTTTTTGTGATTAGGAGAAGGATTATAGCTCGGATTAAAGTGTGGATTCGAGGAAAGATGTTCGGATTAAGAGTATAATTTCACTGTGTGTTCTTAACTGTGTGTGTTTATGCGGCGCATTCCCGTCGTATTTATAGGGCGACACGATGCGCCGTATTAGAAAATTGGGATGCGCCGTATCTATTTAATTTCGTTGACTAGTCAATAAGTCCCAGTTGGTCAGGGATACGGCGCTTTGGATATTTAGATCCGCCATATCTCTATGTTAGTTAACGAAATTTAAATGAAGAACGTACCTTGGCCTCCGCAACACAGTTCCTTATACATCAAATTTGGGTTAAACGGCACACCATATAGATGAATTCAAAATAAGAGCAATAGGCATAAACGATTCATTAATAATTGTAATCCTATTGTTTAGTGGATAAGGATTTATTCCGAGGTTAGGAACAAATATCGTTTTTGAGCATACAAAATTAAGATTACGATTTGAATCAGATGTATAATATGGATAATAAAACTGAGATCATAGTGTAGAGAACTTTCCTTTGGGCAGTTGAATTATCGTAGAGTTTACCTGGGATTCTATTTCAAGAATTTAAGAAGTTCAATGTTACCAGTACTGAGTTTTCCTCCACTCTTGTCGTCTTATGTTCGGTCACTTCAGCTAGCGTCTCGTGGTTTGGTTCAGAATGTAATCCTTCTTGGTGATGCTCGAGTCATCATTTATCCTGAAAATAAACAACTTGCACACGAGAGTAGCGGACCGATCAAAGTAAATATCAAAAATCAATTATATTTATCAAATTATATTCGTCGTACTAACAAAAGTTAATGCGCCGAGTTTTCGTTACGTTTAAAAATAAAAGATTTTTGATTCAGTAAGATGCGCCGTATCGACAGAGATCGATACGCCGTATCTGTTTAATAATTCGCAAACTGTTTTTAATTAAAATAATAGATACGCCGTATCTGCTAGAGCAGATGCGTCGTATGGCGTTAACGTTTAGAAAAAAATTTTCTTAAAAATCAGATACGCCGTATCTTCAAAAGAAGATGCGTCGTATCGCTTTATCGCTTAAAAGAAAAAATTTTCTTATTAAAAACAGATACGCCGTATCTTGGGGAAAAGATGCGTCGTATCGAATTAATTAAACGCGTTGTATTTTTAAAAATTAAACGCAATACGCCGTATCTGAGAGATCAGATGCGCCGTATCGTTCGATTTAGCACAGTACAACGATAGCAGAACAGAAAATACGAAAAAATAAAAACAAAAATAAAAACACACAAACAAAAATAAACACACAAAAATAAAAGAAAACAATTAACACACAATACAACAAATATGCAAAATAGTACAATGATGCAATTAATCTAATAAAAAGAAAAAAAAAAACTAATTAAAATACTAATCAAATTAACAGATAATAACAATTCACTCCCCGGCAGCGGCGCCAAAAACTTGATGCGCGTGATGTGTCGTTGCGGTTTAGCAGTTTTAATGCCTACTCAAGTTTTAAATTTATATTTAGCCGACTTATCAATAACACACACACTTAACGAGCAGTGTACCCGGTCAGTATGAAGATAATGGTAAGTAGAGTGTCGATCACTAAGAGTGGAACGTATTATCTAGTTATTCTAATCAGTATTTTAATATCCTAACGCAAGGGGGTTTCAGCCTGAGAGACTGGCACGGTTTTGTTTGCAAGTAAATAATAAAATAAACAATAGGCACGAATCAGCAAGTAGCACACACGTACACAGATAGATACTTGAGACAATAAGAGGGTTGTCCTTATGATTAAGTAGATTGTCACTTGTTTTATTGATAGCTTTATATGAAGTGTATGTAATTAACCCTTTCTCGTTGGTCCTATTCTTATCGGCGAGTAAACCCTTAATGATTACTTATGTCTAAAAGTTATTCCTAAGTGATCAATTTAGAAACAACCGTGGGAGCCACATTATGTCCCGCAGTCAAATGCCCGCAAGCCACTAATAAACACAGAGGTTATCAATGCACTAATAAGTAGTAACCAAAGACATCAACATATAAACTTTAATTGATGGGAAAGCAAGTATTAAAGGGAGTGCAATCTTTCGTTGTCACATTACACAAGCCACCAATCCTGATGAATTAAAGTTTGCTAACACAATAAAACAAAACTACTTAATGAATTAAATACATGCAGCACCTTCTTACAGCTCTTGTATCTTCGATTTGGGTGTGTCTTGTGCTGCCTCCTTGACTGAATTCGTCCTTTTGTTCTGCTGTTCGGACTTAGGTTATAATATAATGCGTACAAAATTCGTCTGGTCTTGGGGTATTTATAGTTTCTGTCTGAGGGAAGATGCGGCGCATCTAAGGAGTACATGCGGCGCATGTACTTAACTTCGCGTGGGGTCCAAGATTATAATATTCAGGAATATTCGTACACCGCCAGAAGATGCGGCGTAACTCCATGATTAGATGCGGCGCATGTCCTCTTGTATCTTGGATCGTATCTGGTGATATCTTGATAGAGATGCGGCGCATGTAGAGAGTGAGATGCGGCGCATCTGGAGCAGATTAGTCTTGATCTTCTTCATTTCAGTAGACTCTTCACTTTATGCATGTTTTGCTCCATTATTAGTCCAAAATCGCCAAGTTTCACCAAATGCTTGTTTTTACCTGAGAATTACAAAAGTAAACGATTAAGTATCAATCCTCATACATAATATAGTAAAACAAGTCAATTTAATAGGATAAATGATAGTAATAAAATGTACTTATTTGAGTTCATCATAAGGAAAATTGGAAAACCGTTGAATACAATGTTACTTTGGATATTTTTGTTACTTGTTCGTGTGCGAGGTTTGAGACTTCTGGAATCTTGTGCAAACATATTCTCTACATCATGAGACGAGAGTCTTTAACAATCATTCCAAACCATTACATAATACCAAGGTGGACTATGAAGGCAACATATAAGGTGGGAGGTATTGAAACTCGACGGCGAGATAAAAACGATATGGCTACAAAAGAAGTTAGTTTATTAACTATATGGTCCATTCGAGCAAAATTCAACAAAATACTACAAGATGGACGAGATTCATTCGATGAAATTAATAAAATTGATGTGATTCTTAATGGTCTTTTGGAAGAACAAAGTAGAAGAAAGAAGACTACAGTCGAGTTAAACAATAATATTGATGATGATATACCATCTACGCAACAAGAGAACATGTCACAACAACGCCATTCAAAAAAAAAAGGAACATGTCACAACCTTTATTAGTTTCTGATCCCCAAGTTCGAGTGAAGACAAAAGGTCGCCCAAAAGCTGCAATAAGAGTAAAGCCTGGTTTCGAGGTCTCTTCGGACATGAAAAAAAAAAATTCTTGTGGTTATTGTGGAAAAAAAGGTCATAACAGGACTACATGTCCAAAGAAAAAGGTTTGTTTATGCTTCATACTCAACATTGTGTCTTTTAGGTTTTGTTTCTCATTTTTATTGTTTTACTATTTCAGAAGAATGATGCAGAAAAAAGAGCGATCGAACGAGGTGAAGCGGATAATTAAGTGAAGCATATTCAGCTCATATTAGTTAGAAAGTGTGACATAAAGAGTCTGCAACATGGTCTGCATATGCATATGTTTACTTTTAATGTCATTTTAGTCTCTAGTTATTATTAAGCTTTCAATTCAGTTTGTAAACCTTTTATCTTTTGTTCTAAGTTGTAATCAGCTTTTGGTATTAATAGAAGTGCATTTTACCTCTTAAATCCGTGTTCACATTTACCTATAAGCTTTTAATTATGTACTCTCTTAAATCCGCTTTCAATTTAGTTATTTGATTAGTTATCTATCACTTGTTTTCTGTTTTTAATATAAAAATCCAAAAAAAAAAAAAAAAGAAAAAGAAAAGAAAGATATCAAAAAAAAAAAAAAAAAAAAAAAAAAAAAAAAAGCTCAAATGGTTGATTAAAGCTTCCATAAGCTCTTTTGCTGTTCACATAAGCTTATATAAGCTCCATATAGCTTTTTGTAAGCTTGTGCTATTTGTAGGGTCACTTGTTGAAAGACGCGTTCTGGATTAGATGGCTTGCAGTGCACCCACCAAAACTCAGGTAACTCTCCTTTTTCCTCTATTCAACAGCAGTTTGCCATGAATGTGGTAATAGGTTCAACACAACACTCTGGGTTACTTTCTTTTCATTTAAAACACTAGTTATTATTTTCCTAGTATTTTGAGTTTCATATTCTACCCGTTAGTGATAAAATCAGTCTATTCATAAGTACATGAGTGGAGCATGTCGTCTCTATATGCGAGTCTTCTTTCTTAGAAAAAATTGATTACAAATACACCTTTGACGCAATGTAACACTAGGCACATAATATTTTGATTACATTTTCCATCAATCAAGGCGTCGAAAATAAAAATAAACTCATCAGACCGCAACCGGGGCTTTTAGTGTTTCTAAGATCTTATCATCAATATCGAATTTGATGTCCTTCTTGTCTCTCCCTATCTTTACATACTCTTCGTATCTCTCTTTCAAATCCTCAGGTAAATTTGTGGCACTTTGCCATCCTAAATGATCCTTTGCAGCTCGTGGTTCTGCATAAAAATGCTGCAAAAACCACAATAAAAACTGTTATTAACTTGTGCTTTAATGAGCTGAAGTTGTGCTGAAGAAAATGTATATTCATACCATGTTACGGAAGGGGAAAGCTTTCTTTGCGTCACTGCCTATGGTTTTTGGATCATAGTGCACAATCTCGATTGGTAAACCTGCTGCTTTAGCACAGAGTTTAGCCATTCCGTCTAGAGTCACAGCTCTAGGTGATCCTGCTGCTATGTAATCTCTGCTGCTATATTGTGTTCCTGCTGTTCAAAGGTGCTAGTTGTTATGTAATCTCTGCTGCTATATTGTGTTCCTGCTGTTAAGGTTACGATCCTGCTGCTAAGGTTACAATCCTGCTGCTAGGTGATCCTGCTGCTAAGGTTATTATTGTGTTCTTAAGTTCCAGTTATTGTGCGATTTAGTAACCTGTTAACAACAGGTTGTCTGTGTGCGTTTGATCCTGAGATTAACAGACCTTAGATCTTGAATGAAGACATCTGAGAAATCAGTGATCGATATTGTTCTGTAGAAAGTAGTTATGCAGCAGGAGGATGAGTTAGATGAGTGATGCAATAGAAAGTAGTTAAACAGAATCTACATTAGATTCATGTGCAACAATCATGATTGCATCAAAACATGAAATCTGATTACTATTCAGTAACAATGTAAACCTTAGACACATATGCAACTGATCGTTAAATTAACCCATTTATTTGTAATTTTAAGGTTCACTAATTCCTTGAAAAACAAACCTTAGACACATATGTGGCTGTAGGGTCATATCTTGAAGCTCTTGGCATTTACAATGACATGAACGCAGTTGGCATAAAACCTGATGCCATCACGTTTACCAGCATATTGGCAGCATGTTCGCAACTTGGAGCACTAGAACGGGGTAAGGAGATTCACAAATGTATCATTGAAGGGAAATTTGAATCAAATGAGATAGTCATGGGGGCACTTTTAGACATGTACACTAAATGTGGCGCTGTGGATGAAGCTCAACAAGTTTTTAGTCGATTACCCGAAAGAGATTTAATTTCATGGACTACTATGATAACAGTTTATGGGTCACATGGACGGGCTTTTGAAGCACTTAAACTTTTCCAAGAAATGCAGGATTTTAATATTAAACCAGATAGAGTTGTATTTCTAGCAGTGATTTCGACATGTAGTCATGGAGGATTAGTTAATGAAGGGTGTTATTATTTTAATCAAATGGTTAATGATTATAGTATTAAACCTAAAATTGCAGATTACTCGTGCTTAGTGGATCTCCTTGGTCGTGCCGGAAGATTACACGAGGCGTATGCAATTCTGCAAAGAACTGCAAGCATCCGAGAGGATGTTGAGCTTTTGAGCACACTGTTTTCGGCTTGCCATATACATGGTGATTTAGAATTGGGTGAGAAAATCGGGTGTTTGCTTGTTGATAAGACTCCTGATGATCCATCAATGTATATTGTGTTGGCTAATATGTATGCGTCACTCAAGAAATGGGATGAGGCAAGAAAAGTGAGGTTGAAGATGAAAGAGCTTGGATTAAGAAAGAATCCTGCTGGTCATATGAACAAGGTTGTACTTGGATTGAAATTGTTTCAGAAGACTATATCAAACATGTAGGTTTTAGCCAGTTAGTTACCAAGAGGATAACTGTAAAATTTAGACAGGATTTGGTAGAATATACATCGCTGTTTACTATTTAAGAACTCAGAATAATTTGATTTCCCTGTAAATGTACATATACACGTTTTACTGGTATTTTATTCGTGAACTACTTATCTTTGGTAGAATGTACATCGCTATTTACCACTTATCTTTGGCGAGTCGGAAAAGCCGTTATTGCTACAAGCTTCTCATAAACCCACGTTCCGTTAAATCCAGTTTTCAGTTATTTATGCTACCTTTGTTTTGCTTGTTTGCTTGTAATTTGGGATGTTAATATTACTAAAACCCTGAAATAGAACTCATAAAAACATGGAATAAATTGATGTGCCATGTTAAAAGGGTGTTTGTAATTGCTTATTTTTTCTGCTAAATAGATATATAACGATAAGTAGTTCACGAAATAGTGTTTGGATTTGCTTATTTTCTCTACAAATAAGGCCCCATAAAAAAATTATTTGTTAGAAAGTATCTAGTTATAAGGTGTAGAGGGTGAAGCAAGAGAAGGGGTGTAATTGACATGTTTATAGAAGTGGTGACCCTTTTTTATTAAAAAAAAGCAGACAATTGCCTACTTGCTGCTGCAGGCATCATATCCCCATATAAAAAAAAATGAACCACCGCCAAAGTGGCATAGTGGTCACGGACCTGATGTTCGCACAAGAGGTCTAGGTTTAAACCTCACTACGTACACATCTTGGGGGTGGCCAGGAAAAGGGTCGGAAACGTTCACGGGATACCCAGCTTAGGCTACGTACAAATTTCCGTCAAAGATTAACTTTCAATCCATAATGTTACAAAACATAATATAGCATAACTAGGACCAACTTAGTTCAATCCACGCATTATGCGGGAGATGATTTATTGTTCCAAAGAAGTCCCCAAAACTTTCGTGGATAATTTTACCATTGAATGTGTGGAACTTGCGTGTTTCGAGAGAATAAAATACTATCTTCCCGGAACGCAATCTTGGAAAATATATCTTGTTCTCCATGTGTGGTGTTCTGGCTTCCATGCATAGAGATGTTTTATCACCAATATAAATCATGTGTCTTCCTATATCATCTATTTTCTCCCATTTACCGGTATCCTCATTTGGCATGAATACTTCGACGGAGTCTCCAAACTCGCCCACAATTACTAGTATAAGATGTTGATCGCATTTATATTCATGATCACATTTCACTAGGAAGTGTTGTGCCTTTGATGTGCAACAACTTATTGGGGCTTCCTTTAGAACAGACTCCCATTTCCAATTGGTATCTCTGGCTCCCAATTCTTTGAAAACATCAACTCCTTTACCGTTACGCAATGCGTATACATCACCACCATAGAATGCTGGAAAGCGATAAAAATATGGATCGTCATTACCAAAATTAAGGGCATATTTATGCCAGAATGATTCTCGACCTACAAAGTGGATGTGAACATGCCACTCATAAACTGATGTAAATCCAACAACCATACAATTAGGAGAAGTAGGTGGTGCTGAGAAATCAAAGCTCTCTAGATAAGGATCCATTGGAAGCTCGCGAGTATCACTTGTGAAGGGGTTAAAGAAAAAAAGGGGTCCGTGATATTTACGCATCAGTAGCCAACCATACCTTGAACAATGTATTTTTAGTACACCAATCAATTCTAATTCTCGAGGTGCTTTTATAAAATACTTGTCACCAAACATCGGATCAATAAGAGTGATGGTGTGCTTTCCAAACACCATCAGCCAAGGTGAGACTAATGAATACGCCTGCAATTGCAGCCTCTTTGTTGCTGTTTGATTGCTCCATTGTATTATAGGTGCTGCTAAATGGCACAGTTTGCATGAAGCACGAAAGTTCATGTATTCCACACCAACAGAAGACGCCATAATCATCTCCAAAACGCCAAACGGAAGATTGAGCAAGTGTGATTCATCAGGCATGCCAATAAATTCAACCTCATCACTCTTAACTTTACTTACTACTATCTTATCTTTCTTGTCCTCTTCTTGTTTATGATCACCTTCTAACAACCTACAAAAATATGATTTGGTAAGAAAATTTTCCTGCTACAAATAAAACAAAAGTAGATTACAAAAATCTTCCTAGCGGTTTAGTGAGAAAAACCGAAATTGCTCCTCATTGATACTATTTGCAAACTTTGGTCCCTAATTGCAAGGTTTGCTTTCGTTTTTTGGTCCCTTGTCCGTTACCTTTTAGGGATGAAAGGCGCAACTAATTACATACACGAGGGACTACTCGAGGAATGGTTTCCGTTAGATAACCATTTATGCAAATAGTATCACAAAGAGACAACTTCTGTTATTTTAACTAGCTAGAGGAACGATTTATGTAATTTACTGAAAAAAACAATGATAATAAATAAATGATAGCAATATAATACCTATTGCATTGAGGCATTGCCCAAGCAGACACATGGCTTGTTCCTACTAAACAAGGCATAGATGATAAGGAGATTGTTTTATCTTTAACGTGATACGAGTATATTATTTTCCCATTTTCAACAAGAATATGTATATAGCCCCCCAACTCTGACCTAATTGCAAGGCTGTGAAATTCCGGGTAAAGATAACCATCGATTTCCAAGGAAATAGTTGCGTCTTTGAGGTCTTCGAGTTCTTCCCACGTCTTACTATTCATGTCAAGTTTGAACAAATACACATTACCAATGGTTTCTGTAACCTCATCAAAATCTATGTATATGGAATATATATCTTTACAAGATCCAACAAGATAAGGAAGCCGGTTGTGACCATTTAAGCTCGGTTCAGGAAACATCAATAATGACGACAGATTTATGGCAACTCCTGTATCCTTAACCACGATGCTTAACTCTACCACAAGATAACTGTCTGTGACAGAGGCATATACTTTACCATTGCAACAAACTAGACACTGCAGAAAACCATCAACACCGGTTACTTTTTTTACCTGTTCAGCATATGACATTTCAGTCCATCTTAATTTCGTTCTTTTAGGGTACAGTCTACAAAACACAAGGTGGGGTTTTTCGGTTCTTGTCATTAGAAGAATTGAATTGGGATCATCAGGAGGGGAAGACAAACAACAATAGTCTATATCATCATCATCATCATCATCATCATCATCATCATCATCATCATCATCATCATCATCATCAACAACAACATCATTGGTGTCTGATTGTTTATTGATCAAAGGTGGGAGATTGATGAACTTTGATGTGTCAGGATTCCAAAGAGACCACATGACATTGTGTGGATAGTCGGAGAGAATCACCCACCCATAGAAACACCCTCGGACATGTTTCTCAAGCAACTCAGGGATTCGACATCGATAATGACGAAGCGGATCATGTACATTGTAGAAAATCTGAACTTCCGTTTCATCTTCGGCATCAAGGTTCTGAGCAACAAACCACTGATGATTTGCAGACAGGGGAGGTATTTGATTGTATACTGAACTACTAAAAATCTGCTTTTGTTCCATCCTAAGATGTTCTTTCCTGGATCAAAATACACCTTGGTAAGATGCAAATATAAATTTTAAACAAGTGATATAGATTGCATACCACTAGTCTATAGGATGCAACTATAGTTGATTTTAAAGTATACAAGTCCCATTACGAGAAACACAATTATTTTTTATAAAAAGGGGGGAAATATAACCTTTAATTATTGTGTTTCTCGTAATGGGACTTAGAACTTTAAAAAGAAAGTTTCTTGAACTTATAAGTGCTATATAAAGATTAAAAAACAAACTACTGCTTGTGAAAAATAAGATTTTGAACCAAGCAAACATCTCAAGACTTTCAAAAACATATCACTAATCAATCTCACAACAGTCTTTCTTTTAGTGTTAAAAAACATCAATCTAAGATTACAAGGTACTAGAATTTATCCTTAAATTAATATCCATTGCAATTAAAACTCACAAAAATAACAATTAACACTAATCTATGACATATGTGAAACTTTTAAGATTCCAGATCAGTAATGTAAGCTTCAAGATCGAAACTTTATATCGTCAAATCATCAATTTAAGATTGAAAGGTAGAATTCATATCTTAAATTAATATAAAAGGTAATTAAAACTCACAAAAATAATACTGTAATTTACACTAATCTATGACAATATTATAATTTTTAAGGTTCAAGTTCAGTAATTTAAGCTCCAAAATCGAAACTTTATATCCTAAAATCATCAATTTAAGATTAAAAGGTTGAATTCATACCTTAAATCAATATACACGGCAATTAAAACTCTCAAAAATAATGATTAACACTAATTTATGACATATATCAAAATTTGAAGCTTCAAGATCGAAACTTTATATCTTAAGAAACATCAATTTAAGATTAAAAGATCGAATTCGTACCTCAAACTTCGATTTATGGATAAAAATCGCAGCTTTTAGTCTTGTATTTTTTGTTCTTTATTATGAAAAAACAATTGAGTAATTTATACTCCGTATATTATTATGTATGGATGGATTACACTCCTAATCAGGTTACAATTCAGTAGCCCAGCCCAATTAGTATAATTTTACCTACAGGCCCGTTCAGTTTCATAATTTTAATATTTCAATTTTATTTTATTTTGTGTATAAATAACTTTCAAAAGAAAATATATTTAACAATACCGCCACTAATGGTTATTAAACTGCAGCATCAAAGGTCAAATATCTCAAACATCTCATTGCTCAAAAACTAGCATCATGTCTGTCATAATATTAGGCGCAAACAAAAGCACAAAGCTTTGCTTTGCAATGTAAGAACCAACAAAACCCCCATATATTAACCATAATTTAAAGTCTCAACAACAAAATCCAATAGCGCCGGAGCGGGTATGGGGGAGGTATTTGAGGTTCAAAAAGGCCATCAACAACCTAGCAATAGAACGTGACACTCTACACATTGTTATGAAAGACCGGAAGATGACCAACTTCAGTCGCACGATCTCTTGTTTCACACTGACCACGTGGATCACTGTTTGACTAATCTTGCACCAATGTAAAACCGAACTCTGAATCCAGCCAAATGAGCATGGTATGCGGGCGGGAACTGCAAACACAAGTTTCCATTAAGAATAGTGTATGATATACAAAATGTAACATTATAACAGTTGATCCATGTCTTATGCAAAAGACTGTAAGATGAAAATGATTGGGTGCACATAGCATGCCCAAAATTTGAAATGGCAGTGAGTGGGGAGACATGTTCCCTGTAAAGAGAATGACCAAATTATATTTCACAAAAATTATTTTATACAGGAGAAATATTTAAAGAATAATACACAGTAAAAAGGTTTCACCTGAATGCCAGCATGGCTGCAGAGGTAGAAATTGAGCTCGGGGACGACAAATCTTAGTATCAACCACAGTACCTGATAGATTTAATCCATTAAAAAAGATTTTTTTTTTTTTTTTTTTTTTTTTTTTTTTTAAAAAAACAAAGAAAAACAAACATTATGAGTCTATATAACAACAATCACCAGGGAGAATATTGCCACTCCTGACGGTGCTAGCCCCATCATCATGCCTCACAGGAAAGAAACGTGCATGGTGCCACAAATAACACATTGAACAAGCATAAATTACACTGAACTAGTTGTGACAATTTGGAAAATGAATTATTATCAATGTGTTCAGATTTGGATTTCAAAATAAACATCCTCTTTTGTTTATACAAATACAATGCTCATGATTGTTCATGTTTACCAAGTATAGCGCTTTCTTGTGAATTTCAACAACTAAAGAGATTTTATATGATAACCTAGTAATACAGTAGATTTAAGAAGTTTTTCAATCATAAAAAGTATAAAGAAGCAGACCTCCATTGGAATATAAGTAGGCTTTGCATCTGTGCCTGCTTGAATTGCAGGAGAACGGGAAAACACAGCTGGACGTTGTATTTCTCTCGAAAGTACTGAACTACAGTTTTGGTGGCTCCCGTCTCATCAATAAAACTATCAAAATTGACAAGAAAAAGGATTAGCCGAATATATAGAAGAGGATCACATAGTACCAGTTCTCTAATTCAATATAAGTAACTCTAACGTATTTTTTTATAAAAATAACTATTCTCTATAAATAAAAATTGAATCAGTACCCTTCGATGAATGCCACATAACAATATTTTTACTTTTTAGTATTGTTACACTTAAGCTGTGTACATTGTACAAGTAATCGGAAAATAATTTTGTATTTTAATTGCCTTCAAAGTCTACTTTCAATCCCCCAAAGGGGATGTTATTTAATATGCCTAACAGACATTATACAGTAAGACTTAAAAGTAATACAATTATCAAAGCACACTCACTTCAGCAGAAATACTATAACAATGTACAGATTCACATTTGTATGCAAATAGTAATCTATCTTATCTGAATATCTCACGTAATATGTACAAAAGTTATCATACTACAATATTTGAGTGTCATGTAACCAAAAAAAAATGTTAAAAGTAACCCTCATAGTATATTCCAAAATCTCAACTAATTAACATGTATGTTTGCAGAAACACTATAGACAATTTACAAAATCATTCATGGAAACAAAGGGTTAATAATATTATCAGAATTTCATATTTAAGAATTATGCACGCAAAAAAAGCCTTAGTTGCTTCAGATTTTACAAAACTGGTGTTAATATACATATAAAAGACAGATATATACAAAGTAGGTTGCGACCATTCACTTAAACAGATGTGCAGAACTTAAACTCCTTTGAAAACCGATTACGTTATTAACAATCAAATTCAGGTAATCAATATAAAAAAACTCAACATACATGTATTAACACAGGTTTTTCCAATCGAAATTTAGCACATGAATAACATAAACCTCAAAATCTTTGTGTAAATAAATATCCTGTTAAGTCATTAACGAACTTTCGTTAAACATCTTTTACTTGATCCAACCTTGCATACATTTCACTAAGGGCCCGTTTGGTTAGTGGTGTGGGATTTGGATTTGGATTTGGGTATGGGAGATGATAAATGATGTTTGGTTGACAAAATAATAATTTGAAACCTGTGGGGCCCACTACTTTTTCATTTCAATCAAGTATGATGGGTTTTATGTAAAACCCGTGGGACCTACCTCTCTCACAACACATTTTTTTTATTAAAATATTATATTTAAATATAATTTAATTATTATATCAATTAAAATATTTTTTCTCTCTCTTAATTTTCATTCCTCACAAATCCAAATCCAAATCCAAACCCATTTAGAAACCAAACGGGCCCTAAATATATTATGACTTAACAGGATATTTAATGAATTAACTCAAATCGACTAAAAGAAAAACTTCGCTGACTTTTTTTGCCAGAGAAATAGTTGAGTACCCCGATTAAAAAATAAACTCTAAGTTAGGTAACTTTTTGTGTCATTTGCCCTTAAAATAAAGTTTAGTGGGTAATTTTATATTTGATTGGTTAATGAGCTTAAGCTAGTATGTTTGGCGGAACGGGCTGGGGCTGGGGCTGGGGTAGGCCAAGTTTATATTTTTATAAAGCTATTTGGCGAATTAGTTGGAGGTGAATCTTATTAATGTAAAATCGTATAAAAATACATCAAATTAAGTTCAGATATATTTTCGGCTTTTGCGTGATACTCCATTATATTTTTAAGGGTATTTAAGTAATTTAACTAGCCATAAGCGCCTATAAGCCCCTTTCTATGGTCTTGGGCTTATGGAGGCTTATGGCTTATTTTGTAAGCCATAAGCCTCGTGACAAACGAGACATATTTTATAAGCCCAAGCCCCAATAAGCCCTCATAAGTCCCGTGCCAAACATAGCCGATTATGTTTATTTGTGTGGTAACAATAATTTTGGGACCGAGGATTACCATTTTCCATACTTAAAAACCCTCTCATTTATCGAAGCCTCCACAAAAAAGTACCCGTCACTATTTTTTCCTTTATAACACTCAATACAACACACACAAAATAACACTCCCCATCTATATAACACAAACTATAGGTTCATGTGATCCACAGTTTTTTTCTTTTTTCTTTTACACTAACAGCATACAGTAAAGGTGTAAAAACACACAGTAAGTAAACTAAAATTATAAAAAGAAGACTTACATCATACTGATGAGGATACGCTTTGCCAAAGACCACCGGCGTTGACCGGTGGTTTGACCATAACGACCAGACATTATTTATGTTTTTGTTGAGAGAGTGAATAAGGTGAATGTGTGTGTTTTCGAAAGTGTGAATAGTGGCCCTGAGATTAATTTCATCACTTAGCTTTCGATTTTTTTTTTTTTTTTTTTTTAGACAATGAAATTATATTAAAAAAAAAGTAAAAAATCGACTCTACAAAGAAATCAATACAACAAAAACGAGATGCCCTATGAGATATGAAAAAAAACAACACACACTAGATATGCACTTTAATTCTTTAAACGTAACAATCTTTATAATATGAAAATAAATAAACAAACCTTTAGGCTAGTTGATTACGAAAATGAATCGCGCGTTATGAATTTACGAAAAATGGACTTTTGCTCGATCACCCGTTAGATTTTTAACACGCGACACATCTGACTGTTTAAAAATTGGTCGCACTTTATAATTTCACCATATACAAGCGCACTTGGTCGCACTTCGCACTTGTTAAATTCCCAAATACACAAAATTCAAGAGCATAACCAAGCGCATTTGTGTGGCTATTGCGCGGCCCAATCAGACAAAACAAACTCATACACAAAATTGGTAAGACAAAGTTATTTGCGCTTGTTATGTATGTGCGCTCAAGCGCACTTCTATGGTTTTTTTGTGAATCTTGAATGTGAATCTGAGGTAGGTAGGTGTATGTAATTAAAACTCTGCAAGTTAATGAATGTGTTTTGATATATGTATTTATTTGGAAAAAGAAACACTTTTTTAAAGAAAAAATATGATTGGAATGAAACTAAAGAAATGGGCGTATGGGAAAATAAAAAGTGTGCTTGGCGTTTGGTTCACTTTCGTAAATCAATGAAAATTGGTTCACTTTAGTAGGCGGAGTGGTGGCCGGGTAGCCGGCGGGTTACGCCCATACCGGCGGTAACACCGCTCCGCCCTCGCCGGGCAACCTTCAACGGTTTGGTGGCCGGGTTGGCAAGCCTTTGGTGAGGCCGCTGAAACAGGGACGATTTGTGTAATATTTGGGTGAGATGTGACCGTTAGAGGGGTTGAAAATGTAAAAAGAAAAACTGTTTTTATTACTATCCGTTAGGGGGAAAAAATAAAAAAATTTGGAGGGCCGGAATCTCATGGGCGCGAGTGAAATTGGTTGGGAGGGCTGGAGGGTTGAAATGAGTTGGCAGAATTTTATTGGTAAAATTTGGGAGGGCTGAAAATCTCAAAATTATGACTCCTACCCCCTTAGGTAATTACTTTCTATAATATTGTTATGAAATAAGTTTTAACTTTTATAAAAGAAATCATGTGTCTTGTTAGGGGTGGAAGCTAGCTGAGCCGAGTTCGAGCGTGCCAGAACTCGAGCTCGACAGGTTTATATATATAAAGCTCGAGCTCGTTTTGAGCCTCATATTTTGAGCTAGAGCTCGGCTCTTTGAAAATTTCCACAAGCTCGAGCTTGGCTCGGGCTCGACTAACGTATATACCGTGTTGAATGAAATAAAGCTCGTAGGCTCGTTAATCACACTAGGTTCGAGCTCGTTTATACTTGGTTATATGTATATATATATATACGGATGGTCCTTATATATATATATATATATATATATATATATATATATATATATATATATATATATATATACTTGGTTATATATATATAAAATTACACGGATGGTCCTTGTGGTTTACACGGATTTCATGTTTAGGAGCTATTTAATTTTAATTACGCTACATATACCTATTTTGTGAAACGTTGCACGTGTTTGGTCCCTAAGTTGGATGGACCGTTAGTTTGACCGTTAAATGTTTAATTAATGTTTGCCCGTTAGTCCCTCCGTTAATATTTTTTGCATCGTTAGTCCAAATACCACAAATTTACTTTTTTTATATATAAGTTGGAGGTCGCCACATTTATGCCGACTTAATGGTACAAAAACTATCCGTCAGTGTCTATATCTTCTGCAACAAGATACCATCAATTCATATTCGTTTTATTTTTATTTTTTCTCAAGTACACCATAACATAATCTGTGTAAACCACAAGGACCATCCGTGTAATATATCTATACATTATATATAACAGGAGGCGTTATACATAGATAATGCCACGTCAATGCCACCTCAATGCCACCTCAATGCCACATAATCATTTAAATGCCACATAATCATAAACTATGCCACCTAAGCATTATTTTAGTTAATTAAAATTCGGATTAATTAAAAATTTGACATTGGCAAGAATTGAACTTGGGTCATTTAATCCACATACAAATGCTTCTAACCACTAGACCAACCTAATTTTTGTGATTTACAATATAAACTAAATATGTCATGCTTAAATAATTGATATTATTAAGCTATAATTAAAAAATAGAATGCATAAAATTAAATTATTATTATTATCCATATATTTTTCCAAATTCCTATAACAAAAACCTTCCGAGCAAAAACACATGTAAAACCCTAAAACAAAAATCCGGAACAAAAAACACCCAAACAAATTCATCAATTCACCAGTAGCTAGGCTCCAATCTCATTATCATGTTTCCAATATTCTTATTTGCTATTATGAAGCATGCATCCACAGCTTTTGAACCAAGGTAATCTTAACACTTTATCTTGATCTCGATTTTGATTAGGTAATTAATTATTTATTGTTAATTTGACATAATAAAGATGATCTTAAATCTCGATTTGAACCAAGGTAATCTTAACACTTTATCTTGATCTCGATTTTGATTAGGTAATGATCCTAAAGTGAGGAACCCGATAAAGGAGCCTCTTACTAGCGAAGAATTATGGTGGAATTGGAGGAAACCGGAGAAGGAACAATGGTCTAGGTGGCAGAAGAAGCGTCATGTGTCGGGTTATGTGACGGGTCAACTGCGTTGGGTTAAAAGAGCGCTTAGGGATTGGGTTTTTTTCTCTGGATGACCCGGAAAGACAGCTGCATATAATTTACCTTGCCAACGACATTCTATTTTATGGTATAATTAACAATTTTTTTTATTGAGTTGTTAGTTCATCTTTTATTTTTAATACCAGGATATGCTTATGTTATGCGTATATTTTGTGTTGGAAACTGCAGCTCGCAAAGACGTGCCAATCCTCATGAGATCGATAACGAGGCACTCGCATTTAGGCATGTTTTAGGTTTTGCATTGATAGAGTCACAAAGGCGTAGGGCCACTACCACGCCGCGAAATATGCGAGGTACTGTTGTGCGTGTATTGTGTGTTTCATGGTTTTTGACATTCTATATTTACGGTTTCCATATACTTATTAATTGTTCATTGGGCTTTACAGCTAGACAAGCAGAACAACTGTTTTCATATACCAGTGGCGGTAATAGCCATTTGCATACGCGCTGCCAAGGTACTTCAGACATATAGCGTGCGTTGGTTTGACCCTTTCGCTTGGATACATGTGTACAACTCAGTTAACGTTTATGTCATTGGTAGCCATGGCGGTGTTCTTTAGGACTGAAATGCATGTGGGAAGTTTGGAAAATGGAGGAAAGTTTTTTGGGTGTCTTTTCTTTGCTCTCCTTATTGTGATGTTTAACGGAATGGAAACGTGTACTGATGCTATATTCGGCGATCAAATGATAAGAGGTATCTCTGGTGGAGAAAAGAAGCGTGTTACTACTGGTATGTTTTTTATGCATTTATCAGCAGATCAAGCTCCAAACAGCAGATCAAAGCTGCAACTGGAACAGGTACTTATTATTAAAGCTACAAATTCATCACCCTCCACATTGATTTACATGTGTCCAAACAGCCCTTTAAACCGAATATGTCCAAACAGCCCCTTAGACTGAATCTGTCCAAACAGCCCGGACCGTCTACGTTGTTATATTGCCTGTGAAGTTTTCACAATTTTCGGTCGGTGAGTTTGCTTTCTGACCTTGTGACATAGTAAGTTTGTTATATGTGGTGATTGCTGTTGGAATATTGTTAGATCAGTCACTTTCAAAACGCAATGCCAAATAATCACATGTCGCTCAATATACGTGAAGTTGCTCATTCGGCTTCATGTTAATTGCTGGAGAGGATTTTGATTTATTCATGTTTATAAATGTTTTTTAAATGAGATTCACCTTTTATTAAAAATTTCCAGTAACCTATTTAGTTTTGGTTATGGCTTGAAATAATTTAAGTATGTTTGTGTGATTGATGCAGCTAAAAAAATGCGAACTACAAGATCTCAGGTCCCCACCAGGTAGATATGCCACTGCAACTTCTAATGCAGTCTTATAAGCCGTAACTTACTGTATCTTATGTAATTCGTTTATTAGATGGTGATTTGGTGGGCTGGTCTGATGAGGGGTGCTGTCTCTATAGCGTTGGCATTCAAACAGGTATTGTATTGGAGCATTTTGGTTTCATTCCTATTCAGTTGTGATCACCAGCTCCCAACATGTGATGATTTGGCTCAAAGGGCTGATAGCTTGAACTTTTTAGATTAGAGAATAATATAACATACATGCGATTACAGAACATAGGTCATTGTTTCTGATGCAATATCCCAGTGGTGTTCCAACATCTATACATAGCAAAGGTTCGTAATATAAAAATTATTGTGTTTTATCTTGCTTTAAATTTGTAAGCTATTTCCTCTTACCAGTTTAATAATAACTTAATATCTTACTTAAATTCACACAAAAGTAAATAGTTGTAGTTTTAGTTTCTTAATGTGGTTTAATACTATTAACCTAATATCTAAAGAAAGACTGCATCAACTTTGTGTTCTCTGTAAATGAACTGTTAACCATTGAGTAGTTCTTTAAAATATAGTAATTATTTATGCAATATGGATATTCTCTGCCTATGGCACATCATGATGAGGTGTGGCTCAATAAATTAAGCTCACAGGGTCACAATCTATATTTCTGTAGCCTAATAGTTCTATATGTATATGTACTTCCAGTTTAATTGATCATACATATACTTTTACCATTATGCAGGATTCGTGGACGGCTACAGCATCTGAACGAATACGTATGACAAATATAGTTGAGGAGATCATGTAAGTTTTCATCTTATATCTGGAATGCAATATAAAGTATTATAGGACAGGAATTTGTCAAATAGCTGGAATAATATAGTTCAGGAGATCACAAAGATGGCTGCAAATAATAGTATTTGGAGCATCGTGAGAAGATATTAGGAGCTGTAGTATACTTCATATGGCAGGAAAGAGACTCAAAGCTGTTTAGGAACAATAAAAGAGATGAACAGGCTATAATACAAATAATCACTGAAAAAACTAATAAGCCATAGAGACATTTATGAAGCCAGACTTAATAAGGATGATACAATGTCTATGCTTTATAATGATGATGGATGGAAATGGCCTGCTGATTGGTTATCAAAGTTTCCCATCCTGCAGACTACCTTAAATTGTTTAGGGATACTAGCGTTAGGGATACTGGCGTGTGAAGTAACACAATTTTTATTACTTTTCTTTCTTTTTTGTACAACTATTGTTTATTGAAAATACACTTTCACAAGTTCAATTAGGGATACTGTCAAATAATTAGTTTATTGTTTATTGGAAAATCAATCATATCTTTGCAATTTGATTAATTGCAAAAGATAGGTGTTACTTTCTTTATCTAATCTTCTTTCGATGCTTCACTTCTTCATTCCGTAATATTCACTTTTATTTTTTTATATAAATTTATTGAATTTGAATATGTAGGTTCGGAAACTGATTGAGCTTTGTAAAAATGAGGATTCTGATAATTTGATTGCTATTGTTTATCCTCAGTTTAATAAGATTTTCCAGCGCTCTCTTTCGCAGTCCGAAGCTGCCTCTTCCGGCCATCTTTTGTTGGTATATTTTATCTTTGTTTATTAATATATTCTATTAATAATTTTGTTAATATTTGTTTGCGATTATTGATATTTATTTACTATTTATTCTGTGATTGTTTTAGTTGTCATCATGGTAAGGAAGAGGAGAACCGAACTTCCCGGTGCAGGAGAAAGCTCCGAACCTCAGCGTGCTGCTGGTGCCCAACGTCCGCCCGCATAGCAGCAACCACAACAACAGCCGCAGCTGCAGCAACAGCCACCCGCACAACAGCAGACCCAACAAAGGACCACAGGGTGGCTATCAAGGTAGACATGGCAGACAACCACAAGGAGGACAACCGCAACAGCAAGGGCGAGGGCGAGGTGGAGGGCCTCTGTAATCGTAGAGTTATAATGGATGTTAAATGAGCATTATTTTAGGCTCAAAATTTGTCAAGCACTTAAACATGTTACATTTAAACAAAGAAAGTGCACTTTTTTTTGTTCTTTATTTATTTCTTAGGAAGATATAAAGGTCTCTCACTTGAGACATGTAAGCGACATGGAAACGAAGATAGAAACGTTAGCAAGGATCACAACTATACTGAAAGGTTTTATCAAGAATAAGGTAATATCGTTAATTTTAAAAAACATGTATTTTTGCAGTATTTGCAATTCTTTTAGCAAACATGTTTGGCTATTAGTTACTATTAGCTTTCCTGTTATTTCTATGGGTATTTGATCTCTCTTATCTCAGGCTACTTATGAAGCTTTGACAGATTTGACTGGTTCATTCTTTTTAGATGTTTATGGTTTATATTCTGTTTAAACTCTTTCTGATTTTAAGGTACCTTCGAACGGTAACTGATTATAATACCCGCTTGATTTAAGAAGAGATAAATGACTGTATTAGTTCCATACTTTCACATTTTTCCTGTTTTAAGTACTCTACAATATTTTACCATTAGTAACTCACTGTACTAGACATTGTGGGAAGAGGAAAACTGGACGATAATGGACCGACTATAAAGGGGTACAAAATTTGTGGATCTTTTGCCAGGTTCACAAATGGATTGGTGGACATCACGGAGGGGTCCACAGCCGTGATGGTAACAAATTTCTGTTTTACCGAACATGATAAGGTCATGTTGTTGGGTCATTCGGATGACTTCTCAGCCAATGCTGGAATGCAAGTAAGCTCTGTAAGATGTATAACCTTAAATTTATGTTCTATAATGTTACAATACTCATAAAGATAGCTTGCATAGGTTTCAATGACTTCACAAAAGGACTCTTGGAGAGAATGCCCAGATGCTGCCATGGGTATTTCCATGTCGTAAACAACGATTATACTGAATGTTAGTTGTTTGCAATTGGTGTGAGCATATATTTACTTAAAAATGTGTATTTGTAGGACTGTAGGTGACAAAAAGAATGGAATCGAATGACGATGAATGGAAAGGATGGAATTGGAGAACTCAAGGGGACTTGATGGTTAATGGTACATCCTTTATGCCCTCGACTCCCTCGAGTGCAGAAGTTAGTGGTGAGTATTGATAGAAGTCAACTCATCAATGTTTTGATCTATATTTTATAAAACAACTTCTATGTATAGTTTTCATTTTTGATCATCTGTATGAATACATTTAGCATTAACATTCGCTGATTATGTTTCACAATGCATCAATGGGTTACTTGATTTATTTGCTCGGATGTACTAATGTAGTAGCTTTTTGTCTTTCAACAGTTTTGAGCTTTAAAAATTTATACGTGCATCACCTTTCACCAAAAAGACTTTTTTGAACGATATTTATAAATCCATGATGTAGTTGTTTACTTAAAACAATACAAGAATAGTTCAAAATATAAGCTCCCAAAAAATAGTATTTGTATCATTATGTACATCTTCACCATATTTCACAACGTACTATTCACATCAAAAACCATATGCTATTTGCTTTAGAGCCAACAAATTATGATATTAAAAAATAAAATAAAACAAACGTCTTTAAAAATAATTTCAGAATAACTAGAACCACCCAAATTAATAACATAAAAAAAACCCTAATTACTAACATAAAAAAATTTGCAATTGTAAATTGTTTTTTGTCAAATTGTTTAATAATTAATAACGGTTAACTAATTTTCATATTTAACGCATTAACAAACATGTCCTACTTAACTAATACTTTACAAGGAATTTTATAAGTCATGCCCGCCCATCGGGCGGGCTTCGACATCTAGTATATACATATATATATATATATATATATATATATATATATATATATATATATATATATATATATATATATATATATATATATATATATATATATATATATATATATATATATATATATATTGGTTCTATAAAAAAAACCGCTTTGGTGGAAAAGTGAGAAAATAGTGCAAATCACCCCCTCCCCTTCCCCCTTCTTTTTTCCCCAACTCAAAGGGTCTATTTGTTACTTTCTTTATTTTTTAAGGTAAATTTTGTAAATTCATCCCCTTGTTTCTTTATTTTCTTTTTATGTTTTAGTTGTTTCTTTATTTTTTTAGTTTTTCCCTCCCAAGTCTTTGAGTGAGCTTTTTTTTTTCCTTGCACGTGTATACATAAGATTAATTGTAACACTGGCATTAAAACATTAATATATGATTATTTTATGTTCAATTTTACTATTTGGCTCAACAAATTAGATATACAACGTGTACAATACAACACAAAGTCATTTCCATGGCTTTAAAAAAGCACTATACTGAACATTTCTATACAACATAACACACTTTAAACCAAGAAAATGATCAGTGGACCATCGTGATATTCCATAATTGTTTCTCATCGACACAATATGCTATATTCCATATAAAACAAGAAAATGATCAGTGGACCATCATGATATTCATCCATGCTTCATCGACACCTGTTTGACCTTTACTGATCCTTCTAGTGGGAGAATACACTCAGATCATTATTTTAGTTGCAGATGCTTTCACGTCTTTCTTCTCAGCAGTTCCAGCTGCATGCCAAAGAGTAAAGAGCAAAAGATGTTATATGACGCACATACACCCTCCATTCCAGAAAATTAAAACAAGATTTACTTATGGAGATGCATTCAAGATCGAAACTTTATATCTTAAAACAAGATTTACTTATATGATGCACATAATTGTTTCTCATTTGAATTTGAAAGTTTAAGCTTCAAGATCGAAACTTTATATCTTAAGAAACATCAATTTAAGATTAAAAGATCGAATTCGTACCTCAAACTTCGATTTATGGATAAAAATCGCAGCTTTTATCCTTAGATTTTTTGTCGACTAGGACTACACAACTGTAAAGAAGTTGGTTTAATACTAAACAACTGACCAAGAGACAACAAGGTTAAGTTATTTTTAAAATTTTAAATAGCTTAAGTCTTTGAAATGCAACAAAGACGCAAAAAATTTGGACCTAATCGTTAGGTGAGGGAGAAGGGCAAGCAAGTTGAGGGTATATATGTTGGAATATATGAATCATATAACTATAAACATATAACCAAGAACATCAAAGCATATAGCAGCGGAATACAGGATCTTAATACTAGTAATTAATTAACTAAAATAAAAGAACATGCGTACCTTTTGATTTCTAGCAAAACAAGAAATCAACCTTCTCTTTTCTTATCTTGATCAAATAAAAGGATTAACGTGAAACCCCTTACCGTTTTGTTTCACAATCTAAGATGGAATAACTAAAGTAAGTTATTACCAAGGTCTTGTACACACGTACTATAACCAACTAACGTTAGATGCTAGTGTAAAGACACAAGAAAACCAAAATCAATTTGTTTACTTGAAAAAACAATCGACCCCCTTCCTACAGAAGTGGTCGATTGATTTTAAGAAGAAAAGAAGAGAGAAAATAAATCTTAGGGTTATAGCAAGTATGCACTAGGTGAAAACTAATAACCCTTTGATTTATATTTATAGTGAAACTTAACTTGGGGAACAAGATGCTAACATGGATCGATTTAGGGTTATGATCCCCTAGCCCAAACCGGCCAACCCAATTGAATGGGTTCTAGATCCTTCTTGATCCTCCAAATTTCACTAACGGTCCTTCCTTTATTCCCCAACGGTCGTTAGTCAATTCCATTAATTACTTAACGTCCGTTAGTTATTATTTCGTGTCCTAAATAATTAAATACATAACATAGTTATATATTAATGATTTCTGTTAGTCATTCATACGTAAAGTGTGCAATCCCAAGGTCCCGTGTTCGATTCTAGTCATATACATTTTAATATTTTTCCATAACTCTAACAGCTCCCACTTGGAAATCTATTAAAAGTATAATTGACATTGGTTAGCGTCTAGCAACACGCCAATGCCCCTAGTACAACTCGGGTGTGTGGTCTCCTGGAAAAACCACTTGATGATTGATCATCATACTTATCCTTTTGTTTCTAATACTACATTAATAAAGATATGGATCTTAAGTCATTCTTTATTAATAATTATATTTCTCGTTTGTATGATTGAACAAGATTACCAAATCATCTGAGCATAGTCAGGGGAGATCTTGGGCGTGCGCACGCAAACATCTTGTCAACCCTACGAGAGGCCCAGCAGTATTAAACTTCAAATAAATTTGAAGGAACAAATTCTATCTTGACTACGAGCATAACTCATGCACTTCGCAACACTTCTGAAAACAATCCTTATAGCTACCAGTTACGTATAGCGTTAAATTGAATCACAGAAATGCACTACATGCATGACAGTTATCTGACATCTCAAGTCTGAGGATAAATATTCATGATTTACTTAATGACAAAGATCCATAAAGTACAATCATGTGGTTGGGATAAGTCCTATATTCAATTTATCCATTATTGAATATCATCTGAATTTGGCATGTACAACGCATCAATATACTTAAGTATATTCTACCACAACTCAGATTTGTCTTAATTCAATATTATTTCCCATATTATTGATCGACAACGGACTATTTAGAATAACATAAGTTATTCATGGATTTAAACATGCAAATATAGGATACAATTTATTATTAATGAAAACAAACGTACCACGTACTTTAATTCATTGTAAATAATAATTGCTTAACATCCCTTATCCAAATACTAAATAGATCAAAGCATGATAATTCCCATTAATGAATTATGCCTCAAGTCATGTTCAAACATACTTGTTGACAAGGCATAAATCAACTAATTTTGGTCTTTCGAAAATTTTGAGAATACTTATTTCAAGAATAAAATTCTTGTATGTGTGCCACATACTTCATAAAATACGTGACATCCTTAACCACGAATTTATGATAATTAAACTACTAAACCTTTTATAGTTTAAAGTATTCTAATTCTTTAATGTATAATGCAACTATGCTCATATTGAGCATAACTAGTACACATGGCCTTTAATAAGGATAAACTCCCACCATGACTAGTATTGAGTGTTATCTCAATCTTATTAGCATCATTGTATCCAAACAACAATATGCTCTTTAAAATTCCGTAAACTTTTAATATTCATCGTGTAATGTTTGATATCTTCAAATCTATCAAGATTTGTCAACTATATCAACAACGTAACAATTTGCCTTATGGTTCATATTTAGAATTTTTGGAGCAACTCCAGGCTGAGGATGTTAATTCTAAATCCAACCATATCCATTACACTTAGTTATCTAATAACTTTCAATTAGATATTGATGTTGTCAAATCATCTTGCATCCAAGCATGATACAACAAATAACATGATGTACATGAAAAATCCTTACGTCAAACTTAGATTTATTCATGTCATATCTTTTCAAAGATATGTATCTATCTAGCCTTTCTAATAGATTATCATGTTTATTAGAATCAGTTATTTTACCGCTTATGTTTATAACAATAAACATATATTTTAAGGTTGTATGTTTATTTTCTGAATTTCCATTATGAAGTTTCATTCCAAACTAAGACTTAACATTTAATGTTAATGGAATGGTACTTCCTATATGTTATACAACATATATGAAATAAGAAAATAAATATAATACTCCCACTAGCTTTCAGGAATATCAAGAAATATCTTATTTTAATTATAAATCAAAACTTAGATTTAATAACTAAACATAAGTATATCTCCTAGATGCATGCATTAATCTAAATGATTGCACTTTGTATACTTCCAAAGATTATTTTAATTCAAATACTCATTTTAATTACTTTTCGTCCTCGCACAAGTAATTATCCAAGAAAGAGTTTTGATATTCCATTATTAGTTTCATACAAATGAAACTAAGAATGACAATCATAATCTTTATACATTTAATGTGCTTAGAAAGAATCTCAATCACATTTAATTGCTTAAGTGTGATTGATAATCTTTTCACACATTAAATATGTATACAAATTTGTCCATAATGATTTCTACACAAGAATTTAAATCTCTAGGATTTTCATTTCCTTTGTAGAAACTCATCTTTATTCTATAGTGTAACTATAGAGTTTAAGATCAACTACATTTCCAAACTAGTTATCTTCTTGGACTGCATCTAACTATTCATAGTATGAGTAATTTGCCAAATTAAATATTTGCAATTTATTAACAGGCTTACCATGATCCTGTAACTCATAATCCTCAACATATTATACAAATATTTGAGATATCCTTGTGGATCTATGAAATGAGAATTCCATCATCTTGAGATTTAACATTAACATGTTTAATCCTCATTATGACTTTGCTAGTGTATTTGGAAGATTATGTATCTTGTAATTTTATCTTTTCAAGATAAAACTCCCACTTGCCTTTTGCAATTTATAACTCAATTTTTTTATAAATATTTAGCACATAAAGCAACACAAAATTGTTCTCTTTTGGGACTTTACAAATACTTATTGACAGTTCCTTACAGTAATTTGTTAATAACCTACTCATAAGCAGTTTAACAAATTCTGAACTTCAATTTTAAGACTTAATGTGATTCATCACATTCCATAATAAATGGTGTCTTATTAATCTTCTAGGTTGGAGTCTAATTGAGTATATACTACTCAATTTCCTAACCTTGATATCTTTAGGAAGAATAGAAGATATAATTATCTTAATCAAACAATATAACAAGAGTTTGATTTTCCTAACTGAACATACCATGCACATTATGTATTTCATTAGGATTAATATTGTAAGTCAATCTTACAATATGTAAGATAAATATATTTTGTTTTGGCTTACCTATTTACCAACTAAGTCAATTTAATGGTACAATAGATTTTTCAAGCCAATTGCATGCTTTACAACATAAGTACTTATTGACCAAGTTACTTTATATGTCTTACCAAGAAGACATAATTGTTATAATCCCAATATACGTCATAAGTCATTGATCAACTCAATGACTTATTGTATATGTCTTAATTAAAAACATAACAAGTTAACGTCTTACTTTATTATAAGTCTTATAGAAATAAAAGACTTCATATTTATATCTTTATACTAAAATATAAATATACATATCTAAAGTAATCATGAACACCACAATTTGGTTTCAATAGTAGTTTCAAGTTAATTTAATACTTCATATATTTATGTCATTCCAAGAAAACATAAACATTCAAATTTTGAAGTAGTATTAAATTACTTCATTTATTTATGTCATTTCAATAATACATAAATATTTATTTTGAAGTAGTCTTATTATCATATTGATACTTGTTCTAATAATTATCTATTTTTAGAAACTTGTAAATTAACATTGTTTCATTACATCAGCTTTGGCTGCTAGCAATGAAAGTATGTAATTTACCTTGTCATTAATATCTAATAATGAAAGTAGATATTAACTCCAAGTGTTCTATTAATTAGATGTGAATAAACCACATTAGAACATCAATCTCTTACCTTGCAGTTAAGAGAGTCCTATAAATCATATTCCTTTATGTTGTTGCTTGCACAGAATAAAGATTTCTCCCACTTGTGCATGGAACAACATCATGCATCAGATAAACAACACGTCAATAGTTTTTTTATGTGATCAATATGATTGTGTCATAGATATTAGTAGATATAGAACCACCTCGTCTAGTAAGGAAACGTAGATTCTAAAAAACACCATAATGTGGCATATTTATAAAGTAAGGAAACATAGATTCTGTAAATTATTATATATAGAGTAGCTATCATTAGAATATCTTTGTAACTATTATGTTTGTAAGTCATCCGCTTGCGTTGTATATTCTGATAGACACCATAATGTGACATCTTAACCATGGGCGGGTTGGGGTGTTACAATTATGGTATCAGAGCCCTAGCTGCGACTTGTAGTACATAAGTTATGGTCTGTGAAGATTTGGACCCTTTAGGTTTGCACTATAGGAGCTTATGAAATGACCCTTGAAGTTTTGCCTTAGGTTTCCCATGCAGAATGTTAGACCCGTTTCTCGTATTCAACTAGGCCCCATTCTGATGGGTTCGTCAACAGCAGTTACGTTATGGTCAAACCCGATAGTCAACCTTATAGTAAAAGAATGTGTTATTAGGTTATGGAAAGTACTATGTGTCATATTTATAAAGGAAATAAATTTCAAGGACCTAAGTTCCAAGGACTAAATGAGTTATAAAGTATTTGTGACCAAAGTAGGAAAAAGGGAACTTAAAGGACTAGTTGTGTCATTTAGCCAAAGATGCAATCTAGCTAGATATATCCAGGATATTCTAGACATTCTACCATTATTTAGAGAGAGAGTTGAAGGCCGGTTCTTGGAGGAGAAAAAGAAGAGGGAAAAATGCAAGTATTGATGATCAAGTGTAGAGATTAAGTCCAAGATCAAGAGTTTAAGCCTAGCAATAATCCTTGCAAGTAAGTAACCTCTAATTAGTGTTTAATTGGCTAATTCAAGAGTTAGGGTTTATGTACCCAATTTGGGGAAATTAGGTAAATGGTGTTTTAAGTACAATTAAAAGGAAATGATGATTATGTAATGGGTTTAGTGAGTATTTAAAGGGTGTCCATCATATGATCAAAGTATGATCATATGATGACCAAATATGTTTAAAGGTGTGATGGTTGTTATAGTTATATGGTTTTGAGTTATTAAGTGTTTATGTTTATGGTGATTGTAACTTAGGATACTAGTGAAGATGATGATGATAATGATGATAAGGATGTGGATGATGATGGTGATATTAGAATGGTAATTAGCTTGGATATGAGGTAAGTAACTCTTCCTAAAACATGTGTTATGTATGTATTTATCATATATGTATTATGATGGTGTAAGAACATGAGACTTGGATTTGGAATGGTTGTAAGTTGGGAATTGGTGGCTAGTGACTTTGGCTAAGAGTATGTTAGCTTAGTGGCTTGGTACTAATTAAGGTATGTAGTTGGTTATGGTTGTTGTGAATTGATATTAGTTTATGTTATGAGGATATGCCTGATATGGACTGAATGTTGTAGCTTAGAAGCCTTTAAAGCAGTTATGATGCTTATGTGAAAGTATGTGTATGATATATGTTTATGTTGGGTTACTTACTAAGCGTAAGCTTACCCCTTTAGTTGTTAATGTTCTTGTAGGTTTAAGCGCAACGGAAGGAAGGTACTCGGATTATAGCTTAAGGATTAGAAGCGGATTGGAAGATAATAAGTATTAGGAGCTAGGTAGAATACCGAGCTCGAATCAAGGTTGTACCCCCCGAGAGTCTTTAATATGATTTGTATAATGTGTGTCAAGGTCGTCATAAAGTTTGGGTGGTTAATGGTGTGTCCAAATGTGTTAAAGGGTCTATGGTCAATGTTTAAAGGGGCGTTTGGATTTAGTGTAAACGTACCCATTTTGGGTTGTACACGGGTCAAGTGTTTATGAAACATGTTTAATATGTTAAAGTAATGATATTGGCCAAGTTTGGTGGGTAAATGAATTGGTAAAGATGGTTTGTAGTGTAAATGGGTCAAAACGGGTATTTTGGCATAATACCCGTTACTTTGTAAAGCACGTTTCCGCGGGTCGTTATGACCAAGTTTGTGCATATATTTGATGTTTATGATGTCTTAATGATTTCTGGAAGTTATGGTGTTATGTGATGTTATAGAAGTCGTTTTCCGGAAAATGGGTCAAAAGTGCACAAAAAAAAGGGTTATGCAGAAAAAGGGATGTTTGGGACAAGGTCCATTTTAACCCGTTTTGGGTCAAATGGGTTAAGAATTTTGGGAAACAATGTATATGGTATATTTTGGTTCAATGTGTATTAAATGTGTTTAAATATAGGTCTAAAGTGTCGACTTTTGTAATTAAAGGCGTACGAGTCATTTTAAGAAAATAGTGCACTTTAGGGGTCCATAGTGCACCGGAGGTGTTATAGTGCACTTTAGGGGTCCATAGTGCACCGAAGGTGTCATAGTGCACTTTAGGGGTCCATAGTGCACTTTAGGGGTCCTTAGTGCACAGTACAGGTTACAGTGCACTTTAGGGTGCCACCCGTCATTTTAAAAGTATTTGAGTATAGTCTCATTTAAAAATGAGTTCAAGGTCTATATGTCTAAGGATTTTGTTAATGGTCAAAAGAGTTTTGGAATGAAGGTCAAAGTTGGGTCGTTTTCGCCTAAAAGTCAAAGTTTTTGGTCAAAGCGTTCACGGGGTGTAACAACTTGGTATCAAAGCCAGGTTTAAGTGAATTAGGTTTTCTTTAGGATTGCCTAGACTTAAACCACTCGTAGACGCGTTGAGCTTAAGTTTGAGTAATGCGGGAAAATATTTGTGTAAGTTATAGGATGCGAATGTTGAGTTATGAAATGGATTATGTGATTGCTATATGAGTTAAATGATGATAAATTATGAATGTGTTTTATGTGCTATCGTGTATGTGATATATGTCCGTGGAATACTTGATGTGTTTTAGTGATAGGAACTACCGTGCACCTCGGGTTGCGTCAGTGATCGTTATGTGATTATGTGAATATGGTATTATAGAAGTAACAAAGGATGTGTATAGAAAGGATAAGTAGTATGCTTGTTAAGGAAAGGCGAAAATAGAATGTCGTATTAGTGAAGAGTTATAGATGTAAATGAAATGAGATAAGAGGATGTGTACATGACAAGGATTTAGACATTTAGGTAAGGCGAATTTTTAAAATGTGTAATTGCAAGATACTAAAGAGATGTATGAGTAATGAATGATAAATGAAGTAGCCGTGTATAAATGGATAAAGTAAAGTAGTAGTTATCTCTATGATAATAGACAAATGGTATGATATAGACATGTTCAATGTTTTAAATCGTAATTTGATAATAGACTAAGGAAGTACAAGTGTTTAAGTGATGTTTACCCTTAAGTATGGAAGAGATTAAGTGTGTGCTAATGTGTTCGTCGTTTATGTGAAAGGTGATTATGAATGCGTGTTATAATGTGAGGTATGGATTAAGTTGAAAAAGGTAAACTACAAGGGAACTTGAATTAGATAAGTCGCGACTAGAATTCTTGTCGTGACATGAAGAATTAGGAACGGAGTAGATGAACGAGTTTTAGATTACAATGTAAGACCAATATATGGTCTAGAAAATAATCCATGTTTAATGTTAGGATAAACCATGTCAAGATTAAAGTGAGTCAATTGGGTTCGAAATAGACAACATTAAAAGAATGAACATGTGTAATATAGAGTAAGAGGATAACGTGAGGCAAACAAGAAGACGATAAGTCAAATGTGACAACCCAGATGAAATAAAATGTGTGTATCCATATGTACGAAAGTATGAAAAAGATGAACATTGCTAAGATGGTGTCAAGGTAACTAAAGGTGATAGGTGAATAATTAAAATGTGTAAAGTAAGGGAAAAGAAAATGGAAAGGTATTAGTCTAAGAAATGCTTGAGTAATGAACGATAAGAGAACATAGAATTCGTGAATTAGAGGCGATTGATTGGTGATGACATGTAGCAAATTGTTTTTCGTGCACTTTGGTTAGTGCCGGTGATTATATTATGATTATACGAATATATGTTAAAGTAACGGTAATGGAATATGAGCAGGAATGATAAGTGGTATTAGAGATGGGCTAGCAAGTGAATTAAGCAATGACACGTTAAGTATAGATCATAATGATATTAAGTGTACTAAGGTATAGCGTGAAAAGACAAGATGAAACTAGCGAATTAATGATTAAGTGTTTAATGACTTGAAGGTTAAAGAATGAGGATAGGGAATGATGGCATAAAATGTGACCAACATATGGTCTCATTACATTTAGTGACTAAAGACTAATGTTAAAGTGGTATAGAGACAGGGTAACGGTAAGGTAAAGTACTCGAGGTTAAGTTTTAACGCGAAGTTGTGATAAAGAGTGTTGGTATATAAAGGATGGAAATTAAACGGAAAGTTTGAATACTAAAAGTTAATTGCAATAAGTTAATAATGTAATTGAGGCTGAGATGAGTAGGTAGGAGGATTGAGTATGTATATGAATGCGTAGTAAAGATAACGACATTATGGTGATAGGTAAGGAAAGTGAGAATGACTTGACGTATTAATTTACAAATGTCTAATAAAACAAAGGTTATAAAATGAAATTTAAGCAAAATGATATGTAAATGATGACCAAGAGCAGCATTGCTCTAAATGCATAGATAGGTAATGAGATGAGTTAAGTACGAAAGCTAAAATGTAATGAAATATTGTGTGGTAAACGTAACGAACTTATGCAATAGAATGTGTACGAAGGAAAGGTAACGCTAATGAAGGTGTTATATGAAATGATCCATGAAGGGTAGATATGTAAAAAGAGAGATGAAATAATATCGCTTAAATACATAAATAATTTAAGAAATGAGATAAGGTATGAGAATAAGAATGCGATGAGCTAAGAATGTAAGAGAGAATGAGAAGAGTATGTATGAGGTTAAAGTGTTTTTGTTTGGAAATTATTATATCACGGGTAATGTGCTCCATTAGCGGTGATTATTATGATGAAAGTGTTGAATAATAAAACATGATAAGTTAAGCGAAAGAATGTGAAAGTGACTTAAAATGTACAAGAAGAATAAATGATGCTAATGAACGAATGAAGATTTACCTATGCAAGGTTTAAAAGTGGAAAGAGTCGAGTAGACTAAAGGGTAAAGTAAGAAAGTGGAAATGATTAATGTGGATTTAGAATGTAAGATGATAAACACATAGAAAATGTGTAATTATAATAAGCAAGCTCATATACTCTATGCGCTTGCGTTCACTAAAATAAATGGATGGGATATTGTGTGTATGATAAAATGTTAATGGCTTGGATCCGATGTTAAAATGTGAAAGTGGTAAGTGATGAATGTTAAAGATCCTTCGGGATGAGTGTTAATGATCCTTTGGGATGAATGTTAAAGGTGGTATCCTTTGGGATGACCAAGTAAAGGAATGTTAAGGAATCCTTCGGGATGAATGTTAAGGATCCTTCGGGATGAAACATATTGCCTTCATCGGAAAATGGGGTTGCCTACATCCTTGGCAATAGAAATATCCCCAGAATGAATGTGTTAATGATACGGATCCAAGACTAAAAAGGAAATGGGAAGTATAAAAAGAATGAAAGAATAAAAGTTAAATTTAGAAATAGGAAAACTTGTATTGTGTTGGAAATATATATATCCATGAGTTTATGTGTTGGGTTTATTAATTTGATGAGACAAAACGACCAAGAATGAAACAAGAGGGACTATTTATGACAAAGAGGAAATCTACAAAGATGGAAGATATCAGAAGATATTGTTTAATATTTAAAAGATTTATTTGTTTTATACTTATCTTCTTATGTAAGTCTTGATCTCTCCTTTTATAAAGAGATCATAGACGTGTAGGTTTTCATATAAGTCTTCCACAATGTAACCTAAAGGGGTGTGTGTGTGTGTCTAGGGTGTAGTACTTAAACGCCTAGGCTGTTGTAGTTTGTTGCCTCAAGGATCTCTTGATCCCTGTTACAAGGCAGTGTAACCGTATTATTGTGATCAAATAATATTTGAGGCGTGGTGTGATTGAAAGAAAAACTTTGTGTCAATAACAATTGAATTGTTTTAATCCGCTGTGCATGTTATGATCATTGTTATTGTTGAACCCTAAGGCTCAAAACGATCCAAGAACTTATTTGATGATGGCGTGCATAAGTTCTATCAGGTGGTATCAGAGATTGGGGAGCTCGTTATCTAGGGATTCACAAAGTTTTGTTTTGTCGAAGAGCAACTGATTCATTGAAAAAGTGCAGACTTGAAGAGATCGGTAAGGTTAAATTAATTATTCTCGTACTGATTGAATTTAATTGGTCAAACGTTTATTCATTCACGTGGGATTGATTTGACTAATCGAATTTGGCAATATATTATCGATTTTTAAAGTCTGATGCAATTGGGATTGTCGGTTTATTTATTAAGTGTGATTGTCGTGAAGTGGATATTCTTGGCTATTCAAAAATATTACCTGGTACTGATATGACATAATCATCATATGCAATTGACGAGAATTAAAGGTTATGGGGTCGATTAATTGATCAGTTGTGGTTTGTCATCTATCGTTTTTGCTGATATTATATGGATTATATTTTAATTTATTCGTTTGGATTGGATCGGTTTGTCGTTTTCTACATGATTTCATATTTACTGATTTGACAAAAGTGATCCTCGTACGCATTAAAGGCTGTGGGACTGATTCGAATGATTTAATTGATTGTGGGGCTGGTATTTAATTGGGATTACACAGTGCTGTTACGCTTATTCTTATTCTGCTGCTGCATATATTACTCTGCTGCTATGTCTGATACACTCTGCTGCTAGTGGTAAATGTAACTCTGCTGCTAGTTATAATATTCTGCTGCTAGCTTCGAGTCTCTGCTGCTGCGCCTACAGTTATAATCATTCTGCTGCTGGACTTACTTTCTGCTGCTACGTTATTGTTTCTATTGCTGGGTTTACATGATTGATACTTGCATAATTTACGAGCAGTGAGGGGAAGTAAGTATGGTTATTGGTTTACACACACACAGGGGAAGTCCACACACACAAGGAGTTTGGTTTTTATGTTCGTTAATGTTTTAAAAGGCTCGCTTTAATTTTCTTATTGGAGAAGAAGAGTTTTTGTTGCTTCTTTGATGATGAAGTGGAATTTTTCAAGGTTGTGTCTTAGCATACCTTTTGAGAGGAGGTAACTTGTTTGTTCGTTCAAGTGACTAAGAATTGACAAAACACTTGAAGGAGTTACGTTATTGTGCTCAGTGATTATTGTCAAGAGATTGCGGTCTCCCTATACGTTAAGTATACGTTCGAAGTCGTATTTAGTACAAGGCATAGGACACAAGGTTGGTTTCTTCTACTTCAGCATCAAATTCGTGATGATTATTTTTCTTCTACAATATATCAAGCCTACAGATTTGAAGAATCATTTGATGTTCATGCACCACTCGAGGGGAAGTGTTTGATTTTTACTATTGTTGATCATTATTACTACTGCTAGTTGGAGTTTCTATTGTTTTGGATTCATTATTCGTATTTGAGCTTCATGGAGGGAAATTTGAACATTGGACGACTTGGATTGGAAGTTTGTGATATTGGTTAGTGGTGGTCAAGATCATGTTTTCATATGTTCCCTATTTGTTGATAACAAAAAGGGGAAGAGATGTGGTGGTGGCATGGCATGGTTTAAGGGGAAGACAGTTTGTTTCATTCAGGGAGATGATTACATCTCAACTTCTGCTACTTCGTCTAGGAAAGTTCGTACAAGACGGTGTTTGTTTTGTCATCATCAAATAGGGGAAGATTGTTGGGTTTATTAATTTGATGAGACAAAACGACCAAGAATGAAACAAGAGGGACTATTTATGACAAAGAGGAAATCTACAAAGATGGAAGATATCAGAAGATATTGTTTAATATTTAAAATATTTATTTGTTTTATACTTATCTTCTTATGTAAGTCTTGATCTCTCCCTTTATAAAGAGATCATAGACGTGTAGGTTTTCATATAAGTCTTCCACAATGTAACCTAAAGGGGTGTGTGTGTGTCTAGGGCGTAGTACTTAAACGCCTAGGCTGTTGTAGTTTGTCGCCTCAAGGATCTCTTGATCCCTGTTACAAGGCAGTGTAACCGTATTATTGTGATCAAATAATATTTGAGGCGTGGTGTGATTGAAAGAAAAACTTTGTGTCAATAACAATTGAATTGTTTTAATCCGCTGTGCATGTTATGATCATTGTTATTGTTGAACCCTAAGGCTCAAAACGATCCAAGAACTTATTTGATGATGGCGTGCATAAGTTCTATCATTATGTTTCCTGATTTACATCGATTGGGACGCCTTTCCATGTAAATTAGGAAGTATGAATGAGTGGGCGTATGTGTTGCCGACATGGCACGAGTAGGGTTAGAGGAGTAGAAAGTGAAGGTCTAGAATTAGTTAGAAGTTATAGGGTCTAAGATAGGAGGGCTAAAATTAGATTAAGACTTCTAGATGAGGTCTATGAGAAACCTACGTTTTGAACGATAAGTATAAGTTGAAGAAATTAAGGAATTGTAATGATGTCTAAAAATGTTAAAATACGTAATTATGGCGTGGTGCAAAAATGTGAACAACGGGTATAATTGTTGATAAATGTCAATTGGAATGAGACGGTAAATGTTAAAGTATAATGTTATAAAGCTAATTCATGTAATATATCTATAAGACTTAGAAGGTAAACAAGAACAACATGAAGAAAGAAGTAGAAGAATGAGGTAAGTGAAGAGAACGTTAAAAGAATGGTTAAGTAGTAGTGATAAAATGTGAAAGTATTAGCCGAGTATAACTATGTACAGTCAAATAGCACGAGTTTCTTAAGTATCAAGTAGTCAAGGAATGAGAATAAAGGATAAAGCAAGTGAGAGTGTGATGTAACGGTAATAGAACGGACTAAAATGATAACTAGTTTTAGTGAGTATGCCTTGTTTTATGTAATAGGCGAGGTAAGAGTTGTATGGTTATAGAAGTAAGCGGGAGGTAATGTGAATTAAGGCCATGTATGTGTTATAGTATGCATTGAGTTGCAAGATCACTTAGATCGTTACAACTAAATAAACTAAGAATTAAGGTGCTAGGAATGAGAAGCGTAATGTGACGAGGTTTTGGTTAGTAAAGAATGATAGATTTCAGGGACGAAATCGAAATAAGGGGGGTAGAATTGTTAGACCCGTTTCTCGTATTCAACTAGGCCCCACTCTAGATGGGTTAAATAAGGCTAAATGTGATTGGTTCGTCAACAGCAGTTACGTTATGGTCAAACCCGATAGTCAACCTTATGGTAAAAGAATGTGTTATTAGGTTATGGAAAGTACTATGTGGCATATTTATAAAGGAAATAGATTTCAAGGACCTAAGTTCCAAGGACTAAATGTGTTATAAAGTATTTGTGGCCAAAGTAGGAAAAAGGGAACTTAAAGGACTAGTTGTGTCATTTATCCAAAGATGCAATCTAGCTAGATATATCCAGGATATTCTAGACATTCTACCATTATTTAGAGAGAGAGAGTTGAAGGCCGGTTCTTGGAGGAGAAAAAGAAGAGGGAAAAATGCAAGTATTGATGATCAAGTGTAGAGATTAAGTCCAAGATCAAGAGTTTAAGCCTAGCAATAATCCTTGCAAGTAAGTAACCTCTAATTAGTGTTTAATTGGCTAATTCAAGAGTTAGGGTTTATGTACCAATTTGGGGAAATTGGGTAAATGGTGTTTTAAGTACAATTAAAAGGAAATGATGATTATGTAATGGGTTTAGTGAGTATTTAAAGGGTGTCCATCATATGATCAAAGTATGATCATATGATGACCAAATATGTTTAAAGGTGTGATAGTTGTTATAGTTATATGGTTTTGAGTTATTAAGTGTTTATGTTTATGGTGATTGTAACTTAGGATACTAGTGAAGATGATGATGATACTGATGATAAGGATGTGGATGATGATGGTGATATTAGAATGGTAATTAGCTTGGATATGAGGTAAGTAACTCTTCCTAAAACATGTGTTATGTATGTATTTATCATATATGTATTATGATGGTGTAAGAACATGAGACTTGGATTTGGAATGGTTGTAAGTTGGGAATTGGTGGCTAGTGACTTTGGCTAAGAGTATGTTAGCTTAGTGGCTTGGTACTAATTAAGGTATGTAGTTGGTTATGGTTGTTGTGAATTGATATTAGTTTATGTTATGAGGATATGCTTGATATGGATTGAATGTTGTAGCTTAGAAGCCTTTAAAGCGGTTATGATGCTTATGTGAAAGTATGTGTATGATATATGTTTATGTTGGGTTACTTACTAAGCGTAAGCTTACCCCTTTAGTTGTTAATGTTCTTGTAGGTTTAAGCGCAACGGAAGGAAGGTACTCGGATTATAGCTTAAGGATTAGAAGCGGATTGGAAGATAATAAGTATTAGGAGCTAGGTAGAATACCGAGCTCGAATCAAGGTTGTACCCCCGAGAGTCTTTAATATGATTTGTATAATGTGTGTCAAGGTCGTCATAAAGTTTGGGTGGTTAATGGTGTGTCCAAGTGTGTTAAAGGGTCTATGGTCAATGTTTAAAGGGGCGTTTGGATTTAGTGTAAACGTACCCATTTTGGGTTGTACACGGGTCAAGTGTTTATGAAACATGTTTAATATGTTAAAGTAATGATATTGGCCAAGTTTGGTGGGTAAATGAATTGGTAAAGATGGTTTGTAGTGTAAATGGGTCAAAACGGGTATTTTGGCATAATACCCGTTACTTTGTAAAGCACGTTTCCGCGGGTCGTTATGACCAAGTTTGTGCATATATTTGATGTTTATGATGTCTTAATGATTTCTGGAAGTTATGGTGTTATGTGATGTTATAGAAGTCGTTTTTTCGGAAAATGGGTCAAAAGTGCACAAAAAAAAGGGTTATGCAGAAAAAGGGATGTTTGAGACAAGGTCCATTTTAACCCGTTTTGGGTCAAACGGGTTAAGAATTTTGGGAAATAATGTATATGGTATATTTTGGTTCAATGTGTATTAAATGTGTTTAAATATAGGTCTAAAGTGTCGACTTTTGTAATTAAAGGCGTACGGGTCATTTTAAGAAAATAGTGCACTTTAGGGGTCCATAGTGCACCAGAGGTGTTATAGTGCACTTTAGGGGTCCATAGTGCACCGGAGGTGTCATAGTGCACTTTAGGGGTCCATAGTGCACTTTAGGGGTCCTTAGTGCACAGTACAGGTTATAGTGCAGTTTAGGGTGCTACCCGTCATTTTAAAAGTATTTGAGTATAGTCTCATTTAAAAATGAGTTCAAGGTCCATATGTCTCTGGATTTTGTTAATGGTCAAAAGAGTTTTGGAATGAAGGTCAAAGTTGGGTCGTTTCCGCGTAAAAGTCAAAGTTTTTGGTCAAAGCGTTCACGGGGTGTAACACATAAAACTTTAGTATGACCGGTGAGGATTGGATAGATTATGCGATAAGGCATGTGTTAGATATCTTTCTTCCGCATCACTCTGATCTATGCCTCTGCTTTCAGTTAGGCCCGTTCCAGAGACTTAGGAAATTTAGCAAGATACGCAATATAAGTTTAGTGATCACATAAGTTTAGAATGCTTTGAGACTCTTGTAGTAATGCCTTACAGGTTTCACTCTCTGATGTGACCGCATTCTTTCGAATTTTGATCTCCGATTCGTTTATGATTCATTTAGATACCTTTTCATTCGTTCAGAGAATTCGTATATGTATGAATCCGATGTGCTCGACACATTCTGTAGTTTCCCTTGCTCTTGCTAAGCATATTAAGGTTCCCTCTGCACTATTAGAAATTGTTATACCTAATTCCATCTCTATGAGAAATCTTGTGATTTTTAATCACGAGTATCAGAATTGTTCAGTACATTTCGATGATATTTAAGGATAAGTTTCGTTCTGTTAATCTGTTTCCTTTGGGAAAGTTTGATTCGGTATTATTCTGGATATGGATTTGTTGACTGAGCATCGAGATGCTAACAACAATCGTATTATATTTGTCATCTTTGGCGATTTGAGGAACTCAAAATTCTGTACCATGGTTCCCAACCTGGTAAATAATTATGATCACCTCTGTTTAAAAAAAAAAAAAAAAAAAAAAAAAAAAAAAAAAAAACTCGTACGTTAATCCGTCGCTGTTGTGAAGATATTTCATTTGATGTAACTCGCCTCGAGAGTTATCCGGTTGTTTGAAATTTTCGTAATATATTCCTGTATGACTACCAAGATTTCCATCTGAGTGTGAATTCCTTTTGATCTGATTATGAGAAATTGGTTTAGTCACGACTCGAGGAAGACTGTGATTGCAATAAAGGCATGTGTATATGATGCAAGTATTATGACGTCTGGCCAACGTGATAATAGTTACATCATATAACTTGAACTTATTGGGATCATAGGATGTCTTGAGAAGTGCCTGAGAACAGTAAGTTGGTTGTTCAGAAACTCTATCCGTATAAGAGCAACATTTTGCCTAATTCTGAAACTCCGTATCTTATGACATCAGTTGAATGGAAAGAATTGAAGGACCAGCTTTTAGAAGTGGTTTTGTCTGTTTGAGTGTGTATCTGTGGTGTACTCCAGTTGTATTCATGAAGATGGATGATGATAGCATGAAGTTGTGTATGGAACTCGGGAAGCTAAATCGTATGGTGGTTAAATCGTTATCCGTTACTTTGAATTGATGATTTGTCTTATCAATTTCTGGGCGTGAATTTTCTCAATGATTGAAGCAAGATTTGATTATCTTCAGTTACGTGCAAGATGTTCCTAGAATTGCCTTCGTATTCGTTATGATCTCTTCGAGTGTTGTGATGCCAATTATATTGGCTACTGCTTCGACTGTTCCTATGAACTTGATAAATCGTGCCTTTCATGAATACTTGGACAATTTGTCATAGTATGACATATTGGTATATTCAGAGACGAAAGAGAAACACGGAAATCATCTTCGTATTCTGTGTCGAAATTTCTATGTTAGAAGAAGCTATATGTTATATTCTCGAAGAGTAAATTTTAGATTGGGATGAAGAATGAGAGGAGAATTTTAAGAAGCTAAGAAGAGGCCTGTTTCTACTCAAGAAAGAGACTTAGCTATGTCCTTATGCAACCCGGGAAGATTATCGGCTATGCATCAATACAGCTAGAAACATAGGAGGTGAATTATCTGACGCATGACTTGGGAGTGATTTGTGACAAATATGAAGAAGCTTAGGAGCAAGACGATGAAATATGATCTATGTAGAAGACTTGAAGGAAGCAGTTTTGATTAAAGCACACAAATATATCTACTCTATTCATCTTAGTTATACTAATATGTATAGAGTCCTGAAGCAGAAAATTTTGACGGAATGGTATGAAGATGGTTGTGACTACCTTAATGGTGAAGGGTTTAGCTTGTCAACAGATTAAGAGTCAGCATCAGCGTGCAAGTAGTTTCCCTTAGCTCTGGATGTTCTTATGTGAAAATGAAGTTAAATTTTTCGGGAACATTGTAACTGGATTTCCGCGCACATTTAGGGAGGATAACACGAATTGAGTTGTAGTGGATGGTTTGACTAGGTCGGCTCACTGGGAAGAGTGGCAGAGACTTCTTTCGCCAGAAGATTATTCAAGCTACATGGCGCACCTGTGGTGATCGTGTCAGCGATTCGCGTTTCTACAAAGAGCTATGTAGGCGTGAGGGAAAACTAGAAGGGGGGGGGGGTTGAATAGTTTTACGTCTTTTTAATTTTATTATGAAACCTTTGTTTTACACTTTTAAAAACTTTAGATTCTAGTTTGTTATGAAAAATAAAACTTAAATCATATTATTAGTTATATATGTATTCTTTTAAATTGATTGTAAAAGTTTTGGTTTCTTGAATGGATTTTCAATTTGATCTTTATGTGAAGTCGACCTCTAATTAATACTAGCAATTGTATAAGCCTATGTGTATGAAAGTAATGACGATGCAAGTAAAGAAATAAATAAGGTATGGAAAGATCTAACCGAGACACGAGAGATTTATAGTGGTTCGGCTACAAGGACACCTTCCTTGCCCTACTCCACTCCCCGAGCACACCTTGCTCGAGAGTTTTCTTCACAACTTCAATAAGCTCCCTTATGGCGGAGAAAACCGTACACAACTTTGGCTTACACGGGTTTAACGACACAAAGCTAAATGTCGAGTTCTAATCGTAGCTAGAACCAATCTCACAACTTCACAACACAACTTCTTCACAACTAATTCACGACTACTTCACAACGGCTTCACGACTGCTTCACGACTTCTTCACGACTTCTTCACGACTTCAACACGACCGCTACACAACCTCTATGATGCGGCTTCACGACTTCAACACTATATCTTCATGACTAAGACTTCACGACTTCAACATGACCGCTACACAACCTCTATGCTACGGCTTCATGACTTCAACACTAGAACTTCACGACTAGGACTTCACGGCTTCAACACGACCGCTACACAACCTCTATGCTACGGCTTCACGACTTCAACACTAGGACTTCACGACTAGGACTTCATGGCTTCAACATGACCGCTACACAACCTCTATGCTACGGCTTCACGACTTCAACACTAGAACTTCACGACTAGGACTTCACGGCTTCAACACGACCGCTACTCAACCTCTATGCTACGGCTTCACGACTTCTACACCACGGGTTCACGACTTCTACACAACGGCTTCACGACTTCTACACTTTGACCTCACAACTTCTATACCACAACTACTTATACAACATCTTCACTACTTACACACAACATTAATCTACAACACACACCTTACATACAAATGAATGAATGATATACAAACTTTGTTAAACACACAACTTAAGTAACAAAATGATACTAAGTTGTAATACTTCTAATCTTGATTGATAGAAGTATTCTTCTTTTGCACTTGGATGGTGGAAGCTTGGATCACTTGGAAACCAATGCTTAAGATTACATGATCAATGGTTTTTGTTTAGATATGAAATGAGATCTACAACAGAAAGTTTTAGTGCAAAAGGGTTGAGAAAAAATCCAGGAGAAGGCTTGTATTTATAGGGAAAAATCTGGACAGCTGGAGCCTACTGGAGCGGGGGCGGTCCCCTTAAATAGGGGGCGGTCCCCTTAATTATTAAGGGGGCCGCCCCTACTGAACGTTTGCCAATTTTGTCCTTTTGTGGGGAAGGTTTTTCTGGAACATTTTAACTGATTTTGGTTAAAAATTTGAATTCATATTTTTATAAAAGATTAAACATTTTTATTTAATACCAAAAATGTTTTTCAAAAATATATAAAATGTTTTTGATGTTTTATAAAAAATCTAGTTATTAAGAAAATGTTCCTTTGATCATATAATGCATTAAGCACTTGTTTATTCATACCTTAAGTGATTAAGTTGTAGAAATGAATATTTACAACTAAATACTTGTTTATTTGATAAGTTTATGTTTTAATGAGTTTACATTTTGTGATCATCAAAACATAGAGATATGAATAAATATTGATAATGTTTTTAGGCATTATTTATGTCAACAAAGAGCTACTGAAGGCGTGAGGGACCAAACTCGAGTTAGTAATGCTTTGCACCTCCAAACTATTCGAGTTAGTAAGCAGAACAACTATTCGAGCTTGGAAGATGTGTTGAGTAGGAATTTTGACAGAGATGAAGAACACCTTTTGGTTAAATTAGGTCAGGGAGCTGTTTATTGAAGGACCTGAGTTAACTCAATGACTAATGGATTAGTTATCATTGTGGAAGAGGAATTTTGAAATGTAAGACCGGGAATTTGGGTGTTCTTTATTATTGTTTTTGTACAGAAAAGTTTGGCGATATGTTAGTCATTAGATTCGTTCTTATCCGTGCGATTATCCTACCTATTCCGTTATGTCTTCTGATACGTTTTGATATTCCGATATGTTCTTAGTTGAACGTCGATACGATTATGTTACCCACCTCTTTATGAAACTCTTGATACGATTGAAGATTCGCTGTATGCCTCTCTGATTATTAGCAAGTTCCTTAGTTCGTTCAGAAATCTGGATAGAGTTGATGAAGTTTCATCGTTTAGCATTATCTCTGTATTTGCCACATGTGTATATGTGTTTCACGTATCTCTTAGTGAGATTACAAATATCATCTGTCATGTATATGTTCCGTATTCGTTGGATCGAGATTTGTTATGATTTGTCTGTTATGTGGAGAGCCTGGGGCTATCCTAGTTGTCGGGATCGAGTCATGGGAAATAAAACTATTCTGTTTTGAAGATTCTTTTGGAAGAATTTCTCTGAGTGTGAGATTAGTTATCCACATTCCTTTTCGTGATTCGGAACGTATTCATTAATTTCTATTTCAAATTTCGAGGACGAAATTTTTCGTTTAGAGGGGAAGAATTATAATAACCTAAAAATGTGAGCTCTAAAATACGTACTAAATTTGAGCTTGAACTAGAACACAAGTAAACTAACTAGAAACTATACCATAAGGATATAAAAACAAAATCTTCCATAACCTAAGACCTACAAATCGACATAATTCATATAAATATAAGTATCTATCACACGATTTTTAAGTGGCCAAAAGATTAAAATTTTGTACACCACTTAGGACTTGGAAAAAGTCTAGAATACTTTTAAATTTTGAAAGATAGAATTTAGTCATCCATTCTCCCCAAAGCTCAGATGTTTATCTCATATATCTTCCCCCACTATCCTGACTTTCACAACCGAAATTCACACAACACAAATTCACATAAACCCTAAAGGCAAAACTTGGGTGGCGGCAGTGCTGTTCTTCCTTTAGTCGAGTATATAGTGGTTCAAGGAGGAGTGCAAAGGCTTATCAAGAAGGTGTTTCGGATTGTGGCAATACTGGGTTTGAAGAGGGTTTGATTCTGGTTCGAATAGGGTTCATTGGATTCGATTTCTGGTTCTTTCTTGCCTCGTTTTGTCCTGCCTATCGACACAAATTAAGGTAGCATTCTCTTGATAATACTCCCTTCGACATGCATACACGTAAAACATGTTACTGAATTATAACCAGTAAAAATTGATCGTTTGTTTCGTTAAAAACATGAATATACGAATGGACATATAAATATACGAATGACATATTAATGCGTAACATGAAATCATAATTTATATGTATCGATTCTCACTTCTATTTTGGGATCGTTCAAATTATGTGTAATACAATCATGAACTGGTACCATACACGTATAATATGATTTACTTAGATTCAAATATGATCTTTGTTAAAAAATCTGAATATCTGGAACATAAACTAAACTAACGAAAAAGGAGACGTACGAGAAGAACTTGTATTTCATGAATTCAAGATATGTTTTGGTGGGTATACATATCATGTGTTTTGCATGCAGTATGTAAAACCATAAAAGTGAATTATATGTATTGAATAGTGTGAATGTGAAGCGTGTATGTGTATTGTATATATGTTGTTGGGAAACCAAATAATAAGAGTATAATATGGAAATAGGTGGCTTGCATGGTGAGTATTAAAAAGGGGATGTCATACGTGGGATTATGGTTTGTGTTTGGGTCGAATGCAAAGTGAATTAGGGTATGCTCGAATGTATAAACAAGTGGGGATCGTGCATGTAAACAAGGGATTGGGTGTGATGTGTCTTAGTGCCACGTTAAGTTATGGTTAGTTCAAATAATTAAATGGCAAGCTGTATAAGTATTGTGTGTGTGATATTGGGCGGTTATAAGGTGTCAAATACGTAATTGCAAACTGAGTTAAAGTGGAATAAGATTTGTAATTTTTGGCGGGTAGGTTCAGTGTAAGTCGAATGGGTAAATAGAGTGTGATTTTATGTGATTTGATGTTGGGTCATGGTGAGAGTTGGGAATGTCGTATGGCTGGGGGAACAAAGGGGATTTTGTGTGTGTTATTATGGTATCTTGATGTGATGATTATTGTTATTTTGGGTGTGTCATGTGTGTCGAGTGAATGGCCAAGTTAAGGCTAGTGTTGGGTCGAGTTGGCTAGAACAAAAAGGGGATAAATCTAGGGTCGTTAAGATGGTTATGGTTGGGTCGACAAGGGGGTATTCGTGTGAGGTTGTGGTCACGCTATATGGCAAAGAGGAATAGGATGAATGGGGGTAAAGGGTAATTAAAATTGTGTAATTTTATGTATATGAATGTGTCGCGTATGGGTATATATGTGAGTCGTGTGATTTGTTTCGTGAATATGGGGAAGGTAAACATTATTTTGGAGCAGGTGTGTGTACATTTGGGTATCGAGTCGTGTGAGTTATATTGGTAGAATACATGCGTATTAAACTTGGTATATTGTTGTCGCGGTCTAAGATTAATGTCAAGAATACGTTAATAAATTATGAACGACGGGGTCTAAAATTTCCATCTTAACATAAAATTATAGCATAAACTTTAAAATAATTTTATTTGACATTTTAATATTTAATTTTGATAAATTACGTTTTGACCCTAAACTTCACTAAATTGACATAATTAACCCTAAACTATTATAAGTGTCATTTTAACACTTAAATATTATTAATTGTCAATTATAACCTTAAAGTAATAAATTACTATTTTGGGAAACTTTCAAATTATGGAAACTTACTAAATATGGCAAGTTACTAAAAATAGAACGTTACTAAAAATGGAAAGTTACTAAAAGAGGAAAATTTCTAAAGATAGAAAGAAACCATAAATGGAAAACCTTAATAACTATAAGTGGTAAACTTATAAAATGAGCTTATAAGTAATACGAGATCGTTAATTTGTATAGGTTCGGTGAAGAAGGAGTGATTTCCTATTTCCGGTGCTTTCTATTTTGATTGGTTGATTTGCATAAGGTACAGATATTCTACCCTTTCTCAGTAAGGGTGTTCTCTCATGACTTTTGATCATTGACTTTGATTCTTTGATTTGATTTGCTATGATCCTTTGACATGATTCTGTTACTATGATCCTTTGATATGAGTTTTGCTATGATCTCAGTTATATGATCCTCTGATATGATTCTGTTGGTATATGCTTTTGTTATGATTCTCTCTGATATGATGATATGATATGGTATGCTTTGTATGTTTGTCGCCCGAGCTAACTAGCCATGGAGGTACCATGGCCATGTCATTGAGGCACCGATGGCATGACACTTTCTGTGGAGGTGTGATTGATCCACGGCGTCCCCATTTGATTCGATATGATATGATATGTGTCCACTGCGTATACTTGTCTAGTACATGGTACGTATATGATTTGTTTTGTGGGGGGCGTATGGATGCATCCTAGGTATTTGATATGTGATTTGATATTTTTGGTGATTGGCTGTATGTGCTCTATACCCCACTCACTGTTCTGGTACTTAGAGGTCTCCCCTCTCCGTACACTTAGATTTGATAGGTATATGTGATTATTTGGTCTATTCGAGTGGCTCGTTTAGACACGCTCGTGGCTATCTGTTAGGTATCTTTGGTCCGTTCGAGTGGCTCGTTTAGATGTGTTCGTTGACGATTATTTCTTTGACTCTAGAGCTATTCTTATTCATGATGCTTATGCATTTGATCCATTTGATTCGTATTATCTTATTTCGCCATTCCATATGACTTATGATATTTGTTCAGATGATCTTTGATCTCTCATTCTTTTGACAGATGATATCCGTTTCAGCAGGAGCTTGTGTTTTCTTTTCTTTATACATATATATGTCTGATTATTCGTTTGTTATATATATATATATATATATATATATATATATATATATATATATATATATATATATATCTGTTCACTGGGCTTTTTTAAGCTCAGCCGCATTTCTTTTCCTGCGGCAGGTTTTAGGTTGGAAGCTGGGTTTGAGTGAAGAGTGCATAGGAGCTCTTAGTGGACTACCCTGACGATAGATACCCGTTTGCTTTTGGATTAGATTTTAATTTATCTTCAGTTAGATTTGATCTTGGAGTTGTATTTCAGTTTTAGAAATTATTATGTATAGAGTAGCTATCATTAGAATACCTTTGTAACTATTATGTTTGTAAGTCTTCCGCTTGCGTTGTATGTTCTGATAGACACCATAATGTGGCATCTTAACTAAGGGCGGGTTGGGGTGTTACATATGTTCTCTTTAATGTGCAGTTAAAGCAAGTTTAGGTGCTCACAAAAAATTGCAGCGTGCACATATATTTTTGGAAGACGGCCACGTATGTTCTAATGAATTTGATGAGAAAAGCGCAACGTGCACATATGTTATTGAATTAAATTGAATGACGTGCACATCTATATGTTCTAACAAATTTGATGAGAAAGTGAACCGTGCATGTATGTTCTTCAAAGAGTGCACACATGTTTTTGATTGACGTGTAACATTTGTATTTGAATTGTATTTCATTTTATATCAAATTTTGTGTATTTTATGTTTTTGTTTGTTATAAATTTAGAGGTAACATGTATATGTTTATGTTTTTATGTTATAAATTTCGAAGATTAAAGAATGTATACTAGAAACATACGTGTAATTACCATTTTAAGCAAAATAAGTTTGATATCTAAACAATTGTACGACAAAGAACATATGTAAATTTAAAATATTAAAAAAAAAAAAAAAAAAAATGCACCTCATTTTTTCTAAAAAGTATGCTGGAAAAAAATATAAAACTCAAAAAAAAAAAATCCAAAAATCAAGGGACTTAAAAACTTTTTTTTATTTAAAAGATTATATATATATATAGGGGAGGGTTATTGTGAGATCAATCTTAAAGTTGTAAAAGTAAGACCCAATCTAGACCATTGGATCTTTTTATTTGTGTTAAATGAGATAAATATAAAGTGAATGACATTATAGTAATTAAATAGGGTTTCAAGGGTATTTTGGACAATCCAAATCCAAATGTGTTAAATCTTTTTTCAAATTTTCAGTCTATTTTGTTACATAAAAATCTCGTCAACATTTTTTATACATTAAACTGTTACCCAAACCAGAATATTAAATGTGTCACCAAACAAAACTAAAAATTATTAAAACAGCCCTATTGATACAACAGCAGATTCCGGTACACCGGAATCCGCTCATTTAACCCAGAATCCGATAATTACTACAACAGCCCTATTGATACATTGATTCACATATCTGATTCGGACTTCTCTAACAAAACTGATAAATTGCTACAAAAAATCATCAAAACAAATAAGTCCCATCTGATAAACTATCTGGTACATAAACAAATCTGGTACATACACACATCTGTGTACCAAGAATAGATCGAAACCGAAAAGTAGCAGATTCCGGTACACCGGATATATTGTGTACCAAATATGGTACATTAACAAATCTATGTATAAAGAGCAAATCGAAACAGATCTGTGATACATTAGAAGATTCCGGTACATCGGAAAAACCATGCTTTCCGGCATAACCATGGTTTCCGGCGACTAAGAGAGAGTTCCGGCACAACCATGATTTCCGGCGACTAAGGGAGGCAACAGATCTAAACACAGCCATGATAAACGGATCTAACAAATCCGTGTGTTTCCACCATCTTGTATACCAATCTGTTACACGGCGACACATAGGGTTCTTATGGTGTTTCACCCAACATCCGGCGGGATAACGATGCCTCGCCGGTATAACGAGTCTCGCCGGAAAAATATATGCATCTGATCTGTAACACAGCGGCGGCGAAAAATGAAAGGGACGGGCAGTGGTGGTCGATCTGTGTTTTTGGTCGAGAGGGATTGAGGCAGCCGGAGAGGATACGTATGGTGGCGGCGGATTTTGGTCGCCGGAGAAATGAGAAGGGAGAGAGGCCGATATGTGTTTTTGGTTGTGTGGAGATGTTATTAAAATGAAGATGGAGATAAAGGAGGTGGGTTATGTAGGGTAAATGAAAAAAGAAAGTGCAAACTCCCGAGAATACCCTTTTGGCTATATTTTTAATTTTCAGTTTTTTTATGAATTAAATTTCCCTTGATTGCCACTTGTCCTCCTTTTATTGGTTATTGAGTGGATCTTATTTTTAGAACTTTAACATTGATCTTATTTGATCTCAAATCTATATATATATATATATATATATATATATATATATATATATATATATATATATATATATATATATATATATATATATATATATATATATAGTGTAAGGTTATTTTCAGAACCAAAAAAAGGTACAGAACTGCGAGAACCAATCTTAACCTTTGGATTAAATCATGAATGGTTGAGATTGCACATGGCATTTTTGTAAATAAACATGTTAATTTTCTTGCTTTTATTTTAATGTGGATGGCAAAATTGGCAATTTATCTTTCAAGTATTTTGGTAACCGATATAAAAAACCATCTCACTTTAATCCCATTTTAATTAGATAACCTGCATCTTCATTTTCAGTTTTCATTTCTCTCTCCCACCCTAAAAAAAACCTAGCCGCCTCTCTCTTTACTGTCGTGAAGCAGATATGAACAACTGATGAGGTAATCATTTTTTTTAAAAGGTATCGATGGGTTGTTTTGGTCAATGGGATCTCGATCTGATTGGCTGTTTCAAACATTTATAAACCTCGTACTCAAAATATAATTAATTGCTGCTCACATGGGTCGTACTATGAATTAATGGGATGTTTGGTGGTGACGTATACGATTTAATTTCTCGCTTGCTATTTGAATTTACAAATTGATATTGATTGGTGATATATTCTAGTGGGACCGATTGGTGATGTAAACGTGAGTTTTCATTTTCAGTTTTCAATGATCATAGATTCAATCTGATTTTTTTTTACTCTTGATATGATTTTTTTTTTTGACTTTCAATCTGAATTTTTTTATTACTTTCGACCTGATTTTTCTGTTTTTTTTTTTGAATTTCGATTTGAGTTTTTTTTTGCTTTGGATCTGAAAACGAAATATGGGTTTCGATATGAAGAAAATTTACATTTGAGAAAATAAAACCTTTTTAAATATAGTTTTTAAAATGCATATATGTTTTATGGCTGATACAAAATCAATAAAAAGAGTGTGCACATGTGTTATTGAGAGTGCATATGTGTTTCTACCGTTTTAGTGAATTTGATTCCTTCTGTGCACAAGTGTTTTTACAGTTTTGGAGTTTAAATTTATTGAAAGTACATATATGTTTTTAAGGTGGTAATAACAGAAAATGAAGTGACCTTTCTGGTAAATGTTAATTTATGGATTTCGTTTTTATTATTAAGTACTTGTTATGTCTTTATATATGTTTATTCATGTTATGCTTATCCCATTTATTTGCTCTTTTTGTTAGATAATGATGATGAATAGGAATGATGAATGTGTGTATAGTTCAAGATGAGTGTATCTAATGCACACATATTTACATCATGGACATGAGAGTTTCAAACGAATGCACATGTATTTACGTGATGAAAATGAGAATTTGACAAAGAATGCACATGTGTTTTGTTCATTTTTATGATTAAATAATTCATTTATTACATGTGAAGATTTCATGGGTTCTTGAACCAGGCGAGGAATACATGTGCACGCCAAAAAGATGAACCAACTGTTAAAGACATTGGATTATGCACATGTGCACGCTTCATATATTTGTAATAAAATCGAATACAAGTGTAAACAAATGGATGTTTGTGATAAAACTAAATATCATATCACTAGAGTAATACAATTTGTAAATTTTGAAATTGCGTAAATCTATTGTTAAAGTTTTGTTGTTTGTATTTATATTTATGTTATATTACTTCAAGATACATGTGCATATACAAAACACCTATGCATAAACGAAAAATACAATTGTCATAATATAGTTAGTGGTTAACCTTCTTTTTTACAAAACACATGTGCACACAATGTATTTCCAAAAACCAAAAAAAAAAAAAAAAAAAAAAAAAAAAAAAAAAAAAAAAAAAAATCCTAAAATTTAGGAAATAAAAAAACGTTTTATATTAAAAAAATTCAAAAAGAAAATAAAAAAGGTAATTTTACCATGATACCCTTTTGAATTAAATAATAAAAATTAATATCCAAAAAATTATGATTGGTTGATGCCGGTTCTCGCAGTTCTGTACCTTTTTTTGGTTCTGAAAAGAACCCTACCCTTCCCTATATATATATATATATATATATATATATATATATATATATATATATATATATATATAGTGTAGTGTTATTTTCAGAACCAAAAAAAGGTACTGAACTGCGAGAACCGATCTGAGCCATTTATTTTTTGATCAATGGATATTATTACTTGTGGCATATCTGTAAATAAAAGAAAGATCAAGTAAAGTTCTGTAAATGGTTTAGGGGCATAATAGAAATTTCATCTCCATCCCTTTTTTTAATTGTCCCCATCAAATACGGATCACAACATCCCCAATCTTTATCATGGCTAATCTTGATCTGCTTCCTCTCAAGAACCCTAGCTACCAAATCATCATCCCACCTTCTTCAACCAAAACCTAGCCACCGTCTACCACCATCCTCACCACCACAGAAACATCCCCACCATCGGACGTGACCACCAAGGAACCCACGACCGCAGAACCACCGTGACGAGTCACCAAGACCCACGATCACTTTGAGGTATTTTTCTTTTTTTTACTTTTCATTGTTTTTTAATAGATCTATAAATTTTATTTGTATAGATATATGTTTATTAACATTTTTGGTTTCGGTTATAGCCGGTTTTCGTGGGTTATATGTTACGTATGATTATTTTGGTGGTTTATGTTTTTTAGTTGTTAAACCGAGGCCATTGATGTGTTTAGATCTGAAAACCGTTCATGGTTGTTGGTTTTTCATGTTAATATTAGTTTTTTTGTTGTTGCTAGATTTATTTAGAAGTGAAAACAGAGGCCGCTGAGTCCAGTAATGATTTATGTGTCTGAACCGTTAAGATCTGTGGTGGTTTGTATATTTGTTGCGTTTGTTTATGTGGTTTTGTCATATATTATAGATCTGTTGATTTTCAGGTCAGTCCAGATCTTTATGGTGACAACAACACAAGGCTATTCACTTATTGGATTGTATATATTTAGAAAAATATTGAGAATCTTACCATCTTGGTATTTTTTTAGTTTGCCACCAACGTTTCTAGTAGTCCCATGTTTATTTTAGGGAATCTGCTGCGTATGTAAGATGGAAAGCTTGATTAGTAAGAGATATAGATTGATGTAGGATGGTATTATTGATTTGTAATTTGCGGCATTGGTCGTATTCTATAACGGCGGCTAGGGTTCTTAAGAGTGCACTTGTGTTTCGTGTTTTAAGTATGTACTAATTTCTCAAAGAAGTCAAGAATATGGTCTCGTGTGCACAAGTCAGAAATACATTGTACATATATATTTTTTTAGTTGTTATGATTAAAATAAATTAAAAGTTGTGCATATGTATTTCAAAGTTTACATAAAATAAATGAAATGGTGCATATGTGTTTTAAGATTGGTATAAATTCGATGAAAAATGTACCCATATGTTTGGTATTATGTTTTACATTTTGCATATTGAGAGTGCATACGTGTTTTAAGATTGGTATAAATTCGATGAAAAATGTACCCATATTGAGAGTGCATATGTGTTTTTACAGTTTCTGGTGAATTTGATGCCCTATGTGAGTATGTGTTTTTACAGTTTCGGAGTTTGGATGTTGAAAGTGCATATATGTTTTTAGTTATGATATAAGGATGTATTTAGTTCTGATTTAAGGGTGCACTTGTGTTTTGTGTTTTAAGGTTTTACTCATTTCTCAAAGAAGTCAAGAATGTGGTTTTGTGTGCACAAGTCCGAAATACATAGTGCATATGTGTTTTGTTAATTTTTATGATTAAATAATTCATTTATTACATGTGCAGATTTCATGGGTTCTTGAACCAGGCGAGGAATACATGTGCACGCCAAAAAGATGAACCAACTGTTAAAGACATTGGATTATGCACATGTGCACGCTTCATATATTTTGTAATAAAATTGAATACAAGTGTAAACAAATGGATGTTTGTGATAAAACTAAATATCATATCACTAGAGTAATACAATTTGTAAATTTTGAAATTGCATAAATCTATTGTTAAAGTTTTGTTGTTTGTATTTATATTTATGTTATATTACTTAAAGATACATGTGCATATACAAAACACCTATGCATAAACGAAAAATACAATTGTCATAAACACATGTGCACATAATGTATTTCCAAAAACCAAAAAAAAAAAAAAAAAAAAAAAAAAAAAAATCCTAAAATTTAGGAACTAAAAAAACGTTTTATATTAAAAAAATTCAAAAAGAAAATAAAAAATGTAATTTTACCATTATACCCTTTTGAATTAAATAATAAAAATAAATATCTAAAAAAATCTGATTGGTCCTTGCCAGTTCTCGCAGTTCTGTACCTTTTTTTGGTTCTGAAAATAACCCTACCCTATATATATATATATATATATATATATATATATATATATATATATATATATGTGTGTGTGTGTGTGTGTATAGATATTGGTTCTATAAAAAAACCCACTTTGGTGGAAAAGTGGGAAAATAGTGCAAATCACCCCCTCCCTTCCCACCTCATTTTTTTCCCCAACTACAAGGGCCTCATTGTAACTTTATTCATTCTTTAAGGGAAGGTTTTGTAAATTCGTGCCTTTGATATATAATGTCTAATTTTTTTCATTTTTTGCTTCTCTTCTTTTTCTTCTTTCTCTAATAACGCTTCCACCACCGTTCACATCCACCGGCCTTCACAACCGTTCCCCATCTTTCAACATCATTCTCCGTCGTTCACCATCATTCCCCATCGTTAACCACCATTCCCCACCGTTCACCATCGTTCTCCACCATTCCGCACCCAATATGTGATCAGATTCATCATTCAAGTTTGAAAGTATGTTTTTTTAATTGATTTTTTACTATTACCGTCGATTAATTTGTTTGTTTCTTTTTTGTTATTGTTGGTCTAAATAAGTTATATTCGAGAATTTACTTCTAAATCTGAAAAAAAGTTGAGCAAAAATAGATAGAAATCATGTTTAAGAAGGCGGCACACAAGGTGTTTGATAAAATGTCTCAACGAAAATTTATAGCTTTGATGCACTAATTTTTCATTGTGATTGCATTTAATTGCACGTCCGCGTAAACACAAACTTTGTGTACCTCATTTGGGCGTTAATTTGTTCGGCTTTTGCTTCTACTTATACATTAGACTGGAAATAGTTGCCATTGGACTTTAGAAAGCGTTTGGAATCTGGATTTGATTATGATGTAAAAGTTGCATTTAGACCCAAAAAAGGAATAACTTGTTAGGAAGTGTCAATTGAATTCATTTCTATTAAGGGTTTTAGGCTAAACCATGGACGAGTTTCACTGTAAACATGGATTTCCAGTAGCTAAACCATGATTTTTTTTATTCTCTCGAAGTTTCCCATTCTTCCATTTTTTACCATCTGATTATGACGTACTCTTTTTTTCCTTACATTTATATATTTCTGCCCAACTGTCATGTATGCTCATGTTACATGCAGGTTGTAGGAGATGGCTTGTTGATGTCAAATTCAAAGCGTATTGAGCGAGCTATTAATGAGCATGCTTGTAATGCCCTTCTTCTCAAGGTACACGGTGATTTGTAAATTCCTGTGTTTTATAATGATGAACTTGCAGCACTTTAGCACTTCCTTTTATGGATATATTCCAATCAGAAATTTCCTTTTCTTAATGGCAACTTACTTATACCTACTATCCGCTGTACTGGTTAGTCAACATGATTTATATCTTTTGAGGGGAAATATAATAAATAGCCAACATTGCACGGTGTTTGTTTGCTTGCCACTGATTAGTTAAAGGTCACCTACCTGTATGTCTTCCCTTATTATGGACCACAAATTAGTGCATAATACCTTTATCTAAGACATAAGTTGTCTTACAGAAAGATTAAAAAACAATTAATGTGGCTCTCACAGACAAGCAGAGCCTTTAATATTGCAGAAACTTTGGGAAAAGAAAGAAAGTGTATCTTAATGAAATAGTTTGCGTGATATTGTGTATTTGTGGGATGTTTACATTTGTTAGCATATGTGCAAATTATAAGACTTGTATTGGGGCAATGTAGGTGAACCAAATTGGGACAGTGACCGAAGCAATTGAAGTAGTGAAAATGGCAAAGGATGCACAATGGGGTGTCATAATATCACAAAGAAGTGGGGAAACTGATGATTCTTTCATTGCTGATGTAACACCCCGTGCCCGCTTAGACCAAAATTTAAAACTTTATACGCGGAAACGCTTGACTTTCATAGAAATTCTGCTACTCCTTTGACCATTTATAAAAATCAGTAGACAACCAGCCCTTGAGACTATTTTTAAATGAAAGTACATTCAATTAGCTTCAAAACGATAGGTGGCACGACCCGTGACGACTTACGGATCAAAAGATATGACCTTTCGAAAACTGCCAAACCTGGACTGTTGGAGATGCGCCGCATCTCCCAAGGGAGATGCGCCGTATCACCTGATACGCCGTATTTCACAAAGTAGATGCGCCGTATCTAGCCCAAAATCTGCACAGAACAGACCCTACTGTCCCAATTTTCAGTTTCGCGAAGCCCGCTCAGAAACCCGACCTCCCGGACTCGAAACTGGACGAAACTTTCCAGAATCCTTTAGTATATCAATACAATCATTTTCATATAAAAACATCTCTCGTTTGACCACCCGGAATAGTACCTCCAAAATCACGGGTTTTACACTAAAAACCCGTTTTGACCCATTCATGACAAATACTACATACGACTTCCGTTTTACACCAAACTTTCCAGAATTCATTCATTTAACATATCAAACATGTTCCAATAACACTTGACCCGTTTACGACCCAAATTGGGTACTTTTACACATAAACCAAACGCCCCTTTAAACATTAACCATAACCACATAAACTACACTTTGAGCCACCAAATGGCTATCAAATCTTTAGGAGTTCATTATCATACACTTTGACACTTGACTTAACTTTATAAAACATGAAAAGACCAACGGGGGTACAAACTTACACACGAGCTCGGTATTCTACCTAAGCTCCTAATCACATACTACCTTAACTTTTGCATATCCAAATCCTTAATCCACTTATCCAAGCCATAGCATAAGCACCTCAAACCAAGCTACAACATAACAAGAACATCATTATCATCATAAGCTTCCATCATCATCATCATCATCGATCATCATCATCATCAATAACCAAAACCTAATCACATAATACTCAAATACATAAACAAGGGTTATCAAACCCATCAAAACATAGTCATCTTCTAACCCATATCATCATATGATCATATCTTGATCATATGATGAAAACCCATTAAACTCTAGACTTACAATCATTACAAGAATTACTTACTTGGTGTGATCATAACTAGGAAAGACCAAGAACATCAAGACTTGATCATCAAAGTCCCATCTTCCCTCCATTTTCTCTCTAATAACCGGCCTTCTCATTTTCTCTCAATAATGAGAGAATTATCTAGATAAAACTAGATATAACTAGTTAGGTGACATCTTTGGGCAATGGGCAAGAATGGCCCCTCAAGTTCCATTCCTTCTAATTTGGCCACAAACTAACTTATAACACATATAACAAGTTTAACACTTAGCAACTTAAGCCCCTTAAGTTACACTTCATATTTACATAACCACTTTAGTCATATTTTGACTATCGGGTTTGACTAAAACACAACATATGTTGACTAGCCAATCACATAAAGCCATAATCTATTTTCATCTAGGGTGGGGTCCCAACACCCGGGAAACGGGTCTAACAATTCTACCCCCCTTATATAGATTTCGTCCCCGAAATCTCCCGTCTAAATCTATCCAAAACTAATTTCACGACATATACATGCTCTTATACTCATGCTTTCAAAGCCAAATCATTGCAACGATCTAAATGATCATGCAAACTCTACGCTTACTATACAAAATCATAATTCATAACCTATCAAAACACGCTTCTCATCACAAACTTTTCTAAAATTTCCAATAATGACGACTTGTCATATGGAAAATCTTACTACTTCGACTCTATATGAGTCAAACTTTATTACTATAAACACAACATACGCCCATGCACTAACCATCACTTAACATCATATACCGGCCAATCTCACATAACACATAGCACAAAATGCGCATCTATGCCACAAACCGGCAACTTATCTCAAAATACACAAAGTACCATACAAAAGGCACCTAAATAAAATCTATCACACGCATCACTTAAGCATACTTTCTTATCAAATTCTAGAAATGCTCACAAATTAACTTATCAACTTAAAACATAATTCAATTTAGACGTCTAACTTAAGGTTTCACATATTACCTTATCGCCGCTATAAGTTTTATTCGTATTTATCTTTTCTTATGACGTCTAAACCGGTTTTAATTTTTTACTATCTCATATCACTATCCGTACTCATGTCATATCGGTTACACATAAGCCCACTCTTTTGTAACTCTTCATTCACATAAAAGGGCGTCCCGATCTATGTAAATCAAGAATTACAAATTCATGGTTCGGTGATTTACAATTTCCTCATTCAAATGAAAAGGCGTCCCAATCCATTTGAATCAAGAAACCATAAACCATCCTACTTATACACTTCCGACCTAACACTCGTACATACTATACTTTCCATATTTACTAGCCTTGGATCCAATCTCGCTAACTTTCATCCATGCCATAAGGCAAGCTAACCACCATGCCGTAAAGGCAAGCTGACAACCATGCCACAAAGGCAAGCTTACATTCATGCCATAAAGGCAAACTTACTTCCATGCCACATAGGCAAGCTAACCTCGTGCCATAAAGGCACCTTAACATCGTGTCCTAAAGACACCTTAACATCGTGTCCTAAAGACACCTTAACATCATGCCAAGGATATAGGCAAACCATGCCGGTGAAGGCAAGCTAACAATCATGCCATAAAAGGCAAACTAGGCTATCCCGAAGGATACCATAACATCCATGCCATAAAGGCAAGCTGGCTATCCTGAAGGATACCGTAACTAGAGCATTGGATCCAAGCTATACCTGTCTTATCATCTTTTCTCATTTATCTTTTCATGCACTTATATAATTAGGCACACACTATCATATATTAAATTTTCATTGCCTTACGCAATCTCAACATTCACTATCACGCTTTCTACCATCTAGGCAAGTTTCTATATAACACTTGCACATTTATTATCATCGCATTTCACAATGCCACTTATCTCTCGCCCGTCAACCCCAAGTTGACTCATACACTAATTATGTGCCATTTTTATTTAGACAATTTATATGTAATGCTTATTCATTACAACTTACACATTTCTACGTGTTCTTACAACACACTCTTACTATTATCCGTCAACACTTGTTGACCATATTCTCATTTCATACTGTCACTTCATTTAGTTTATTCAACTTGTATGCATACAAACCTTACATAGGTTCATTCTGTAACACTTTCGTTAATTTCATCTTACATATTCAAATATATTAACATGATCACATTCATGTTTTACATTTCTTTCTAGCGTACTTCAAGTCACCCATGACTTCTAGCGCAATCTATATTTTATTCGTCACTTTGACTCATCATACTTTACCTTATATCACTAGCACTTTTCAATTTATCATGTTTTATATGTAACATGTTCTCATCACTTCTTAACTTTACACTTTAACTTTCTCTTTTAGTTTAGCATATAAAAACTCATGCTTCAATTATCCATTCTTTATTTTATCAATCATGCCTCTCAAGTCATCAAACTACAACATACTTTGCTATTCATTTCTTACTTATCTAAATCTTTTTAAGCATTTAAGCTTTTTCAAATTATTAGCATGCTTTTTAACTCTTTTCACATAACGATGTGTTCTTTTTAACTTTACCGACCACAACTAGGTTAACACATAGCATGCATTCAAATGCATCTATCTTAACTCATACACTTCTATACCAACGTGCTCTCAAGCACATCACATAAAGCTTAAACATACAATAAACTTACCATAGACTTAACATCATATAAACAACAATACTTAACATCATACAGGCAATCATATCATAACGCTTAACACTTATCCGACAAGTGTTAAAACATTCATAACATAAATCAAAACATAAAGTCTATGGCTCATATATCACATTGCATAACCAAGCAATGTCTAGGCATCGACCTTCTAACTAACCGCAAATAATAGCCAATCTTATAACTAAGGAATCATAAACCTTAATTCACTTGCTAACCCATCTCTAATACCACTTAGCTTTGCTACCCGCAATACATCACTATGGCTCTACCATACTTTCACATATCGCAATACAATCCACGACACCAACCAAGGTGCACGGCTATCTAATCATATAAACATTTCAAGTCCTCCACGGACATACATCACATAATCACAATACCAATATCGGCACCAACCTAGGTGCTCGGTCAACTAATCACATAAACATCTTAAGTCCCCATGGACTTGCATCTCATACACAACAACACTATCACCCACATATATCACCTATCATCGATAGACTCAACTAGCATAAAACACAATCCGCCTAACACTTAGCAATTAGTTTCCGCGCAACTAACACTAACGCATAACACTTCCATGAGTGGTTTAAGTCTAGGAAATCCTAAAGAAAACCTAATTCACTTAAACCGAAGCTCTGATACCAATTTGTAACACCCCGTGCCCGCTTAGACCAAAATTTAAAACTTTATACGCGGAAACGCTTGACTTTCATAGAAATTCTGCTACTCCTTTGACCATTTATAAAAATCAGTAGACAACCAGCCCTTGAGACTATTTTTAAATGAAAGTACATTCAATTAGCTTCAAAACGATAGGTGGCACGACCCGTGACGACTTACGGATCAAAAGATATGACCTTTCGAAAACTGCCAAACCTGGACTGTTGGAGATGCGCCGCATCTCCCAAGGGAGATGCGCCGTATCACCTGATACGCCGTATTTCACAAAGTAGATGCGCCGTATCTAGCCCAAAATCTGCACAGAACAGACCCTACTGTCCCAATTTTCAGTTTCGCGAAGCCCGCTCAGAAACCCGACCTCCCGGACTCGAAACTGGACGAAACTTTCCAGAATCCTTTAGTATATCAATACAATCATTTTCATATAAAAACATCTCTCGTTTGACCACCCGGAATAGTACCTCCAAAATCACGGGTTTTACACTAAAAACCCGTTTTGACCCATTCATGACAAATACTACATACGACTTCCGTTTTACACCAAACTTTCCAGAATTCATTCATTTAACATATCAAACATGTTCCAATAACACTTGACCCGTTTACGACCCAAATTGGGTACTTTTACACATAAACCAAACGCCCCTTTAAACATTAACCATAACCACATAAACTACACTTTGAGCCACCAAATGGCTATCAAATCTTTAGGAGTTCATTATCATACACTTTGACACTTGACTTAACTTTATAAAACATGAAAAGACCAACGGGGGTACAAACTTACACACGAGCTCGGTATTCTACCTAAGCTCCTAATCACATACTACCTTAACTTTTGCATATCCAAATCCTTAATCCACTTATCCAAGCCATAGCATAAGCACCTCAAACCAAGCTACAACATAACAAGAACATCATTATCATCATAAGCTTCCATCATCATCATCATCATCGATCATCATCATCATCAATAACCAAAACCTAATCACATAATACTCAAATACATAAACAAGGGTTATCAAACCCATCAAAACATAGTCATCTTCTAACCCATATCATCATATGATCATATCTTGATCATATGATGAAAACCCATTAAACTCTAGACTTACAATCATTACAAGAATTACTTACTTGGTGTGATCATAACTAGGAAAGACCAAGAACATCAAGACTTGATCATCAAAGTCCCATCTTCCCTCCATTTTCTCTCTAATAACCGGCCTTCTCATTTTCTCTCAATAATGAGAGAATTATCTAGATAAAACTAGATATAACTAGTTAGGTGACATCTTTGGGCAATGGGCAAGAATGGCCCCTCAAGTTCCATTCCTTCTAATTTGGCCACAAACTAACTTATAACACATATAACAAGTTTAACACTTAGCAACTTAAGCCCCTTAAGTTACACTTCATATTTACATAACCACTTTAGTCATATTTTGACTATCGGGTTTGACTAAAACACAACATATGTTGACTAGCCAATCACATAAAGCCATAATCTATTTTCATCTAGGGTGGGGTCCCAACACCCGGGAAACGGGTCTAACAGCTGATCTATCAGTTGGTCTTGCCACGGGTCAGATAAAAGCAGGTGCACCTTGCCGTGGAGAGCGGTTGGCCAAGTACAATCAGGTAAGGTTTTCATCTCTTATGTCTATACTGTCCCCAGCTTATTTTTTTTTTGGTCTTGGGATATGGAGAAGTAAACTAGTTCCCTGGGGTTTGCAGCTCGAATGTCACTTGTAAGATCACACAAGTGCCAACTGAATTTATATTTAATACCAATAAAACTATTGTTCAGTTTGTATAAACTTTTGGCTTAATCACCTATAGTTCAGCTAGCACGAGTCTTTTATTATTTACTTATAAGTCAACTGTTATCAAGAGTCTCAAACGGATGCACTAAATTACCTCAAATGGATGCACTAAAGTGCCTCAAATGGATGCACTAGGTTCTCTTTATGTTCTCTAATTAATGTTCTCTTTATGTTCTCTGAATCATCTGTAGCAGTCACTAAACAAACGAAGCTCATTCATATTTTCCATAATTTCAGGTATGCCATCACAAAGGCTTTCATTGTAGCCTTCTTGATGACGTTCTTTTCTCTATTTGTTCAGATCTTTTTTTTTTACCAAACTAGGTCTTTTTTTTTTCCGCATGTGTAGATTAATCATTAATGCTCTTATGACGTGTTCTTGACACCTATATAATATGACTGATAAAGTTATTTAATATGGGTGGCAGTATATCGAAGAGACTAAAGAACTTGCAATGAAGGGATTGATGGCTAATAGGCATATACTGGATTTGATTTCAAATGAATTACTGGAGAAGTCAAGGATTACCGGGCTGGTAAGTTTTACATATTGTTAACAGATTGGTTTTCCCCATATGTTGAAATTATGCAAGTGGTTTACATATAAACTGAGATTGTTGAACAATTACAGGAAGTTAAAGAGAAAGTTGCAAGATTGTCTCCAGAGATGTTCGAAGATTTTGTGAAGCCTTTCCAAATAAATGCGGAAGAGGTACGTGAATTATACATGTTTTATTCATTTAAATTGGATTTAACATATGGAAATCCAGTTTTGATATGCTGCTGCTAATGGGTTTGTGACTTTCAGGAAGGACCTCTACCCCACAATGACCGCCTGAGATACCAACCCCTCGACGTTTACCCTGCACCTCTTCACAGATGTTGAACAACATAAAGTCAAATTTTGTATCATTAGATGAATAGAGCTGCTTGAATTTTGTAGAAAATTTATCTTGTTTACTTCTGACTTGATCATGTCTTAATTGTACATTAGCGCACAATAAATATATTGATTTTGTACCAGGCTTTTGCAAACACTTTAATTACCAAGTTCAGTTGGGACGTAAGTTTATGATTGCATATCGAGAGATGCTTTGCATTATGTTGTATGAAATACAGCCTCATATGTAAAACTTCTGATTAGAAATGTATCAAACGGGCAGAAACAGAATACTCCGTATTACATTGTTATATTTGCAACATGCAATATAAATCCCAGAAATCCAAACAAGTACAAGAAACAAGTTCAGAATTCTACTGATACGAAAACACCTTCTAGAATTCGGATGACAATTTCAAACATACAACTTATTTTGACTGATAAATAGCAAGGAAATTACATGGATATCAATAACTGTAATCACCAGTGCGTTGGTAAAAATAAAAGTTGCTATAGAGAAATGAGTCTTATAACACAAATCCACCAATTCCATAAAGCTAGAGCTTGCTAGAAGGTGCAGCTCTAGTGTGTTTTTCTACTACCCGAGAAATCATCTTGACATCATCCTTTGCCATATGACGTGGACGGCTTAACCAAAGTCCTCCATCAACAATAAGGGAAGCATGGATGTTACATAAATGGAAATATAAAAGAGCATGGATGCTCTTATGACGTGTTCTTGACACCTATATAATATGACTTTGTTCAGATATACCGACACCTATTAGCCATCAATCCCTTCATTGCAAGTTCTTCATTCGATATACTGCCACCCATATTAGATAACTTTAGAGGTATTAGTACCTGTAGAGAGTGAGGTAATATAGCACTTATCTTCGTTCATCGAGTAGCCCAAACGGATGCACTAAAGTGCCTCAAATGGATGCACTAAAGTGCCTCAAATGGATACACTAGATTACCTCAAATGGGTGCACTAAAGTACCTCCCGATATGCCATTCTTTATAGAATGAACAGGACTCGCGTGAGTGACCATAAGATATGTCAAACCGCATATCATTAATAAAGCCAGGAACTTTCCTCCACTAATTGATCGACGACTGCAGTAACTTCAGTAACCAACACTTATGGCCTTATACATTTTCCTTCTGATCCTGAACCAGCAACTGAACCTAAAATGTGATGGGTAACTTCGACGTTGGTAACCCAGTCCCGTATGGCTTCTGATCTAGCGTCCTTTAGTGTGGCTGTCCCGGAATGAATTGCTGCTTTAACCTGCATTACATAGACAACATGGTATTTTTTATGTTCAGTGCATCACCAGTCATCAAAATGGACTTAAAACATTAGTTTGAAGTATATGGTTTTATCACCCCTGAATATTAAATCATACTGTCTTAAATTCCAGGTGGGGAAAATGCTGAAGACATGTGAGTTGGGACTTAGGAATTACTAATCCCCATATATCACACATGGAACCTTACATAGAGGTGCCAACGCTAAAGTCAGAATTGAACCATCAAGAAGTAAAGTATAGTTAGAAAGTACCTTCAAGTGATCAAGTTTGTCTACTACACCAAGGTATGTGCCGCGAGATTCTGTGTTGCTGGATTCATGTCTGGTAAATCCACGAACATGCATTTCATAAATGACGAGATCTCGTTGTGCAAATGACAGAGGTAAATCTCCTTCCCAGTCAAACTAAACAAAAGAAAAAAAATGAACATATAACGACTAGATGTCAATAGTAGCAAAATGTGGAATGAGATGCAGCAAGAAAAACAGAATCAATAAATTTATTAAGTGTGGCAATAAGGTAACATGCTGGTGTTATTATATTTAGTAATCAATATAGCTTTTAATTCTAAAATTTCCAAAAGTGTGTGATAAAATGCACTCCCTGTCCAATATTATTTCTCAGCTTACTTTTTAGAACTATACTGTCCCATATATGTCTTGACATAATGACCAGATATTAAGATTAGTGTAAAGGTATCTTCATGAAGTTATTGACTTCAATCTAGTGGTGAAATATTGTGAAATTGCCTTTTCGGAAAGATGGGTATTCAGTATTCTTAATTACCTTTTCAAAGTTTTCACAAAGCATAAATATTTCTTTATCATTCACGTACTTTGTTTTCATAAGGACACTAATGTTCATCCAAGTGATTTGAGAATATAAACCACACATAATAATAGGGTAATCTTTAATTATACTTCTGACTAATAAATCAGTAAACTGAGACAAAAGGAAATTTGTGAGTATCCTTTATGGATTTTGGTGATAACCAATAGACAACATTGAGTAACGTCCATAGCTTATATGATTTTTATGTATTAACAATTAAACTTAATAAATTTAATTGTTCAAGAATGAAATGTCATGCTCTACCTGCTAGTGGATGCAAGAGCATCCGTAACAACTTTTTCTCTTTACCTAGTGTCTATGTTAACAGATGCACCAATCTGTTAACAACAGATGCACCAATCTGTTAACAACAGATGCACCAATCTGTTAAGACAGATACATCAATCTGTTAACAAATAGATGCACCAAGATAAGACACAACAGTTAACAGGAGGACTATGTGAAACACGACCCATTTTTCCACTGATTATGCATACTATGTAACAGAAACATGATTCTTATCATGGAATTACGTGTCAGGCGTTTATAATTTTACGTACAGGAATTACCTGGTCCGGTTACTGTAATGCTTCCAACCAAAATGTGTACTACACTGATGAGTGTGTAAATACTCATCATTTTATACCCATAATAGACACAAAATGACCTAAAACACTGAATTATACTGCAGATATCCTTGGTTTGTGTTTTATGCGTCTCAGGTACTGAAGGATTGAAAACGGAGTGAAAACGATCATTTTTGGATCGACTCGGCAATAATTGTGCATTTGATCAAGTGAAGACGAAAGTCAAAGACAGAGTCAAAGTCAACCCCCAAAATCCCAAAATGACACAAATGGTCCCTGGGAATAATTTCTATTTTTGGCAGCAATAGTCCTTGGATTTTCAAAATATTACAACTTTGGTCCCTAAGATTTAACTAAAATCCAATTCCCAATCCTAAAACTAAACCCAGTTACAAACTTAAATAACCCAACCCACCTTTTTAAACCCAAGCCCAATACATAGCCCAATCCCAAATAACCAACCCAACCCGACCTTTCTTAGTTAACCAAAGGTTTGACTTCGGTCAAACCTTTCTTCTTCAATACCACCCCGCCAAAACCATACCACCCTCACCCACAGTATTTCTCTGCAACACCCACCCCCTCCTCCTATCTCACTTCACCTAACAAGCCAAGGAGCATTAAATGCTTCTTCCTCAGCACACTCAATCAGAGATAGTGGATTTTTCCACTATCTCAATTTTGGCGCCAAAATCCTTTTGAACGACTGAGATCATTTCAAGGGCATCCAAGGGTCAGAAATTGTTCAGAAGAAGATAAGAGATAAATCCCACCTTAGTTTTTGTATAAATAGGGCCAATGTAAGCCTATGAAGGCAGTAGATTTTAATTTAAGTCGTTTATTTTGTTAAGTCCTTAATTAGTTGTAATTCTTGTTTTCAGTATCAATTTAAGTTTGTTTCAAGCTCTTTTGTCTGTACTCAATTCATATTGCACAAGATTCTCTCAACGCTGCCGCCGGTGGCAATATCTTGAATCGTCGACCTAAGGATGTGATTGAAATTTGTGAAAATAAATCAAAAGTTCCTATTTCTCGAAACAAAGTGAATGTTCCTGTCACTCCTGCTTCTTCATCCGGTAACTCATCAGAGTTAGCCGCTCTAACGGACGCAATTCGTTATATGATGAAGGAAATGAAAGAAATTAAGAGTGAAAGTCATAAACCGGAACAAATCAAAGCCATAAGCAAAGTGTGTGAAACTTGTGGTGGCCCGCATGCGTATTACGATTGTCAAGCAACCGATGCTTCTGTTTACCCAGCTCCCGTAGCTGCAGTAAACCACAATAAATATCGACCGCATGCTGAAACTCATTACCGAGCACCAAATGCTATGGTACCACCTGGTTTTCCACCCGTGCCAAATCAAAATAATCAAAATCGCTTTGTCCAAAATCAAGGACAAAATTTCAACAATTCCCAGAATTACAATCGAAACCGGAACAATTTCAACCAGCATCAAGCTCCGAATCAACAAGTTTATCAACAACCTCCTCAAGCTCCTTTGACTAATGATTTCATGAAAATTACTGAGTCCAGCATGCGTTCAATGCAGACTCAAATCAATAATATGAAAGTCGAGTTGCGAAAGGAAATTGATACTACGATGTCTCGTCAAACAAATGAGTTGAAGAATATGATGGGCAGTTTCATGAATATGAACATGAACCAATCTTCTTCATCTTCCGGACGACTTCCGAGCAATACCATTACTAATCCTAATGCTGAGTTGAAAGCCGTCACTACTCGTAGTGGTAAGACGCATAATGGACCCTCGACTCCTATGCCCCCTCCACCGGGGGAAGTGAATCGAGATGCCGAGGTGAAAACGGAGAAAGTGCATTTCTCATGCCCACAAAGTACCGCACACGTCCAACCTCAAAATGTCCAAATTCAAATTCCGGAACCCGATGTTCCGAAGACCAATCCTAAGCCTTCAATTCCATATCCTTCGAGGCTTAATGATCAGAAGCTTAAAGACAAAACGAATCAACAGATGGAGAAATTCTTTAAAATCTTCAGTGATTTACACTTTGACATAAGCTTCGCGGATGCTCTCATTCTCATGCCCAAATTTGCATCTACACTCAAAAGTTTGCTAAGCAACAAGGATAAGTTGTCTGAGATGGCAAAGACCCCACTAAACGAACAATGCTCGGCGGTGCTCCTCAAAAAGCTTCCCGAAAAGCTCGGAGACCCCGGCAAGTTTTTAATCCCATGTGATTTCTTGGGGATGGTTCAGTGCTCAGCCTTGGCCGATCTTGGCGCAAGCATTAACCTTATGCCACTCTCAGTATGGGAGAAATTATCTCTTCCGAAGCTTACCGATACTTGCATGACACTCGAGCTAGCGGACCGTACTGTAACTCATCCGTTGGGAATAGCTGAGGATGTCGTTGTGAAAGTGGGAAAGTTCCATTTTCCCACTGATTTCGTTGTGGTAAACTTTGATGCCGATCCTCGAGTTCCACTCATTCTGGGGAGAGCTTTCTTAAGAACGAGTCGTGCTATCATCGATGTATATGCTGAAGAATTATCCATACGGGTTGATAATGAAGAAGTCACGTTTAACATCAATCAGGACTCTAAACCTCTAACCACCAAATGCAACATTGCTACGGTTAATCAAAAATCTGATTTCGTAATTGCTTCCAAAAGAAGTGATTCGATGCTCTCAAGATTCATGGTTAAGAGTCCTTCACAAAAACGTGCTGAGATCAAAACCAGGGGAATTACCCCTGGTTCAAACAAATGGTTTGAAAGTTGTACTACAGAAGTTAAAAGTGTTTTTGACTACGATGAACAAAAATCAGATATCACATCGGAAGTGGTGAAGATTGCTAGCTCTAAGAGCACACCACTTGTCCCACCTCCGGAATCGGTTTATCGTGTTGAAATTATTGATTCTGTGGATGAAACTTCTAAAAATCCCACTCCTTATTCTACACCAGTCATTTCTGACTCATCCCATCCTTCCCCTCCGCTTGAGGGAAGTGATATCTATATGGAAAAGCTCGAGGTTTTCTTGTTTGATGCTCCAATTTCGCTGGAAATTGTTGAGCCTGATTGTGATCCGGGGGGAGATGCCCCGTTATTAGAAAAATGGTATTTGATGAACCATTATTTTCCCTCCCCCCGAAGAATGTTGTTGTTAAAGATAAGCCGTTAGATCCTCCGGAGCTCAAGCTCGAGGATTTTGTTCCCGAATATGAGAATTTTATCTTTGATACAGCTGAAGAAAGTAGTGGCAATCCCACTCCTCATTCTAATTTTTCTCTCCCGGCTTATGAAGCCTTTTGCTTTGATATCGATCATTCGGAAGAAGTAGGAAGTGGCAGTACCACTTCTCATTCTCAGATCTCTCTTCCCGAGTATGATGCATTTCATTTTGATATGAATGATCTTTATCATGAGGAGTTCTTCAATGAACTCTCTCATATTATACCCCCTCCGGAATATGATCATTTCTATTTTGATCCTGAGGATGATTCTAGTGTGGGGGGAGGTGTTATTAATCATAAGAATGTGCTTATTGATAAAATCATCCCAACCCTCCCTCCCGTTGAAGACAAATTTGCTTCTGATGATGAAGAGTTCTTCCTGATAATCATCATGATATTTTTTCTCTTCATCACAAATGGTGTGATTTCTCTTTCCCTTTTCTCCTATGGGAATGAGGACACTATCTTTGACCCCGGTATCTTCCCTGATAGTTTCTACTGTTAAAATACCGTGGGTATCTCATCGGTGTGGAACTTTCTTATGTTCAAATGTTAATCCAAACACATTGAATAAAAGTCCGATGGAGATGATTCCTTCCACTTGCTTCCCCATGAACCAATGAATTCGGGGTCGAGTCAAGCTAGTGACTCGGTTAACAAAAACATTAGCATTGCATGGGTAACCACCCATGTTTCTGTCTTCTCTCTTATTTCTAACACTAAGTGTGGGGGAAGCCCACTGTGCTGTGCATTTTGTGTGTTGTTTGCTTTTGTTTGCAGGTTTTCCTTGGATTGTGATGATTGTCGGGCCTGTTTTCAATCCAGCCGCCCAATATCCTATCATTTTGCTAACGATTATCTAGGTATATCTTTTTAATCCTTTTTGTGAAAATTGAGATTTCTTTCACACACTTGGCTATTAGTCTTACCTTTTTACGTTCAAAGTAACGGCTTAGTAACTGGTACTTTGAATATTGAGGGCAATATTCAATTCTAAGTGTGGGGGGGGGGGGGGGGAATTCTCTCGAATTTTGTCACATTGTACCTTCTAGTGCCCTAGTACCCCCGTTTTGGCCAAAGTTTTAAATTTTTTTTCGTTTTTTAAATAAGAAATTGCAATAAAAAAGAAGTGTTTAGTCTTGATTAGGTTAGAACAAGGGGAATCCCGACTCTGCCAGAGTATTGATCTGGCTGCTTCCTTAACGTTTAGACTAAGGTTTTACGATATGTGCAAATGAAAATGCTAAGCGTAGAATAGTTGGTTTTCTTTAAGAGCTTATATAAGTAATCTATGGCTTTTCCTCCCAGGAGATAACTAATCTGACTTAATGAGTGCTTATTTTTCAAACTTTTGAACACACAAAATCATTTTTCTTTACGATTTTGAAAAATACTAGTTCAAAGCTTTATTTAAACTTCGGAACAAGCATATGTCATAATAATGTAAAAGTTTAAGTAATAAATGTATGTGCTAAAAAGGTAAGGTTCAAGATCGGCCCTTGGATCCTTATTTTCGGAAGGCGTTTAGGTCTTGGCTACCCTCTTACACCGGCCCTTGGACCCTTAATTCTGAATGGCGTTAAGGTCTTGGAACTCTCCGTTGTAACGACCCTTGGATCCTTTATTCCATGAAGGTTTAAGGTCTTGGTTCCCGTGAAACTCCGTTAGTTTATATTGTTTCAAGTTAAGTAAAAAAAAAAAAAAAAAAAAAAAAAAAATGAAAAAATGAAAAGAAAAAAATTAGAATAAAATGGAATGATATTGCAAAATGCAATGAATTTTGAAGCTTGCTTGTTGTGAATTTTAAATCTATCTTTCAGCTAGTATTAGTCAAAGTTTTATAAAAACGTCAATTTTTGTTATCAAAAATTTGAAAATCAAGCACAGTCACCTAAACTTAAATATATGCGGGAGTGAAAAGTTAAGTTTCGGCTTACATAGATTATTGATATAAGTAGTGTTGGCATTTTACAAAAGCATTTGCACATTGAGTTTAAGCTTAGTTGGGAGTATCAAAAAGAGGATGACGATTACAATTCCCTGGAGACACCCAGTTTGTGTGAATCCTGTTCCGTGATACCATTTTTGGAAATCAAGCATGTTATATATTTTGTTCTAAGTTTAAATTTCTGGCATTACATAGAAAATCAAAACGGGGTATACTTGGTATTCTTTTGATCCTTTCATTACTTCATATGATCGGATTGCTAGGGACTAGCAATAGCTTAGTGTGGGGGATTGATGAGTGTATAAATACTCATCATTTTATACCCATAATAGACACAAAAATGACCTAAAACACTGAATTATACTGCAGATATCCTTGGTTTGTGTTTTATGCGTCTCGGGTACTGAAGGATTGAAAACGGAGTGAAAACGATCATTTTTGGATCGACTCGGCAATAATTGTGCATTTGATCAAGTGAAGACGAAAGTCAAAGACAGAGTCAAAGTCAACCCCCAAAATCCCAAAATGACACAAATGGTCCCTGGGAATAATTTCTATTTTTGGCAGCAATAGTCCTTGGATTTTCAGAATATTACAACTTTGGTCCCTAAGATTTAACTAAAATCCAATTCCCAATCCTAAAACTAAACCCAGTTACAAACTTAAATAACCCAACCCACCTTTTTAAACCCAAGCCCAATACATAGCCCAATCCCAAATAACCAACCCAACCCGACCTTTCTTAGTTAACCAAAGGTTTGACTTCGGTCAAACCTTTCTTCTTCAATACCACCCCGCCAAAACCATACCACCCTCACCCACAGTATTTCTCTGCAACACCCACCCCCTCCTCCTATCTCACTTCACCTAACAAGCCAAGGAGCATTAAATGCTTCTTCCTCAGCACACTCAATCAGAGATAGTGGATTTTTCCACTATCTCAATTTTGGCGCCAAAATCCTTTTGAACGACTGAGATCATTTCAAGGGCATCCAAGGGTCAGAAATTGTTCAGAAGAAGATAAGAGATAAATCCCACCTTAGTTTTTGTATAAATAGGGCCAATGTAAGCCTATGAAGGCAGTAGATTTTAATTTAAGTCGTTTATTTTGTTAAGTCCTTAATTAGTTGTAATTCTTGTTTTCAGTATCAATTTAAGTTTGTTTCAAGCTCTTTTGTCTGTACTCAATTCATATTGCACTAATTTTAACAGTTAATGAAAATCCAAGTTTGTCACTTAATTCGAATTATGCTAAGTTACTATTAAATAAGTTCACCAGTATTCCTAACCATTTATATAAGCTTATGAAAGCTCTTCATAGCTTTTGGTAAGTTTATATTAGATAGAACCAGATCAATTCAAGAAATTCAAGAGAAGTCAAAGAAAGTCAACCTGTGGTCCAATAAGCAGTTCTGGAAGGAATAAGCTGTATTGGATGAGCTTGTTTGGTTTTCTAGCTTGTTTTTGACAAGCTAGTGTGTTACTGATCTTTTAGTTCCATGTTCTATAGGCCATATCAGTTGTAAGCTATTTTCCAAGTTTTGCATTATTTCCATATTACTGTACTAGTGCTTATTTATAGCTTATCTCAGTTGGTTTATGCTTATTAGTGGTATTTAGAAGTATTTGTGTTCATTTGATAGCTTATTTCCCACTTAAACTTAATAATCATAAAATAGCTTGAAATCAGTCAATTAGCTTATAGCTTATTGCTTGTTTATTTCCACATTAGAAGTTGTTCAGTATAGTTAAAATAAGCTAGTGAATCAGTTTAAGTCAGAATTATAGTTAAAATTGGTGTGTTACTTTGAAAACCACATGTCAGTCCACACAAAGGACTGTTTGGGTTAAAACAGTCAAAGGGTCAAACCAAGGTGTCACTGCTCATTGACACTTTGCCCAACTTTGATCTTGCATTAAATTGGTAATATAAGCTGTTTGTATGATTTTTAGAGTTAAATGGATTGTTTTGATGGTTTTGAGCCAACTGTGGAAATCATAGAACTTGGACTGAGCAAATAAGCCATATTAAGCCATAAGCACTTTTGGCACTTAACCTTGGCTTCTCTGAGGTCCTTTTAGTCCAAGGAATTAATACTCAAGAGTTGGTTTAATCTCAGTTGATTTGTGCACATCTGCACAAGTCTACACAACTCTGCACAACCAAATCCATATGCAGGTCTGCACAATTTTTCTAGGCTCAATTTAAGTTCTTAATTGTTTTAGTTTAAACTTAAATTTTGGATTTCTCAGTAGTTTGATAGGTGATATTTGCTTATTTCCATTTCCAGCCCATAGCTTAGCTTATTTAAGCTTTAAATTAAGCTAAAAAATCCCCTATCTACATAAGCATATACTGAGAAATCAGTATATACTTGCTTTGAATAGCCCTTTTCTCAGCTTATTTTTAAGCCCTAAATAAGCTTTATTTGATCTGATTTTTGGTTTTATATGATCCTCAGTAGGTGAATTTTAATAATCATCAGTTTTTGTGGAATTTAGTAATCATTTTAGTGCTTAAAAATAAGCTTGAAAGTGCCTAGAAATCCAAAAAGTGCCCTGTGCATCAGTCTCTCTTTTTGGCTTATTTGTGATTATCAGTGCTTATTTTTTGGTACTTGTGACTTATTCAGTTGTCATTTAGTTTATTGTTGGTTATTAAGCTTATTTCAGTTTCTATTTTGCTTATTTGATAGCTTATAGCTTATTTTGATCCAAGCTTGCCTTATTCTCTTTTTAAACCCACTGATCAGCAAAACATAAGCTCATTCTGAGCTTATTTGTGAATTTCATAAAAAGTGTTAGTAGTGAAAATTGCTTATCTCATTGTGCTTAATCAGTTTCAATAAGAAAAATCAAAAAATAAAATAAAAGCAAAAAAGTGACAGACCTGGGATTCGAACCCTGGTCTGCCCACTCACACACCACACACTTAACCATCTGCCCTTGGGACTTTATCAATAATAACCGTGCACCCTTTTTTATTTAACCTTGTTTTTTCTAATTAAGCTTATTTTTCTATTTTGCTTATTATCAGCTTATTAGAATAAGCTGATACCTTGTTCATATTTTTCCTAGGTCTGTCATATCATTAATTAATATAAGAAAAAGTTTCAGAATTTTTAGAATAGTTTTAGTATTTTTAATTAATTTTTCTTTTAAGTTTAGTTTTAAATTCATAATAAAAAATATAAAAGTCAGAAAAATATAAATCTTTGTTCTAAAATTTTCTTTTATTATTTAGGATTTAAGAAAAATAATTTGGTACTTGTAGGGTTTAATTTTATAGATTTCACTTTTTAATCCCGTTTTAGAATTCCCGTAACGCGTTTTTAATATAATTTGTTAATCTTAAATTTTCTTGTGAGAATTTGTTCTCATTTGTTAAATTAGAATAAAAATAAAAAGCAAAATTCCTTATCCACTCATCAGTCACTCTAATCCCAAACCTTAAACGATTGCCCATTCACACCTCGTTGGGACACGACCCGGGTAATCACTTACCTGGTATCACACATATCACAACGTGAGTTTTTGCAAGTTAGCCTTTTTCCTAAAGGGTTAATTTGTCTTTATTCACGTGTATCCGTCTCAGAATATTTATATATACACTTTTGCACGGATCAAATTTTGGCGCCGCTGCCGGGGAGGTTGTGTTGCGACAATATCGTTGAGATTTTTAAACGATTAGTGACTTGAGATCCTTCTTTCAGAAGTTTCCACTTTCATAAACCCATATAAAATACAAAAATAATTTTCTTTTCTTTTATATATATAATATCATATAAAAATAAAAAAACCCAAAAACATTTTCCGTTTTATTGTAAAATAAAAGATAAAAGCAAAATTAATATAATATTCCTTAACTTTGGTATTATCATAATAAGTTCCCAAACATCAGATTAAAACTTGCCTTTGTGTCGCTTGCGAATTCGGCTCACCTTTGATTGATAAACAAACTCTAACGGAGGTTTCAGGAGGTTTGACATTAAATTGTCGAACCGAAAGAAGCGGGTTTTTAAGGAGCATTTATTGCCCACCTTTGCTTCTCCGCCACTCTGTGCGTTTATCTTTTAGAGAGCTACCGTACGCTTGTTGATTTAAGGTTTTAAGTTCCTGGTGTTTTGCTTCGATCTTGATTTAATTGAATTATTTTATTTACTAAATTGCCTCAAACGGATGCAGTAGATTGCCTCAAACGGGTGCACTAAACATACAAATGGATGCCCTAATTTGTTAATCGATGCACTAAACATACAAATGGATGCCCTAATGTGTTCATCGATACACTAAACATACAAACAGATGCACTAAACATACAAATGGATGCCCTACCATACAAACAGATGCAATAAACATACAAAAAGATGCACTAAACATACAAATGGATGCACTAAACAGATTTCAAATTAGTTCCAACGATGCACTAAACATACAAATGGATGCCCTAATGTCTTCATCGATGCACTAAACATACAAATGGATGCCCTACCATACAAACAGATGCACTAAACATACAAACAGATGCACTAAACATACAAATGGATGCCCTAATGTGTTAATCGATGCACTAAACATACAAACAGATGCCCTAATGTGTTCATTGATACACTAAACATACAAACAGATGCACTAAACATACAAATGGATGCCCTACCATACAAACAGATGCACTAAACATACAACAGATGCACTAAAAATACAAATGGATGCACTAAACAGATTTCAGATTAGTTCCAACGATGCATTTTATTCCTTAAGTTTGTCAGTTAATGCACCAACCATACACTATCGATGCCTTAATTTTGTAACCAAATGCTCTAATCATTCTAACAGATTCCATAACATTAATTGTTGATGCATTAATCAAACAAACAAATGATGAAACATGTGACGAGATGCTCTAATAATACACAATGGATGCATTAATCTATATCGCGATGCTCTAATCTAACAAAAATATGATGTAAATTAAATTCATTATAATCTAATCATCTACACTTGTTTTCATAATGTTTATACTGATGCACTTATTCATACAAATAAATGCTATAACATATTATTTACTCAGATGCACTAATATTCATTAAATATCATTCCATTCCACAATAACACTTATTATTTTATAATTGCACCAGGATTCAGTTTCATCAATTGCACCAACTATTTTCATGGTAACTAGCACATCGATCAAACAAACAATCCGTCTACCCTCCCAACAAAAGTACTTCTTTGCTCCTCCATTGATGCGCTGCATCATTACATAACTTGTTGAACGTCTTACGTCACAACCATTCACTAGCACAACCGGTCCATGATTCTACCCTAAACATACCACGCGCCAGAAACACAACACTCAAGCAAACATTATCTAACAACAGCTACTCACATTATTATACATTCATACCTAAGAAAGCATCCAACAATATAATACCGCCGAAAACACACACAACTTTCCATCACAAAAACGCCGAACACAAACTCTTTAATCAAAAAGCTAAAATTATCCACAACAATAAATACAGAGTACTTAACATTCATATATATAAATTAAATATTCCAACAATTAATTACGCCTATCCTCAATTCGGTCCACAAAATCAATGCAATCAATACAATCAACAAAGAAATAATATAACAAATGAAAAGAGTTTAAATAAAAATTACCGAGATCACCACCGCGTTTAGCGGAGCTGCAATCAGAGTAACGAGAAGCGACGTCATCAAAATTAGATTTACCAGAAATGATGTCGTCACGCAAGGCTTTAAGCTGAGAGACAGCAGCCTCGCGAGTAGTATTAGTAATGATACGACCTTCTGGATCCTTCCATGATGCTTTTCTACGAGATCCTTGATGTTTTATCAATATATGTGATGCTGTTGTGGTGCATTGGTGATTGGCTATGGTGATTGGCGGCGGTGCGATGGCTGTGTGGTGGTGGCGATATAGATGGTGGTGGTGGTGATGTAGATGGCGATGGTGGGATGTAGATGGTGATGTTGTGTTCGCGATATATCTGATTATAAATGATGCAATATTGCAATCTTCCCTAAAGTTTCATTTTCTACGCTAAAGTTATTTTCCCATTAGTTATTGTTCTTTTTTTCATTTTTTACCCTAAAGTTTCAGATGTGTTCGCAATCTACCCTATAACTTTTTTTCTCACTTTTCTATCTAATTACACTTTTCTCTAGAACCGGACCCTATATGTGTATATATATATATATATATATATATATATATATATATATATATATATATATATATATATATATATATATATATATATATATATATATATATATATATACTAGATGTCGAAGCCCGCCCGATGGGCGGGCATGACTTGTAATTATAATTTTGATTGTGTCAGTTAATGGAAAATTATTTTTATCGACGTCGATTTCATTTAATTTTGTTATGGTATTTGTTTACGTTTAAAAAAATTTAAGAGAAGGTGAGGTTGGCGTAAAAGAAGATTTGTGTTGTTATTTTTTAAGTTTGAGTAATTTTTATATTGTTAGTTAACTGGAAATTATTTTTAAGGACGTTGAATTCATCTTTGTCATATTTTTCTATAGCGAAAGAAGGGTGGTATAAAATGGTTGGAAAGTGTACATGTTAAAAGAAAGGTTCGTAAGCTTATTAATATTGTTGACATATTTTACTATAGCGAAAGAAGGCAAGTAAAAAACGGCTTAAAAGTGACAAAGGAATAAATTAAGTAACGGTTAATGAAGTACGAACATCGTAAAATATTTATATAGTGACTAAAAAACAAAAAGAAATGAATAGTAATCTAATAAGAGGAAATAAAACTTAATAAATTATCCGCTATTACAAAGTATATGCTTTTAGTTCAAATGCGAAATAAAGACTTAAACATTGAGAATTGAATCAAACCTAATAACAACACCTTTTCCTTGTGCATTCTTCCCCTACACACTCCTACGGTGGTGCAACTCTTGCAAGTGTAGAGGGTGTTTGGGTATGCTTGTAAGAGGTCGCCAATGTGATAATTAAATTGCTAGGAAAAAAACAAAGTATTTAAAACAATCATGGGAACATCATGGATTAAAGAGTGGTTAAGGGTTAACAATATTATGCATTTGTAGATAGGAGCTCATTTTCTACATCATGTATTGGAAAAAAGGAAAGGGACGGTATGTTCAAGAACAATCATATTCTTAATAAATGTCTTGCTTTCGAGAAGGTATTGATATTGTTCACGTGACTCACCATGACATAAGAAAAGAAAGCTTGAAAATTACCAGGAAAAAATGTATCATACTATATGCCAATGCATGATCTTTCCAAACAACATATCGCCTGCTTAAAAAGGATTGTATTATAAAATCTAGAAAATATGTAAATATACCAATTCTATCAGAGTAAAAGAAAGAAATCACACCCGTTCTCTTATTGATGCCAATAGCCCATCATTCCACTGTTCTGTGTATGAACAAAGTTTTGTGACGTAAAACGAAATAGTCTTAGCTAACTAAATTTGTGACAGCAAAAGATAGAAAAGAAATTGTAACAAAACCTACTATGAGTTTGAGCAGCCCGTGCAGCCTCAAATTCCATCTGTAGACGCTTGAAAATCATTTTATCAGAATCTCTAAAAAGATTTTGGTTGAAAGAAAACATACCATCAACATAATTAATTCAATGAGCAATCTGAAACAACCCTTAAACGTAGTCATTCTAACATGAAATCCAAAACAGCCCCCATAAGTAGTATAGATAAGCACTCCAAAACAGCCCTTCAAAATACATATCTAATAAGCAATTTACCTATAAGCAGTTCTATAAGAAATACCGAACAACCACTAAATTAGCCAAGAGAAATAATTACCTCGTACCACTGTTAATCAGTGAAGATATTTAGCTTTAGTATGTCAAAATTTATTTAGATAACAATGTACTTCACAAATATATCAAGCCATGTATGCATTATATGCATTTGTTATATAGGAATTGTAGTAACCAACTGTGAAGGCACATCAAGCCAAGTATGCATTATATGCATTTGTTCTATAGGAATTGTAATATTCAAGTTGCTTCAATCAGGCAACACTTCAGTGCTACATATGATCATTATTCAAACAAATACATTTATATAGTATTTGATGAATCTAAATATCAAATTATTTATTGAATGGATTAACAACGAAAAGAAATGAATGTTCATCCGATATGAGAAACTAAAAGTTATTAAAGTATCCGCAAGAACAAAGTATATGTTGTCAGTTTAAATGTGAAATAAATGTCTTTTGGACCAAATATTATACGAATTATGTTAGCACCACTACTCTCTCTTACCTCTTGTATCATACCATTCAGTAGATATAGCATTTATGTTGGTTCGTCTTAACTCAAATCGATATCATAGAACATAATTTTGGCATATATATTCAATATAATAACAGAACAAAACATAACATTATACAGTTACTGTGAAAGGCTAAAGTGGCACCTTGACGTATTTATGGCTACAAAAATAATTGAACTTGCATACTTGGTAGCAAAACATATTTGTTGAAATGTCAAGAGACTATAAAACTTTCACTTTGGCTTCTACCTAGAAATTAGCATGTAGCATAAAAAAATGTATCTAATCATGTATTTATAAGGTTTATGAATAACCATGTAAACTGGATCATTTAGTTCTTGTATAGGAGGAAATGAAAGTACGTTACTTTTTTTAGCACTAACCATGTGGCAAGTAATTACACAAAAAGTTGGCAATCACAACATTCCTTGTTAGGATATGACTCATTTTTAAGGTCAAATTGAGTTTTTTTGTTTGACTTTTTAAGTTCAAAATGATTTATTTTTGTTTGACTTGTTAGGATACGACTCATTATCTTGGTTTAGTTTAACTTGCTAAGGTCAAAAACTCCAAATGACTATTTTTGTCATGTCATTTATTAACTTTATAAGATAGAGTTAACAACTTTATCGAAGCGTATTAAAAATACTGTAATAAAAGGATCCTATGCATTGAATTTGTAATAAAATCTAATATTATACATATCAAAAGTCAACCTTTTTTTTGTTTGAATGATTAAAAAGTTACCTTCTGAGTTGGAGCAGACCCTTTGTGAGCCCAAGTATGATGAGGCAGATGCACACCCATTGGAAATTCAGTGTCTGGCATGCCTTTTAATGAACGTTGCTTGATGTTTGCCTAACGCAATATCATACACTCATCATCAGTTATCATTCCTTTTGAATTTACAGACCATAAGACGTTGGCTTGCTATATGATGTGCCTAGATAATCAATCAAAATTGTATGTCATGAAGAAAGAAAAAAGAACAACATTCAAGATTATGGTTTATAGTGAAGAGGATGTACTTGAGGGGAAATTGGGCGCAATCGATACTTTCCCATTTGAAGTTGCTTGTGTTCCTTGAGATGGTATACTGAGTTCCAAGAAAGAAAAAGTTCAAATACTCTTGTGGCTCACATTCATTTGAATTTGGCTGTGTTCCTAGCATTAGCTTCAACAAACGGGCTGCTTATGCGTTTAAACTCGTTGCATAATTCACCAAACTCTGACTGTCAAAAAATTTGTCACCCTCAAACTTTTCAATGGCACAATCATGAGTCACTTTGATTGCTTTAGATTCATTTGCTACTGCAATAGATTTTCAAAATTATTTGATATTTGATGTCAGCACATGGAATTTTTCATCGAAAATAATAGAAATTAACCTTGTAGACAATCTACCATCGACAGATTTCTAGTTTTCTACTATTAACATTTAGCCAGAGTTTGTTAAGCTTTTTTTAACAGCTTATCAGCTTGCTGAATTTTGCTTTCAATAATAAGAACTTGACAGCTTTCGAGTTCTTATAAAGTTTGCAGTCCGTTTGTGAGTGTCATTAACAGTAGGGTAGCCACATCTAATAAAAAGTTGAAACTTCAAGCCAATAGACTGCAAATGCCTAAATATAGAGGGTGTTGCCTAATTTCAAAATAGAGAAATTATTAAAGGTGGCAAAATAGTCGGTTAGTCAATGACTCAAAAGATGTTGATTCAAATGAATAACTGCTTTTTATTGGTCGTGGGTTATTGGCCAGTTTTAGATAGTAAAAGGATGTTTTAAAATGACTATAAATCATTACAATAACAATTTAATATTAAAATAAAGCGAATTTCGACCCGTGTGACTCGTTCGACCCATTTGACCTGCTTTATTTTGCCTATTATAACAAAAAAAAAAAAACACTTCTAGCTAGGTAAATGTAAAAAGGATTTAAGTAGCCTACAATATGGTCTGCAATAACCAACTTCAATGCGGGATAATTTTGCTAATCTGTATAGTTTGAGTCGGCAATAAACACTCCATAGTTACATATTACTCGAATTAAGTGGTTGATCACTACAAATTAAAGTTACAGATGAAACATACTTTGTATCTTTCTGGCAAGCTGTGACAAGTTTTAGATTTTAGAAAATAGCTTCGAAAGTGTTTCCAGTTATGCTGTTGTTCACTTGAAAATAAATCAATAAAAGATTAAAAAAAGAGATGTGTAAATAAAATGGTTATTAATTGTATAAGCTTCTACTTTCAGGTTCGACGAACCTGCATGTTTGAGTGATATCCACTTGTTTTTTTTATAAACCAAGAACCATAATCATGGAGTTGATACTCCTTATATCTAATCATAGAAAAAAAATTAACAACACATGACACGCTTCTTAGTCTACTTACTTAAACTTAATATGATACGTAAAGTGTGCATGTGATCTTACCTCAACCCAGCTACGTTGTGACCAGAACCATCAACTGTTGTGATAAACCTATAAGTTATACAAATTAGTTAAATTTCCATGTTATAACTGGGTACTATGAAACCATGTATCTACCGAGTAAAACACTTACACCAATACCGTAAAGACAAAGGATCCCCACCATAATCAAGCATAACATGAGCAAATACTGCAAATTAGCTTTATAAATAAAGAGTAGAATTTACGGATTCAAGTAAGAAGTAGACTCACACCAGATGTTGGAGGTGATGGAAAAACATAAGCAACATATGAAGTACTTCTTGCCAATAGGGTGACAGAAGGGACTTTTTCTTCGTTGAAACGCTTGAGTTGAAGCCTTAAAATCCCTTTTTACTAAGCATTATGTATATAGAATTCTAACATGTCAACCAAACCTAATCAATTGACATATACCTGCAAACTTAATTCATTTGTACATAAAAAAAAGTCATAATGTGTTTAAGTAATCACACAATATTCGTGTATAATTGCAAACTTAATTCCTGCATAATATATTAACCACAATTTTATTGCTGCCAATCATAGATTGATTGTTTGAGCACTTCAACGAAATCACCATACTCAGTTTTAGTTGTACACAAACATTTGATAGTACCCAAACACTTTAAACTAATCAGCTTCAACATGGCATCTGAATCATCAGATAGTCAACTCATATCGCAGTGGCAAATAGACAAACACTCTATATTGAACTGATTGACATTCGTTCATTGAATATTTTAAAATTTAGTCGACTCCTTGTTTTCCAATGATTTCCAAACACTATTTTCCTGATTATTTACATTTTGCAATCCCAAACACCCTCATGATCAAATGGTTTTTGCAATTGATTGAGTTGGTGTTCTCGTTTAGTTCCTGTAATGGTTTTTGCAATAATGTTAATGAACAAATGAAACCCGTTGGTTAAGCCTATTACTGCGTTTGCTTGTTTGCCATTATAACATATTTCGATACAGACGTATTCTATAGTAAAAAAAACAGCAGAATAAAACCGACTAACAAACACACTGTTATCAAACGATGGTTGCTAATAATCCCCGTTCAAAATACTGAAAAACATATTATTTGGAGGTCATTAATTATCAAAAACATCATGTTAAAACATATAACTTGACTTTTTTCATTACTTGAGAGAATAGCTAAATACTCTAAACCCTTTTTCGGAAATAAAAAATTCTCAGGCTTCAAGTTTCTATGCATAATTCTCATAAAAGGAAGATAACAAATAACTTACATGACAAAACTAATAATTTGTGTAGCAACTTTCATAGCAACTTTTTCACAGCCCGACCCAATACAATTAAAGTCACATTTGTCCTGGTACCCATGCAAACAACATCAAGTATGTTTTTAACTTACCTGAAGATGAAGCCCCCTAAAATAGATTATCCATCGGCCGGTTAAAAGCAAGTCCATTTTGGATTGCCTTCATTTCATAAACCACAGGGATGATTAGAGCCAAATTAGACACGGCAACTTGATCTCTAACTCCATAGTATAACCTCCGGAACCATCCATTCTGCCTGTGAAACAGATTTACCACACTGAATTTTCACTAAAAATCTTGGTGTTGCATAACCATCAATAATAATAAAATAACTTCAATTCTACATATATTGCATAAACATTAAGGACTGTATCATAACATATATTAGCGCACCCCTCATTTAAAAAATAATATAAAATAAAGCCATTCTGATACAGTAACTCAAATCGGCCTTATCTTAATCCTGAACCATTTTCAATCTCTTCCTTACGTAATTTTTTATCCTATGAATGTTTTTTCTTCATCCAGCAAGCTTTTAGCCAGGCTTGTCATAAATGAATACTTGGTGCCTGTAATGTTGTCTCAATATTCACATGGCCTTAATTTAGCCTTTTTAATATGTGGGTAGCCTATGTACACATTATCCCTTTATGATAATAGCAAAGTTCACTGACCTGGGCCCAGTTGAAACCCTCCATCACAAGCTGATGAGCTCTTGAGATGAGACTCAATCCATTTGTGTGGTTAAATTGAGATGCTATATCTTGTCCAAATGTATAGCCAGCTCCACGGGGAGAAATTCCCCACCCACATCTGTCATCTGGATCAGACCACAAGAGATCACACATTGGACCTTCATGTGGGACCTATACAAAGTCACCAAAAATGCTTCAGTAAAGGGAAATCACCAATTTCAGTAGGACAGACAGGACTAATGATACACGAATTAAAATCAGCAGTTTCTACACTCAATGAAATACAAAGGTCCTTCATGTGGGACCTACAAAGTACCTCTTGTATGCGGTCTAATGCTCGGATATTGTCTAACGTATCCAAGGATGGTGAAAGTCCTCCATGCAAGCACAAGATCTATGAAGCAATTGAATTCATTAAGCATGGCCATAAGATAATAACTTACATGACAAAACTAATAATTTGTGTAGCAACTTTAATAGCAACTTTTTCACAGCCCGACCCAATACAATTAAAGTCACATTTGTCCTGGTACCCATGCAAACAACATCAAGTATGTTTTTAACTTACCTGAAGATGAAGCCCCCTAAAATAGATTATCCATCGGCCGGTTAAAAGCAAGTCCATTTTGGATTGCCTTCATTTCATAAACCACAGGGATGATTAGAGCCAAATTAGACACGGCAACTTGATCCCTAATCCTTGCTCTAAAAATTAAGCAGAGTGACGTCTAACTCTATAGTATAACCTCCGAAACCATCCATTCTGCCTGAGAAACAGATTTACCACACTGAATTTTCACTAAAAATCTTGGTGTTGCATAACCATCAATAATAATAAAATATATATATATAAATAAGGTTTGAATGGCGAAGAAGACTCAACATAAGAACCTCGACTATGAATTCTTGGTTCCCTTGTTGGCCACTCAGGTTGAGCTTTTTTACAGCAACCAACTGTTCATAACATTTAATTATCAATGTTTACAATATAAGCACAGTCACAAATAGACATTTTAAAGCATCAGAGAAAAATATGACACTCTCACTACTGAAAAAAAAAAACTACTTACAATAAAAGGTCTAAAGTGCATCTACGATTCAAAGAGTGCGTTTAAATGTGTAGTTAAGCTGATGATCGGTTTTGAGTGTCCGCGTAAAATTGATTACAGTATAATTCTGAGATATATGTAAACTAACAAACCAAATCTACCTAGCTATAGGGGAGGTGTGTTTGGATACGCCTTAAATATCTATAATCAGTCCTGAGTGTTGGGGTTAGGTTGTATACGGATTACATTTGGATGATCGGGTCATGAGTAACCTAAAGCTAGCAAACAACTATCAATCACAACATAAGATTTTGTAACGCAAATGTACATATATTAAGATATAAAAATGATGATGAGTGTGTTTATGGGTTAATAAACTTGTTTTGACCCGTTTTCTATATCCCCATATTAGAATGTGTTCCTACTGAGCTCACGAACCATAAAGCTCATACGTGGGTCCTTCTGTTGGTTGTTTGATAGCTCCTTGTGTCGGCTAAAGTAAAGATCATTAATTCGCTTTGACTTTGTCCCCTCCCCATTGTAAATTCAGTGCCATTCTTGTGCAGTTTTCATTTGTGAATGCAAATGCGTTGGCTGGTTTCGTGACAAAAGTGTTGCCATTTGGCCATTCATTGTGTACACGAAATTAGCATCCACTGCAAGTGCTGCAAAAATAAACAGAAATTGGTTCTAGGATCGCTTGTATGCAAAATTACTTAAAAGTAGCATGACGGCGGGTTGGTTTATAATGTGATATATAGCCAAACAAAATCATTATGAAAACTTGATAGATTATAATTAACCAAATTATAAAACCAATAATCATGATGGATGATTTCTTCATAACGGATACAGATGATGAATACCTGGGAAATCAAATAAGAGAAAAAACATAAATCATGTTTTAAACGATTAAAAAATTAAAAAGAAAAGCATACCTTTACAATCATGTTCTTATATTAATGATTTGCACACACAGGAACTTCTTCACTGTCCTCAAACGTGTTTACAGATTGATGAACGGACATGGATAGTTGTAGAGATTTCTCTGATTCTTTGATATGTTTAGGAAAAAGGCTGCAAAGGAAATAAAGATATTAGGGTTTTTGAGAAAAAGGATTAAAACTGAATTATATCTTTTTAAATGCGTATTCCAACTAATTGTATTTGGATTAGCAGTAATAATTAAATTAATGCAGTCCTTTAAAGATTTAGAATTGCAAGATATAAATCAAAAGATGTGTTGGTCTAGTGGTTGTATGGGAGTTAATCTTTCAAACAACTCAAGGTTCGATCCTTTTTTTTTGAACGGCCAAAAACTATATATATATATATATAGGCCCAGCAAGAAGCTGGAGGAAAAACATACAACCGACGGAAACACTACCCCAAATTAAAAAACAGGAAAGAAAACATCAAGCTTACTATAAGCCCAAAACATCAAAATTCTTCCAGTTTTCCCACGAAATATTGGCCGAACCAACTCTATGCGTAATCCAAAGGAACCCATCTTCTTTGATCAAATCGACAGTAGCTCTCACCGGGACAGATTTACCTTCGAAAACCATTTTGTTGCGGGCATCCCATATACGCCATATCGTAGCAACAACTACCATGAACACGATCTTCTTCCATCTATTACTCCCCGGGCTCTCCAGAATCTTCGCAACAAAATCGGAAAATGAAAACTCATCCGGGGGCCAAGGAATCCGCATCCAGACCAGGATGTTCCACCAAATGCATCTAGTAAAAATGCATCTCGCAAAAATGTGATCCACATCCTCCGAACAATAGTTGCAGCGATCACAAACCGTACCATCTAGAAGAACTCCGCGACTAAAGAGGCCTTCCTTAGACGCCACTCTGCCCTTCAAAGCTCTCCACAGCAGCAGCTTATGCTTAAATGGGGCCCAAGAACTCCAAGGAAAGTCAGGTTCCACGTCCAAGATTCCCAAACCTGCCGCAACAATATCTTTACGAAGCTCCTTGATAGAAAATTTTTCCCCAACATTGTTACTCCACATCCACTGATCCTCCTTTTTTCCAATCTTGACCTGCTGAATTGAAGCAATTAAGCTCCCAACTTCATTCACTTCCACTCCCGAACTCGGATTTCTGTACCAATATGGGGTATTTTTTAAATTAATTAATACCGAATTTTAGCTCATTTAATACATGCTTAGTTGGCACTAGTTTATGATTATGTGGCATTATTATGATTATGTGGCATTGAGGTGGCATTTATGTGGCATTATCTACGTGTAACGCCTTCTATTATATATAATGTATATATATATATATATATATATATATATATATATATATATATAATTATATATATATATATATATATATATATATATATATATATGTATGTATGTATAAATATGTATATGTATATATATTTATATATATATATATATATGTATATATATATATATGTATATATATATATATGTATATATATATATATATATATATATATATATATATATATATATATATATATATATATATATATATATATATATGTATATATATATATGTATATATGTTTTACTATTATGCCCTTTTTGAATTATATAAAAAGATTTAAAAATACTAAATTTATATATATATATATATATATATATATATATATATATATATATATATATATATATATATATATATATACTAGACTTCAAAGCCCGCCCAATGGGCGGGCATGACTTTTAATTATAACTTTGATGTTTTAGTTAACTTAAAATTATGTTTTAAGTTTGTTATCTTAAATACAATAAAATATTTCATGACTTTTAATTAACTTCAGTGGACCATCTTTTAACTTCAGTGGACCATCTTAAAGTGACCCGTCTGACACGTGTTTTTTTTAGTGGGATGACCCGAGCCTCTATTCATAATTATAATTTTGATGGTGTTAGTTAACATAAATTTATTTTTAAGGACGCCGATTTCATGGCCGTGAAAAAAGCATACCACAGATAGCAAAAAACAAACTTAAACCGAGTACAAAAACCATAGAATGAAATGCATCACCTGATACAAAAACCCACCTGACCCGTGCCTTTTAACTTCAGTGGCCCATCCTAAAGTGACCCGTCTGAACCGCGTTTTTTTTAGTGGGATGACCCGAGCCTCTATTCAAAACAAAGAAAAATCACTTTGATGACATGAATGAATATAAAAAATAGTATAGTTGAGCTATAAATTTTTGAATGATGTTCAAGTGTGTTTATTTTTGCTTTTTCAATACGCATACAATGTGATCATGATTTAGATTTTGTCTATGCTCATTGTCCTATACTGAGTTGCATAAGAAACACTACAACTCGTGGTAAGTGCTAACACGATCCCTTGTCATCTTAGTCATCCACCATCTTTCCTCATTGTGACTCACATGTGTAAGATGACCGTATTACTTTTGTGAAATGTATGACCATTGATTCATTTGAGTTATTCAAGTTTTTGACTATTCAAATCAAAACAAATTCTTAATAATTATGAATTATATTGCTCAATGCCACAATGCTCATTAAAATATCAGCACAATAATACCAACAGTAATCTCGACCTGCATTTAACAAAAAGAAATCAACCATATCATCCCACATGTCATCGTCACTCATGTTATGCTTGCGTAAATTCTCTCTATCATAAAAAAAATAGACTTACAAAAACTATTATGCAGCAGACTTTGACAATCAATATCTTTCAATCCAAAGCTCCGATTAAAGATCCCTCCGGTGAAATTGTACCTTGATATATGAAGAATCTCCAGTAAAAATTTCAGAACGATCCAACGGTTAACGAAGGAGTTATCGTCTTTGAAAACAGATCTGCAGAAAGTTACGAACATTGTACAAAAATCGATTTTTCTTCTTCATTCTTCGATCTTCGACGAACAAAACCTTGTGAATCCTAGATATCATGAGCTCCAAAACATGATTACAATTGATATATTGTTACTGAATATTGTTTATGAACATACTTTATAATTCATGAAAAGCAAGTTGTTGATACGATTGATAACATGTTCTTTTTTTTTTTTTTTTTTTTTTTTTTAAAGATCGAATAGGGATGAGACATAGGTATTTTTCCAGGAATGATTTAGTTCTGAATGAAGAGGGATGAATGTGTATTACGTTATTATGAATGAGCCGTATGCTTATATTTATATTAAACTGTCTTATATAAAGTTTTATAAGACAAATGGTTTTATAAGAAAAAGCTTTCCAGAAACACCCACATGATATTCATGTTCATTGTTTGGTATACTGATGTGGGTGCAGTGTTTTGAAGTTACTCCTTATAATGGTTCGATGATGCATTAAAGTTACTGATACTAAGGGTGCATTTACGAATGAATTTATTGTTGGAACTGGAAGTAAGGATACGTTTTTAAGATTTAGTAATGCTATGGGAAAGTGTTTGTACTGTCCGTTCACACTTCTTACTGCTAGCTCATTTTGGTTTCAAGTTTGTACTACTCGTGGACAGTTTATACTGCTGGCTTATCAGGTTTGTACTGCTCGAAACATGTGAAAAATTGAGTTCAAAACGATTAGTAAGCATTTGATAATCATAATCAATTTTCATGTACCGAATGGCACTTTTTCTTTATTTAAGTTCGTTAATATCTTTGATTTATCTTCATCTCCTACCTTAAAGTCAGAAACTTGCTACATTGCTACATTGATTTGCTAAAATCAGTTTTTTTTACCTTGAGGGTCTACCCCATTTGATCCTAGGTTAAACTGTGCCAGAGATTAAAGAGAGTATAATCGAGGCATAAAGTAAAAGAGGTCTTGGATCACACCGGTAGTGTAATGTGCCATTGAAGTTTTTCAGTAGCCTACACTCGCCACAACGTATATTGTATATTCATTTTTTCATGCCTTATAGCCAATTTTTGATGCTCTAAGGTAGTAACTTCAACCCCTCTACATACACAACTTCTTTGGGTTCTTTGCGTTTTGCCTGATAATAATACTCAAAGTACATGAGCACATAAATTAAAGTTTCTGGTGGATTAAAAACTTATAGTCATCTTCAAATTGAAAACCCAACACTTGAAGGCACTGAAACTGTTATCAAAGACACATGTAGAAGATGCACAAGTGCAGTTATTAGATGGGGATGTGGTTCATTCCTGCAGCAGATTAACAGCAGTACTACACAATTATTATATAGAAATTTTTTATTATAAATAGTTTGAGATAGCGAATAATGAAGACTGAACTGGATCACAGTGATGTTTTTGAATGTGAGCCAAAACAATCCGATACTATAGTTCATGCTCCAACTGTAGGGCAAGAACTTGAGTACGAAATTTCATGATTTTTGAACAACTATAGACTATAGTCTTATGCATAGCTGTCAAACTCGCGAGTTTACACGTAAGATCGTACGATCTTACGTGCACACCAGCCAAAATCGTGTAAACTCGTCATAGGATCGCACTTTAGGTGGGATCGTACGATCTTACGTAAAATCGTTCGTAAACTCGCGAGTTTACACGTAAGATCGTACGATCTTACGTGCTCACCAGCTCTTGTTTCTGGAAAATGGGAAACGGGAAACGCCTAGAAACGCGGCGGAAACGTTTCTGGAAAATGGGAAACGTTTCAAATCTTTTGGAAACGCCTGAAAACGTTTTTGGGACATTTATCTGCGTTTCTGGGCCATTTAAAAGCCCAGTTGACGGCGGTGAAACAGATTTTCCGGTTAAATTCTCGCTAGAGATGACTCCGGTCCGGTGGAGGATTGTTGTGAATAACAGTGTTTTGAGTGATGAGTATGAAGTAAAAAGATAATGGTGATAAATTAGTGTGGATTTGTAGCCGTTGGATGGTGTGACACGTGGAGTATTGAACTTTGAGTCTATCTTTTTGTCTATTGTGTTTAGGTGAGTTTTGGCACTGTATCTTTTTGACACGTGGAGTATTGAACTTTCATAGGCTGTTGTAATTGAATAAGGATGAAGAGTAGGTAGAGAACATCTCATGAAGAGTAGAAATATAAAAAGTTTGACTCATTTATCATTTGCTTATAAAATATGATAAATTGGTAGGATCGTAGGATCTCGATCCGATCCTAGGATCTCGATCTTGCAAAGACAAAAACGATCTTGCGCGGGATCGCGATCTTGACAGCCTTGGTCTTATGTATTATACTATAATATTGGACAAAAAAAGTAAACTACATCATCAATTCAAAAATTAAGCATGCTATACATGTATTAACATCATCAATTCAAATAAAAAAAGCTTGTGAGTACTAACGACTGCTGACACTTTATTGCAAATAGAAACACTTCACAGAATCACAGCACAGGACATGCACACTATCTAGCGTCGTGGTGTATATTTGTAAATGTTTTTGCCTCTTTGATTGTCAATAGCAGCTAACTGCAGCAGCAAGCTGTATAAGCAATAATATACTGTGGTTGCAGTAATAGCAGGTCGTGTCAATACCAATAAACCGCGTCAGCTGCTGCAGTAGAAGTATAGACAAAGCACATGTACGTGACCCATTGTGAGGCGCACATTGATTATCCCATTACCCAAATCCGGACAATTTTAGTTGAATGTAATAAGAGAAAGCTAAACCCCCATACCTAGCCTTGCGCAAGAACACCTTTTCGACCTCCAAATAGTTAACTGATCCCTTTTGTCTCTGCACAGCAGCACAAACCACGACAATCAACCAAGAATAGTAAAAATTAAAATAAATAATAAAAATGAACAAAAAGGGTATGTTTGAAAATGCATTTGAATTGGCCACTGGAAACTAATGTTTATCTGCATTCAACTGTCTAAGAAGCACGTTACAAATCTTTTGATGACCAAATCTGCAATTTAACTGAAATGACCAAAGTTAAAAGGGGGTGACTTACATCTGCGAGAACTTGATGGTCTGGTTGTTACTCCATGATCAGATGTGGAATCCCCAGGTTCTGAATTGTGCAGGCCAACAGTTATTGGATGAAAAAAAATAACTGACATCTCTATCAAAATTGACAAAGAATTACATAACGGCCTGCCATAGTACCAAAAACTACCTGTGCCCATTTCCATTAACATACTTTTGCAAGTTGCATATGCAGGTCGGTTTCCTGATTCTGTTGTTAGAAGCCTTTGGCATGCTTGTCCCGTCAACTGTCCCTGCAACAATAAACAAAATTGCAAACTTAAAGTCAAACCTTTGCGTGCAAAACATGCAGTACTCAAATAAGGACATCACATCACCTTCAACCTGCAACGGCCATTGTTCAGGCGTTTGCTGTTGTATACCCATGTGGCCAATAAATGCACTCTCAGGATCACCAACAACGTGGTCGTTGAACTGGTTTTCTATGGGCATCCCGCTTGAATCAAAGAAGGTCATGTATCCCTACATATGACCCCGCTCCCAAAATCCAGTATGAGTGGGCCACCACCTGATGTACACGCAATGTTACGAAGGTATTGTTTACACTAAATAGCAACAAACAACAGACAATATTGACATGGAATATCATAGAATACTTACCTTCGACAAAGGGAATCTCCGGAATGGCATTTTCTTTGAGTGCATTTGTGTTGTCAATGACTGACTCACCGGCAACTATGGTGAGTGGTTGACTGACCTGGTTTTAGCGCACGAACGACCTATAGGCAATGTCAGCATGAACGACATCCAACATCATGACCAATTTAGCAGCAACTTTGAGTTTCCAAGAAATTTTTGTTTTCAACTTTTGGCATCTTGTTTTTGCCACCATGAGTGGTAGTTACAAAAATCAAGTACTCGTTCAATTGTTATAGACTTTAATCAATTGTAGATATGATGACACGGTGCCAAATTAAAATTGAATCCATGAACCAAACCATAAAAGCTTACCTTATGTGGATAACTTGCCAGGCTGATAGTACTAATCATAATTCTTAGCTGAGGGTCTGATTATTCGAGTCTGAGAAACCTATTTATTAATATCACAATAAACACCCCTTAAGTACTATAAGTTTCCGAGGCATGAAAATAGAATACATTGAAAGGAGCATTTACCTGCCAATCATTCTTCATATGAGACTGACGATCTGTTTCATTCCAGCTTCCTGATTCGTTGCATTTACTTGTTCATAATCAAAGTAATTTCGAGGAACCTGTATGCGATCAGGCTATAAGACACATCGAGATATTGTTTACAAAATTTCATGTCAGAAACACTTCAAAAAGTAGAAAAAAAAAAATAACACATGCAAACTTGAACATGTGTTTAACCTGAATGTTAGGAGCAAAGCCACTTTCGGCACCAACGTTAGTTGCATCTTGTCCGTATTTCTGCTTAATCACAGACTAAAATGTCATTGCTACAAATTAATTAAATTTGATTAAGATCATGTGTATCGAATAAAGGTAGACATGTACCGTAGGGTTGATGCGGGTGAGGATAATGTTTTTCTCCGGTAATCTTATAAGTGGGCGGGAAAAAGATTGATGATTGTCAGACAAAGCTGGAACAACCTCAGATTGTGCCTTAATTAACTTACCACTGTCAATGACTTCATCACTTTCGGCATATTGCTTCAATAAGTTTCCATCATCTTGATAGCGCTTAATCTCAGAAACCATACCAGCAAGTCGTTGTGGATCAAGCTCACAGCTAACTTTCCGTTGTAACGCTTCCAAGGCACTTACTTCTATACATGAAGAATGAGCACGACTGCGTGAGATCCTTTGTCATCTTCTCGGATTCAACAGTGCCAATAGATGCTGCTTCTTCTCGATTGGAAAAATAGAAACAAACAAATTAGCAAACAATATATGTTATAAACCACGTCCAATACTAAAAACAAAAAGAACTAACCATAAGCAGACGCAGCAGTAGAAATCGAATGTGACAAAGGAGCAACGAAAAAGGATGAGGAACCACCATGAAGTGGGTTAGTAACCGACAACCCGCTACTGGTTGCCTGTAAGGTGCATGCACGTTTAGTACCCCAAGTAACCGTGTTAACAAAATTGGTCCCCACACCGCTGGGTGAAGCAAATTGACTATGTGAGGGACAACCAATTTTAGCCTTTCCCTTTTCGGTGACAGAAAGCTCGTGACAGTGGGACATACTTGTGAAACAACGTTGTAACGTTGACGCAGGTGGACACCGGTTATTTATAAAAAATTTAGACAAAAAAAGTGTTGAGGTTCAACCCACTCTGGCTCGGCCGTTTCTACTTGCACTAATAATGTGCCCTATGGAAGAGGTTGTTTACCAATTGTCTACCTCTAAACGCTTCCTTTTTGCAGACTCACTAACCTTTACATCCATGTCAAGAATTCAGTAACATTGAGAAATATATAAGATACTCTACTATTACGTGTAATTTCGATAAACTCCGTTGGTTTTATAGTGTTGTACATTTATTACGGAATGAGAATATCAGTAAGCAACGAATAAATGGACAACCAAGAGGATTAAATGTACCTTCCCGCCTAGCAATTCAGCATCCTCCCAGATCAGATCATATGGATTACTTTTCTTTTCACCATCTAACCTGATCAAAATATGAACATATGTGTAAATAAGCAGACAGAGATCTGTCGCTCCGATAAAAGTTGCACCGGACGAAAATGAAACAATGCAATTACGCATATGTGGTGTCACTTTTGAACCATATACTCATAAATCAATCAGTTTGGGTTGGGATTTATATCAAACAGATCAAATAAAAAATGGGGTCACAGGGGGAACATGTCATTCGGGTTTAAGAAGTTAAAAGTTACCCAGAATGTTCTTAACGTTGGTCGTCCAAAGAACTTAAGAACAACTTTGTTCCTCTTCTGTATATCGCCTAAATGGTAGAATCAACCTAAAAATGAAATTGATATTATATCACCCACTAATTTGATCAGTTTTGCATAACCTCTTCTTGCCATTTCCTTCTTTCATGTAACCCACCATAAAAGTCTGATTTTTTTAGGTTAATATAACTGCATTTTGGTCACTCAACTTCTAACTCATTTACTTTAATCATTTGAACTTAAGGTAAAGTTTGGCTATGACTGTCTTCAGACTTAAACCTTCGCTTACAAACCAATCTCATCTAGTCTTTATTCTACTATTCTCAAGCATATACTATCATAACCTTACTAATAATCTAGTCAAACAATCTATCTGGTTATTAATTCTCAACAAAAAAATAAAACACCAAACTCTTAAAAATTCAAGTGAATCTGTTTAGTTCCAAAAGATATAATCAAAGCTTCTTACCCTTGGTGTGTTTATTGTTGTGCATCCATATTTTGAAACCACTCTTGTTGATGCCTATTTCTTCACAAAATTGGTGTCTACCCGACCCAACTGGTTTAACCCGTAACAGAAATTCCAAGCTCAACTTGGCATTTTCCCACCCCTGACAAAACAATTATTTGTTTAATCATAGGGAAACACTCTTGTTGATCATCAATTAGAAACTTTTATATCATATGCACAGAAAATCAGAAATGACTTCACAAACGGAAATTAAATTTACCTCAAATTCTGCAGCCCCCACCACAAGCAGTAACAGTACTTCTGAACGGCAGTGGTTGCAATCCAAGAGTTATATTCAACATGTCATGACACAGGTGGGTGCACAAAAACCGTAGAAAACAGAATGTTTATGTCAAGGTTGGTGATTACAGACTTATCTTTCAAATAACATACCTGTTCAATTGAAATCTGCAATTGAGGTGACAATCGGATCAAAAAATTGGTGTTTGTTTTGGCTGTTTAGGGTTTCGTAGGTTGTCAATCAAGAACAATTAGTTTTGCAGCGGATGTGGTTGTTTCAAATGAAATTGAGCAATGAGAGTAATATTGCTTTCAAAAGTGTACATCACCTGTTTTATGCCAAAGAACAACAAAGAAGGATAAGTATATACGGGATAGACACTTAAACAACTAACTTAATAAATTAGCCATGCTTGCCACAATTGTAGGAACCTCACATGAATGATATTAGAGCTAATGCTTAAAAAAAATACAAACTAACACTTTGTACTGCTGGGATGTTGCCAGTTTGTCTTTTACATTCGTACTGCTACGATCTCGAATTAGTACTGTCATTGAAGGTTAGTACAGGTTCATTGATTATTCAATTAATAAACATGAGAATAAAACATACATTAAATTTCATGATTAGTTCAAAGTTGTTGGAAAAATAGACAATCTAATCATGCTATCAGTTTGTCAATTAATCAACATGAGAAGAAAACATACCTTGAATTTCATGCTTAGTTCAAAGTTTCTGGAAAAATAGAAAATCTAATCATGCTTAATAATGAACATAATAAAGCATTATAGAAGCAAAATAAAATTATGGAGAGGAAAAATTAGGGTTTCTCTGATCATTAATAAAACCTGTATATTAAATGGGCTTACAAATCCGGTATATACTCTAAAATATATGCATAATCTATTCCTTAAATATAGCTTAACAATATCAAAATTTTAAGCATGACTTACTTTTTTTGTATTGTAAATCACAAAAAAATGACTTGGTCTAGTGGTTGAAGGATTTGTATGTTGATTAAATGGCCCAGGTTCAAATCTTGCAAATGACAATTTTTAAAAAAAATTAAATCCGAATTTTATTTGGTCAATGCGAATTAATTTGGTCAAACTTTGCTTAGGTGGCATGCTTAGGTGGAATAAGAGCATGATTACTCATCAATCCAACGCTTATTCATCAATCCAGCATTTGATGACGTCATACGCATCCTGTTATATATAATATGTAGATATATGTATATGTATATATATATATATATATATATATATATATGTATATATGTTTTACTATTATGCCCTTTTTGAATTATATAAAAAGATTTAAAAATACTAAATTCTCGTTGGTCCAAAGTGGTTCTGTACAAAATAATGGTTTTGTATTGTACGTGCCCCTAACTATAATATCACTACTATAACTGTTTTTCGTTATACACGGGTACTCGTCTAGCATACATAATGCATATATGTCTCTTTTTTTTCTTAGCTTTAGCCCTTACGTTGTGTTCCCAATTCTTTTCAGTGGGAATAGAATTGATAGTTAAAGAAAAGTCAAGAAAAGAAGTGGAAAGAAAAGAATTTTGCTTTTTTATTTCATTTTCTCGAGTTGAAAGAATATGGAAGAAAAATTAACAAAGTCGTATTCTCAAATTGGGGAAAAAAAACATAATTATAGTTATGTCACTTTAAACATACATAGACAATATATAACACAAAAGATATTAAATTAATGTTTCATTTTATAATAACGAGTGGTATGAACCCGCCGCGTTGCGGCGGGGTTGTTTGCTACTTGTTTAAATGCGTCTATAAAATTAGTGCGGGCAAATGGTACTTTTATAGGAAAGCTAACGTTTGCAAAAATACATTATCGGCTAAACATGTTGTACGAAACATTTATACATAACTTTTCGTAATAGTTAGTACATTGTATCAGGCGGCGTACGTGATGCTTGTTAGTTGTTTTACAACCTAACTGAATGAATTTCGTAACGGCGGGAGTTTTTCTTGTAAGTGGCAAAGAAAAAATAGATCTGAATTGTACTAAACCATACATGTAAGATAGAAAGTTACATTGGATCCAATTCCAGTATACTAAAGTCAAGTAAATAACGGACATGTCTTGAGACCATCTATATCAGCATATATTGTTGAAAAATCATCGTCATTTAATACAACTTTGATTTCTTCTGGCGGTGTTTCATCAAGGTTCTTTAATTCTCTAGCAAGCTGTTTGATTACGTTTGGAGGAAGATTTTCGTTGGTAGCCTGCATTGTTAATACCAAACAATATGGATCACCTTAAAACTTTTTTCACTTCATTCAACTTTCAAGTATTTAATAAAAAAAAAGACAGCTTTAGCATAATTATATGGGCCTAAAAGCAATATTAAAGGGACAAATGTTGATAAATAACACTTACTATGTAAAAAAGGTCTGAGAGAGAGAACTTACTAATGTGACTTATCTAAACATTTACAAAGAGATTTTTCAAATAAATTATTAGTTATCCCAAACGCCCCTTAAAAACCCGTGTTTTTCGTAAATTAGCTTTACACACACAATTTGACACTTAATCATTTTAAGAAAACTTTTCTTTTGATTTTCCAAAGACATCTTCAAGCTTGTATACAAAGTAATATTTAACAACAAAATTTCTAAGTATACTTAACGAAACATTTTTCATATTATATTCCGCTTCAAATGTAATTTGATACATGGATCGTACTCCATTTTAAAAATCATTTGTTTTGAAAATAAGAGCCACGTGGCTCTGATACGAATTGTGAAAACGTAGAGGGGGGGGGGGGTGAATACATTTTCGTTTTAAAAACTTAAAACTTGTTGTATCAAATATCCGTTTAAGCTTGTTCTAATATGAAAGATGTTTGTAATAGTTTATGACTACCAAGTTGTCACACAAGTATTATCAAATAATCACAACACAAGCAATCACATAATGCAAACATAAAAGTAAAGAGATAAGTAAAAGAAAACGCAAACCGAACACGATGATTTATAGTGGTTCGGTCACGGAGCTCCTCTCCGCCCTACTCCACTCCCCGAGTACCCGACTCGAGAGTTACTTCACTAGATCAACAAGCTCCCTTCTCGGCGGAGAAAACCTTACACACGTCACTTACACTTTTTTCGGTACAAAGCTAAATACCGGGTTCTAATTCGATGTAGAACCAACCTAACGTCGCCTATACAATTACCGACACTAAGCTAGATGTCGAGTTCTTTTACATGGGTACAACCACTCCCGTCGTCGCTTAACCTTTTTTTGGTACTAAGCTAGATACCGAGTTCTTTACACGGGTACAACCACTCCCGCTATGTTTTATGGCCCAACATAGAAACCTTGTGTTTTAAGGCACAAACACATAAACCATCTAATCTAGTATGAATAGATTACAATGATGATCCATGACATAAATGAGTCATGGATATGAATGGCTAATCTAAATAAACTTCCATTGAAAGGAAGCCTTCAATGGATGAAGATCACAAGCTCCCTAAACTTGTTGTGATGGATCTTCATATATACATATGGTATCTACATGAACTTCTTGAATAAGAAGTCTTCAATCATTGAGGATGTCAAGTGGTCTTGAATCTTCATATGTTGGAGTGCTTTGGTGGATGATGACTTCAAGATCTTCTAACCTTCATGGTGGATCAGGAAGTATGCAAGCTTATGATGGATGATGACTCACGATCTCTGATCTAGCTTCACAGGATCATTATGAGTGTATGCTTACAACATAATGAAAGTTAGTAACATTATGATCATTATGTATTGGGTGATTAATGTATGAATCTACATGGTTTGCTATTGATCTAAGTGTGTGAAATGATAGAGGGAATGTGTGTTCTAATGGCTTGAAACTATGGGCAAAAAATGGGTTTCTATTTATAAGGAAACTGTTTACACAGGTGACGGATCCGGCGGATCCCTAAATTTGGATCCGTCCTTGTGTGGGTTTGTATTCGCGGGTGTCAGAAAAGAAAATCTCTAATTATCTTTCCATATCTAACCATATCTTCAAAAGTCAACTTGTTAGCATAAAGATCTAAACAAAATATTACAAAATCTTTCCAAGATTGTGTTCATAATGCATGCCATGATGTCATCCTAATATTTTAGAAATAAAGTTTCTAAATTAAGAAATAATGTATGTAATGTTCTACCTAGTAAACTTGTAACTAATATATGTTTGTAAAATGAGGTTCTAAGTAGAATGATTAACCTTTTAAAATACTTAATGACCTAACCGTATTTCAAACATTCTAAATGGTTTGTTAAGGGTTTGATCATAATGCCACATAACAAACATGTACGAACCTGTGTTGTATCATACGAGGACTCGAGAGGTGTTGAATGTATGTTGAGACAAGATGTGATTACAAGTAACTTGTACATTTTATGTTATGTATCAAGTTACATGTTTGTCATCACTAAAAAAAAACGAGACTGCTTGCACTAGCAATCTCCCCAACGTGACTGCTTGCACTAACAATCTCCCCCTTTTGATGATGACAAAATATGTAAACGTGATAGAAAGTAAAATGTAAAAAGTTACTTGTGTCCGTACTACCTTTAATATTACCTTCTCCGTTTACACCTTTCTCAACTCTTCTAGCCTATTACTTTATCCGTTTACACCTTTCTCCCCCTTTTGTCGAAGCAAAAAGGGTGTGTCCTTGGAGTTAAATTCATTTCTCCCCGAAATGGCGAGCTTGCATCATCCCTAGTGAAGTTAAATAAACTACTCCAATCTCCTAGGTTGTCAGCGGATCCATGGATCAAACTAGACTCTTAACCTACATCAAGGTTAGTGGTGTGCAACATAAAAAGAATATATATGAAAAATGCATGATGAATGAAATGCAAATAGCCAACGATACACGTGGGTAAGCTATGTTGGACTATGTTGACCTATCTCCTCCTTTTTGTCGAAACACAAAAGTGTGTCGAAGAATGAGAATTCTTAAGAATGCGAGCATGCTCCCCCTTGACTGTAGCTCCCCCTTAATCAATACTCCCCGTTGCTAGGGTACCAACGTATATGATGTAAGGATTATGAATGCTACAAAACAAGGATTAGTACATGATATGCTCCCCCTTGATCAATACTCCCCGTTGTTAGGGTACCAACGTATATGATCCAAGGATGAAGAATCCTACAAAATAAAGGTTAGTATAAAACAATATTTGGACAAGTATGTGATATACACCAATGCGTGTATATGATGCATTCTAAAAATGTTTGACGAAGGCTCCCCCTTGCTTTTGGGCATCAAGATAAACCTGATTTGAGGACTTCAAGAAGCACCTACAATAAAGACGAAAAATAATCGATGCAAACTTCATCCTTAGATGAGTGTGCTATATACGATCGAGCGTATATGTTGATGAACCTACAATGAAATGATTAGTGCAATATATTTCATCTAAAAAAAATATGATGCAACATATCTATAATCTAACCACAAGCAACTTACCAATTGTGATTGTCTAATCAAATAAAATATGATGCAGCATACCAATTGTGATATCAATCGTGATTATCTAGTAAACCATGTTATAAAGAGTGTAATCTTCTAATAAGAATTACAATAAAAAAAAATCCTACAAAACAATGCCTATGAGAAGGATAAGAGTGATCCTAGTGTTGGTGTTAGTTTACTAGTGATAACTTAAAGATTGATGCAAGTAAGTTTTTCGCTAATACATGGGGTTGATGATTAGTGAAAGAGGTGATGGAAGGTGGTGGTTATAATCAATGTAATGAATTCAGAAATTCTAATGTATAGCAAATACTATAAGAGTATTGAACACGGTATAAGAAATACTGGATACGTATATGAGGATGAAAATGACATCATATGATGAGAGAGTGTTGGTTGGACCAACGTGTTGACACTGGTGGTTTTGATATATCATTTTCACTAACAATGACGTGCTTGATATGTATCAAGAATGAAAAGGATGAGATCCTATGATGGTGTTCTAGACAATAAAGTTGTGAAGGAAAATCCTAGACTCGGTTGTGAGAGAGTTGTCTGTTTTAAAAGTTTAAAAACTGAACCTAGTACCCGCGGATTGGGCGGAACCAAATTTTTGGTTCCGTCCATCTTATCCAAGGGTTCTGTGAGACCAGAATAGATTTGGTCATGTTTTGTCGTTTTTGATCAAACGAAGGTTCAAGCTACGGTCTATTTATTTATACCTACTGATTTGGTTTCACTAATTTTAATCAAAGTCTAATGAGACTTAATGCTTTTCGTTTAAGAGGTTTGTCAAACGCATGATGTGTTTTTCACTTGAAGATGTACTGTGATGTTGAGCTAAGAAGTTTTGAATAACTTGTGGTTTTGTGAATTGATTATAGCTAAATGATGTAAACCTACATGTTGGTATTTGAGGATGTAAGAAACATGAGTACATGTTCTTTAATACGAAAAGACAATTATGTGAATGAATTTCTCTCCCCCTTAATTGGTGGACATCCAACATAATGTGTGATGTGAAGAATGATGATGCAGGTTAATGAAAGCAATGAGCTTGGTAATGTTTTTGCGGATGTTGGTTAGCATACAACGAACTTCATCCTTGAAGTCACGTAGCTATTCTCTATCAACGCGAGATGATCACATGACGAGGTATGTGGTTTTCTCAAGGAAGGTGTATTGTTTTAACTAAAAGATGATGGAGATGTAGTTAGGAAAGTGGAAGCAACAATTCGTTTTGGAGAGAGGTATGTTGAAAGATACCCAAACACAAATTTCAAACCTCTAACACTTAATCCTATTAGCTTTTAAAGCTATGTGCAAGAAAATGGATCCCATAAACATATTACTAATCTAAGTAGCAACAATTATGCAAAGTAAGCATAACATAGAGGAATAACAAATAATTTGTTATCAATCTACAAGACAAAAGTTTTAATGACAAAAGATGTGAATATCATAGAAATAATAACATCTTATGTAAACAAAAACAAATATTCATCTACCAGACAAAAAGCTATCACATGGCATCAAGACAAATAATCCTATTGCAAGATAGCATATAAAAGAATGAACAAATTATGTTAACATGAAGCATATAAGCATGCAGACAAAACCTTTCCAAGGTTTACTCTTTTGACAATCAATCATGATAATGTCAAGATACGAAATCATATCAAACAATTAACATGTAATCAACACATGTATGTGTAATGCAAGTAATTTTAAAGAAAAATCACATTTACTACTTGTTTGATTAATATTCCTAAGACAAGATAGTTTACCAATTACTTGGCTTAATGAGACTCAACTATTTCTATAGAAACTAATGTGATGAAGATGTCACGTAAATTTGACAAATATGTTTCAACATATTTTAATCTTTGTGTTTGGAATCTAAGGTTGAATGATCTAAAGGGTGACATCTTTTATGTTGAGTTTAAGTATGTGTTATGCAAGTGATTTGATCATCTAAGACCAAGAGATGTGTTTGTATGTGATAATGGAATATGTTAAGAACGTTCTCAATAAAGTTATTTGGAACAAGTATCTAAATAAAGTTACCAACTTTAATTGATCTTGTGTATGCTCCAGAGATGTGGATATGCACATGGTTTGAGCAAGGTTATGATATACGCTTGAAAGGAAATAGATACGTATGGTATCTTTCAACAAGATTATCTCTTGAGATAATGTTAACATGCTCAATGAGGAAGATAGTTCATAGAACTAGTGGATGTTTAAGATCATTTAGCCGATGAGGTGTAATGAAATCTCTTGTAACATAACCATTTATGTTGCAAGGAGAGAATGATGCATAGGATATATATTATCCTTTTAACAAGACAAAAACTAAACGCACAATTTAAGAATAATGTTTTAAGAAACATCATATTATCCTAAATGAAGATATGATCCCAAAGTGTTTGAGTTGGATAGATCTATCCTAAATTTACTAGATTAAGACAAGAGAAATTCACTCGAGTTTCTTATGTATACTTCTCAAGAGTTATTGTCATGAAATTGGTTTTGAGATTACATTATAACATATGTTGTTAAAATGTTGATTTAAGTTTTAATGAAACTTACGAAGAAGTTTAATGACGAAGTATTACCAATACTTTGATAACTTGTGAAAGTGGTAATACTTAAACCTAGTGAAATTGATAAACAATGAATGTGAGCATAATGCTTATTTGATGGTGAAGGTTCTAATCCTATAGGTGATAAAGTATGGTTGAGTTGATTCAACGTGCATTTGATTTGGTATGAGTGTTGGACTAGGAGCTTTTTGAGCAATGCACTCAATGGTATGGATTATGAGTGTTTGTTGTACTAAGGATATTGAGGACAACAAGAATGGAGACTAATTCCTGTGGTTGGTACAACTAGTGGGTGATTTGAAGCTTAAGGCCTGAGACATATCACAAAAGTGAATGCGATGGGATGATGGTGAAAGTACAAGTGTACTTAGGTTACATGAATGTTGAAGATGACAAGAATGGATACTGATTCTCGTGGTTTACTAGTGGATGAAGTGCTAAGTTATGTTTGTGAAATCTAAGGGCTGAATGTGATGGGATGAAGAACAAATGTTCTAGTTATGATAGGATAAGTGTTTTAACATACGTTGTTAAAATACTTGGGAATTGATTGTTTCAGATATGACTTTTAATGACTACAATCGTAAATAAGATATACTTGAATATTTCGGATGAAATACTTAAGTTGTTAATCCTACTTTGAGAAAAGGATAACAAGATTTGATAATTACATCTATAACCTAAGTGTGAGTTATGACTTGATGTAAATCATCTTGAAAGATGACATGTTAACCAAGTGAGGCAACATACGTGAATACAGACATGAGTTGGGTTTGTAATCTGTGATATAATTGCAAACAATGAGTCTGGATTAGTTTGGAAGTTGTCAATTTACAAGTCAATCTAATGAATGAGTAAAGGACGGGAAGATGCAGTGAGTGTGTGTACTGATCATAAATACACAGTGATCCTACGTATTGCAAGGAACTAATTTCCGGGTTCCTAGCTTGTGACAGAAGGGTAATTTGGATGAAAATTTGAATTTTCAAATTTTGGTGGGAAGTGGCTTTCTTAAAGTTCTAAGTGTGCCTAAGTCATTCTAATGTGCCAGAAGATCAGCAGAAGAATCCTAAGGACTAGAATCAATAATCTAAGGATCTGGATTAGTCGGGAATTTTGAAAAAGTTATTGTTGATACTGGCGGATCCAATCGATAACAAAGACGGATCCAAAATTTGGGATCCGTGTAATCCGCCAGTTCAGGAATGGCGGAGCCAAAGGATACACTAGACGGATCCAAAATCTGGGATCCGCCATATCCGCCGATCATGGGTGCTAAAACAAACAGAGAGAATGTCAAAATTTGCGTTTGTCGGTCAATTCCCGAAAATTCTCCTAAAACATACTCCCTCCGTCCCACTATAAGTGTCCACAATGGAATATTCAAAGTCTTTATTTTTTAACTTTGACCGTAAATATTTTTGTTTGTGTTATATAATACTTGATGAAAAGTATACCCAATGAAAACACATCTAAAACTAAATCAATTCATATAACTTTCAAGTATTATATAACACAAACAAAAATATTTACGGTCAAAGTTGAAAAACAAAGACTTTGAATATTCCATTGTGGACACTTATAGTGGGACGGAGGGAGTATGTAATAACTAATATATGATAGAAAATTACTAAATACATAGGTTCTAACACACATATGCACATAGATTAATCAGATGATAATAACTTACCATAAACGGATGTTAAGCCAAACAGTGGCTTAAACATGAAAACTTGATAACATCAAAGTGTTATCGTCCTACATGATACGGTTAGTTCATACGATCATTCAAGGATAAGTTTCTATCCTATAAAAAGACACATACATTAAACGACATTGTAGAAGCAGATATATCAAACACCTTTTACAAGAATATATTAAGACAGTGACTTAGTTTAATGTTTGAACCATTAGGTGAGATCATGTGCTAATCAACAATTTTAAAGATACTTAACTAGTTTTACTTAGATCATATTCCTAAGAAAGTTATTCAAAGATTTCACATAACATATGTAAACAAAATCTAAGTCTATAAGTGAAACAAACACAGTTTATCAACTTAGTGCATAAGATCTAGCAAATGTCCTTATTGTGCATCAAACAAGAAATAAATAAACAAGCAAATAACTGTCATGACAAAACACTTACGCATTGCAAATCAACAAATGTAATCACAACATTCAACAAGTAAACAACATGTATGCAAATAACCAAAACAAGTAGTCACATAACATAGTATAAATGAAAAGATACTTTTCGTCACTTTGCGTTTAAATATGACGATGTATGCCAAGCTTGATTTGTTTCCTTTATATTAGCAAATACTTTAGTTTCAAAAGAAATCATATCAATGTTCAAATAATATCAACTCACATTGCCTGACGTAAAAGTTTAAGTTATTGTGTTAAAATTAAACTTAATATTTTGGACAAGTTATAGCTTTTGATTTGTTTTACCTATTTTATTTTAGATTCAGGCCATGATATTATTTTTAAATGAAAGTAGACTTAATTACCTTCAAAATGATAGGTGGCACGACTCCTACGAACTTACGGTTAATTAGTTATGATTTTTTTGAAGTTTGACAAAAACTGTACACTGTACAGACGGATTTGGCGGAACCAAATTAAGGGATCCGCCATTTATGTGATTTGGTTCCGCGGGACTCTGTACCAGATTCAACAAAACTCATATTTTGACATAGCGAAAGTGTGTGGGACTTACTATATTAGATAGTAAACTTACAATACACTTATTTAACATTATTTCTACTAATGTGAATTATCTAAACATTTACAAAGAGATTTTTCAACTAAATTAGTAGTTATCCCAAACGCCCCTTTAAAACCCGTGTTTTCGTAAATTAGCTTTACGCACACAATTTGACACTTAATCATTTTAAGAAAACTTTTCTTTTGATTTTTCAAAGACATCTTCAAGCTTGTATACAAAGTAATATTTAACAACAAAATTTATAAGTATACTTAGCGAAACATTTTTCATATTATATTCCGCTTCAAAGGTAATTTGATACATGGATCGTACTCCATTTTAAAAACCATTTGTTTTGAAAATAAGAGCCACGTGGCTCTGATACCAATTGTGAAAATGTAGAGGGGGGGGGGTGAATACGTTTTCATTTTAAAAACTTAAAACTTGTTGTATCAAATATCCGTTTAAGCTTGTTCTAATATGAAAGATGTTTGTAGTAGTTTATGACTACCAAGTTGTCACACAAGTATTATCAAATAATCACAACACAAGCAATCACATAATGCAAACATAAAAGTAAAGAGATAAGTAAAAGAAAACGCAAACCGAACACGATGATTTATAGTGGTTCGGTCACGGAGCTCCTCTCCGCCCTACTCCACTCCCCGAGTACCCAACTCGAGAGTTACTTCACTAGATCAACAAGCTCCCTTCTCGGCGGAGAAAACCTTACACACGTCACTTACACTTTTTCCGGTACAAAGCTAAATACCGGGTTCTAGTTCGAGGTAGAACCAACCTAACGTCGCCTATACAATTACCGACACTAAGCTAGATGTCGAGTTCTTTTACATGGGTACAACCACTCCCGTCGTCGCTTAACCTTTTTCCGGTACTAAGCTAGATACCGAGTTCTTTACACGGGTACAACCACTCCCGCTATGTTTTATGGCCCAACATAGAAACCTTGTGTTTTATGGCACAAACACATAATTCATCTAATCTAGTATGAATAGATTAAATGATGATCCATGACATAAATGAGTCATGGATATGAATGGCTAATCTAAATGAACTTCCATTGAAAGGAAGCCTTCAATGGATGAAGATCACAAGCTCCCTAAACTTGTTGTGATGGATCTTCATATATACATATGGTATCTACATGAACTTCTTGAATAAGAAGTCTTCAATCATTGAGGATATCAAGTGGCCTTGAATCTTCATATGTTGGAGTGCTTTGGTGGATGATGACTTCAAGATCTTCTAACCTTTATGGTGGATCAGGAAGTATGCAAGCTTATGATGGATGATGACTCACGATCTCTGATCTAGCTTCACATGATCATTACGAGTGTATGCTTACAACATAATGAAAGTTAGTAACATTATGATCATTATGTAATGGGTGATTAATGTATGAATCTACATGGTTTTCTACTGATCTAAGTGTGTGAAATGATAGAGGGAATGTGTGTTCTAATGGCTTGAAACTATGGGCTTCTATTTATAGGGAAACTGTTTACATAGGTGACGGATCTGGCGGATCCCTAAATTTGGATCCGCCCTTGTATGGGTTTGGATCCGCGGGTGTCAGAAAAGAAAATCTCCAAATATCTTTCCATATCTAACCATATCTTGCCATATCTTCAAAAGTCAACTTGTTAGCTTAAAGATCTAAACAAAATATCACAAAATCTTTCCAAGATTGTGTTCATGATGCATGCCATGATGTCATCCTAATATTTTAGAAATAAAGTTTCTAAATTAAGAAATAATGTATGTAATGTTCTACCTAGTAAACTTGTTACTAATATATGTTTGTAAAATGAGGTTCTAAGTAGAATGATTAACCTTTTAAAATACTTAATGACCTGACCGTATTTTAAACATTCTAAATGGTTTGTTAAGGGTTTGATCATAATGCCACATAACAAACATGTACGAACCTGTGTTGTATCATACGAGGACTCGAGAGGTGTTGAATGTATGTTGAGACAAGATGTGATTACAAGTAACTTGTACATTTTATGTTATGTATCAAGTTACATGTTTGTCATCACTCAAAACAAACGAGACTGCTTGCACTAGCAATCTCTCCAACGAGACTGCTTGAACTAACATTGTAACACCCAACCCGGAAAGGGTTAAGATGTCACGATAATGGTTTCATATCAGATCAAAACAAAGCATACATCTATAGTAATACAATAAATATCAAAGGTTACGAATGAAATACTGAAATTACAAGGTTACAAATGAAACTTCTGATAAATACTAATTCTAAAACATAATAACTTCTAATCAACTCTAATCCAGATGACTATCAAGGTCTTCTAAGTCCAAGGTATTCTCCACTCATTCCCAGCTTCCTACTAAAACCTGCCGCAGGAAAAGAAATGCGGCTGAGCTACGAGAGCTCAGTGAACAGATACATAAACAAAGTAATGATAACGAAACAGAAATAAGATATGGTGCAATGGGGAAATATCATAAGGTATAACAATGAGAAAGTATAAGGAATAGGATAGGATAGTAATCCACCACGAGCCCAGACAAATCGAATGTAGTAACCATATCTTCATAATCATATAGAGGGGAGACCTCTCAAATAATCAGTAATATGAGGGGTGTCCTCATTCTTCAAATTGGAGTGATCAGCTCCCAGATATATGTGAAGGGCATGTATTGCACACAGTACCAATCACCAGACAATAATAATCATATATAGATAATCCACTAAACAAAACAGATCTAGGATGCATCCATACGCCCCTGCAGACAAATCGTGGCCATATATATACTTGAGCTCATAACAGATAACAGATAAGGGACGGTGTGGAACATCACTCAACCACACTAGAGTCATGCCATTGGTGCATCAATGACATGGCCATGTTACCTTCATGGCTAGGGTCACAAATTTTGGCTCGGGTATCAAACTAAGAGTCAGATATCAAATCAAAATCAGAATGTCATATCCAATGGTCCATAACAGATGGTTCATAATCAAATATTTCAGAAGTAATATCAAAGGTCCAAATCAGAGTTTATCAGATAAAGGTTTACAAAGCAAAGGATCATGGCAAAGGTTCACAACAAAAGGGAATATAGCAATGGCTTAGGGAATCTTAAACGAATCAGAAATTAAAATCATATCGAGGGAATAAGACACCCTTACTGAAAAAGGGCAGAGTATCTGTACCTTATTGCGAATGCAAGAACACAAGAGTAGCAAAACTGAAAGGGATCAAATCACTCCCTCTTCGAACCTAAAGGAGTAGAAGATAGAATTACAAGGGGGTTTTAGTTATCTTTCCATTTTAAGTAACTTTCCAGATTTAGCAAGTTTCCACTTTAAGTAAGTTTACTCATTTTAAGTCACTTTCTATTTTTAGCAAGCTTTAAATATCATAAATTAGGTTAAGTCATTAATTAGGCTTATTATGGAAATAATGTTCATTTTAGCAAGTTATAAGAGTTTAGGGTTAATTATGACAAGTTTCCAAATCTTAGGGTTTTAAATGTAAATTTATCAAAGTCAAAGGTCTAATATGAAAATATCTCAATTTACTCATTTAATACAGAAGTTATTCAGAATGACACTTTTAATCCCTTAAGTTTAGCAATTTACAATTTATACCCCTATAGTTAATTAAATTACAAATTAAACCTTATAATTATATAAATCACAATATAACCCTTACCATATTTATATTTACACATCAAGCACTTTATTTAACCAATTTACAGAATATACCCCTTAATTAATATGTGGTACGACAGCCCCCTTAAGTTTCATAAATTACAAAACTAGTCCTTATAGTTTCCAAAAATACAATTGGAATAATAATTTATCCATAATTACATATTAAGCCATTAAATATTCAAAATTACACATTACACCCTTTATATCATTTTTTACATGAGACACCTTCAAGTTTCCAGAATTTACACTTTTAGTCCCTCCTTTTAATTTATTTACGATTCGACACTATAATTACCAATTAAACCCTTTTCTTGCAAATTTTACACATAGGACCATCATGTTATAATTTTTATACATTACCAAAGATCTATATAACATTACAAAAATATCCCACAAGTTTCAAAATTGGCAAAATACACCCTTCTTATTTTATTTCCAAATCGGTAATAGTTTTAGCCCATCAAAACTCAACCCTAATTTTCCCAATCACCCAACAATCATCACATCATCATTAACATACATTAAATGTCCAGATTCAACCATAAAAGCATATCCCTAATTGTTCCATTAGGGTTTTCACCTTTTTCCTTATTTTTCTCAAAAACCCGATTGAACACAAATTAACCACAATCGATCTAAGCTTTAACAAATCAAAAGATCATTTTCCCATAGTGTTATGATGATATTAGAACCCAGAAAAATTATGAACAAGACCCAGAAAAATCGTATGAGCCATATCAAATTTATTTGTGTTTTTAGGGTTTACTTCTCATTAATTTTCGTATGATCAAAAGAGTATGCATGATTCAGATCTACCATTTTATATACGTCATATAGGATGTAAGTAACATCAGAAAAATACCAAATCAATTTTAGAACGTGTAGAATTAGGCGTATGAATTTGTACCTCTCGGATTTAAAACGCGACACAATAAAATTACCACCGATCGAATCAGCTATTCCACGACCCAAAACTTATTTTTCCCAGCCTCCTTAAACCTTGATGAACACCAGAAAAATGCTAGATCTCTTCCAAAAAATCGGATGAAGTGTGTGTGAATTTGTGTGTGTCGATTTAGGGTTTTGGGATAGGAAATAATGGAAGATAATTAAATAATGAAATTACCGAGATTAGGGGGGGGAAATGGGCTGGAGATTCGGTCCAAGCTTGACAAAATCAGATTTTTGAATGTATAATTTTATTTCCTAATTATTGATCAATTATCTCTTTGTGAATTTATTTAAATATTAAATAAATAACTTATAAAACATTTTCGATTTAGGTAGATATATTTGTGTGCAATAATAATTTTTTTGGACATGTACAAATGTTAAAACGTTGTCTCAAAATTATTTCTCTTTATATGTAGCTCATTACCAAAGGTTTGGAATTAACTTGGCATTTTAAGTAAGCTTCAATTAAATTTAAAGTTTCAGGGGCAATTTGGTCTTTTTACACGTTTTAGATTTTCGGGTATTAAAAACATATAACATACATGAACAATAGCCAAAATTTCAAAAACTGTCATATATTGTACCTGCTCATCTGTTATCTTCTGCAGAGGTGAACCACCTCCAACGGAAACATACCCTTCTTTGGTTTTCGATGCCCTGAGTGTCGAAATGAGTTTTGGTAAGCGTCGTTGAAAGAACCAAAACAACCTTGGGAGGCGAATGATTTCCTGCAGCAATAATACATCATCATTGTAATTTGTAAGTACAAAACATAGAAACTTCACATTACATACATGAAATTACTTGTAATAAAAAACATACTGGCACAGCAAATAGATTATAAAAAAAGGGCTGAACATCATTAAGCGTATCCAGGCCTTTGTAACCACTGTGAAAAATCCTTTATTTAAATAAACTATCTCTCGGAATATTTATCCTTTTCTACGTGTAAATTTTTTTTTATTTTGATTGTGACTATTATCTTATGTGACGGAGATCACATCCCGAATAACCGTGCTTGCAACTGATTTCGTATTCAAATAAGTAAACATCTTTAATCTGAAATGTTATAACATTTCACTTACCACTTTACGTTATTTCGCTAATGTACATTTAAAATTTAACGTTCCTTAACTAATGATAATTTTATAAAACCCTAAACTACCATAACAACATTTATGAACAACAAAACCCTAGAAATACTAAAATACAATTTATCTGATTAATGTACAAGTACCTAAAGCCTAGAAACCCTAATTCCATAATAACTTCCAATAAAACCCTAATCTCACATAACTATGAATTTATATATACATTTTACAAACCCTAATTTATTTATACAATATTTCTACAAGATAATATATTTACAAGTTATTTAAACTAGTGTACAAGTCATTTATGCACAAAACCATTTATTTACAAAAACATTATAAAAAAAATCCCTTTTATATTTATTTTCAAACATAAAATACAAACCCTCCATGCATAACTTTTACAAATTATATTTTCTAAACTCACTAAATATTTTTACAAGTCTTTTAGCTTAAAGTACAAGTGCCTAATGCACATAAACTAAAAATTTCATTTATTTACTTTTAACTTAACAAAACTTAATATATAATTTTCATAACTTAATAAATTATAAAAATTAAATTTTTTTCATATTCTAAACTATAGTACAACCTTACTAAAGCTAAAGTACAATTCTTTTATGCATGAAACTAAATATTTTTAAAACCTTAATAGTAGTTATTTAAAATGACATTTTATGTAATATTTTTACACAATAAATTATAAAAATAATTTATTTATTTATTTAACATATGTACAACTCCATAAACTCAATGTACAACCCTTTAATGCACAAGATCATAAAAACTCATTTATTTGTATTTAAACCTTAATAAAAATTACATAAAAATTATAGAAAATCAAGAAATAATTAAAAATACATTTTTCTTATTTTTCTTACATAAGTACAAGTCTTCTTAGCCTAAAGTACAACTTACTAAAGCACAAAAACCATTTTTCTCTAATTATATGAAATTCGATATATGTAAAACATGTCATACGATTTTAGAAATCTTCCTTAAGTAAACCCTAGAACTAGAAACCCTAGTTTTACCCTAAACCCTAGAGTACTACCCAACTAAGCCCTAGGTACTATCCCATGTTGCACCCAACGAGCCAAACTCCTCTAGTTTTCTTAATTTAGTTCGAATGCAACCATGAACACCCTAAACTCCAGAAAATCTAAACCTTAAGTCTTAAATTAGTGAACCCTAATATTACACATCCCCCCTCCTTCTAGAAAAGGGACATGTGTGTGATATGTAAACATACACACCACCAAAACCCTCCTCCTCTCATGTGGCGCCTCCTTAGCCTTACACCTCACCTCACACCTCCCTATGACAGAAATAGAAACCTCAAGAAACCCTAGAAGACCCTCTATAAATAGCAACCAACTATGAAACCCTAAAACCACCCACAACCCCACGAACCACCACCAACAGCCACCATACTCCATACCACTCATTCCATAGTCCCTCAAATACTTAAACTAGTCTAGAGAATCAGTAGGAGACAAGCTAGGATCACTAAGGATCAAGTTCGAATACCATTTCATCAAATATAACCCTAGTCGACCATAATAAGAAAGGTATGCTTCTGGTCTTTTTCCTTGTTTTCACCTAGCTAAGTTATGTCCAAATGAAGTTTAAAACATGTAATAATAGATGCTATAACCCAGAAATAATCAAAACACACTTTTGTTTAAATTATGTTCTATCGAGCAACATATATACATATATTTTCGAAATATTGTTCTAATGGATCTAGGTTGTTAAAAGTTGTTTAGGAATACTTAAAACCTGTTAACATAACATAGTATAACATAAAAACCTAGTGTCAAAAGATCGGATATAGAAAAACGCAAGTTTTCTTTTTCTTTTTCAAACATCGAGACCAACAGCAGGTCTGCTACTTTGGTGCTCGTTTTACCCTATCAAACAATCACTAAAAATTATGGCCTTCGACATGCTTAAAGTACTTTAAAAGGTCTAAAAGTAGGAAAAAGAATCAAGGTTTTTCGTCAAGTAACGAGGGAGAACGAAGCGTTTGAAGATGGGTTAAATCCTGGGTCGAATAAACCAAAGTCACGACTTTCTGTTTTGTTTTTGAAATTCGTGGGTTCGATTCAGCCCTTAAAACTTTACAAAAATACTTTTAAAATATTTATATACACTTTAGAAAAGGTTTCGTAAAAGGTCTCGGCTCGAATCGTTAGAAGTAAATTGTTTTTGTGAAAAGGATGTCGAGTGAAAGTAACTAGAAGTCTCAAGGACCATTTCTGTCAAAAATCCATAAGATTTCTGCTTTGGACTAGTTTTGGGATCGGGGAATCCCTAAGGGGTAAAAACAGTACATTTTGAAACTTAAGGGTATGAAGTGTCAATTAACTAAAGTCCAGGGGTAAAAGTTGTCATTTCCACAAAGTCTAGGGGTAAAATTTGCAAACTTTAGAAACTTGAAGGTTTGAAATAAAAATATTATAAAACCCTAATTTTATTTAATATTATTATAATATTTATTATTATAATATAATTATTATTATTATTATTATTATTATTATTAAGTTTTAATTAAACTTAATATACGTTTTACTGTAACAAATAAACGAAGTATCCATTTAACGAACGGGCGGAACCGAAACTTACAGATAAGAAGATCAGATAAAATCTTACTTTTGAAACTACATATTGGCTCTATTAAATATTTAACCATCAAACCAAAACATAACGAAACGAATAATAAAAACTTATATATTAAGAAACGATTACTAAGAATTTGACATAACAACCCAGGTTGCAAGCCGAGAGCGTTTATCAACTGTATTTCATTTTGTTTTCCATCCAGATTGTTCAGGTGAGTTTATAGTCCCACCTTTCTTATTTACGAGTTTTCCAAATATGTGGGGAGATACATGCTATTAAACCGAACACAAGTATTTTCTTGATTATTATTACACTAGGCTAACTGTTCGTTATTGTTGAGATTGAATTATTTATTTAAAAGACCCTCATATCATGCACCATTAGTCACCTGCTGGGTGAGCGCGAATATGTGAATAGATCTATTGGCCTGACGACCCATTTGTTCTAACCGGATGGATATCTTCGTGGTAGCCGGTTAGGCAGATGCATTATATTTGATATCTTTAACTCGGGGGCGAGACCACTCTCATTTCAATCATGTTTGTGGAATCTGGAAACTGTTAACGCATTGCGTGTCATGAGGTTTAGTGTAATATTTCTGAATTACGATATAACTGATTTCTCATATTTTGGCTTGTGTTCAAATTAATTATAAATTTAAACACTATAGATTCACTCAACCTTTGTGTTGACTTTTTAAGCATGTTTATCTCAGGTAACTAGGAGTATGGCGATGGCACGAAGTGGCTGTGGACTTTCTTTTTACAAGAGTGTCCACTTTGTTATCATTCAATGAATAATGTAAATTTTATCATGTATTTCTAAACCTCCCTCTGGGACCTATCTTATGTACTCTGATATTAAATAAATGAATGATAACAATTTTTATTTAAAAACGTCTCTTTTCGAGTCGTTTTCTATTTCCATGACTGTGAACCATGAAGTAGCACCCCAAGCTTATATTCCGCTGCGTAATCCGAAAATGGGGGTGTTACAGAGTGGTATCAGAGCTTGTGGTTATAGAGAACCAAATGTTTTCAAACATTGGACTATAACCGGTTTTCACAAAAACTTAACCAGAGTCCTCCGTGCCACGCCGTTACTGAAATATTATTTGTATGTAAGTTACTGTAATCGTTTAAACAATATAAATGGAATAATTATAACTGTAAAGTGGTTACAGAATCCTGATTCCCCTATTCAATTTATCCCACTCATGTCTAGACTAGGACATCAAGATGAAACCCTACTTAGAGCTTTATCCATTTAGGATCCCTTATACTAAACTTCGTATTTCACCTTTAGTTTCCTTCCCAAATGTTATTAGTAATAATTTCTTATAAATTATTATTTGCAAATTATTACAGTACCATGTCTCCCGAAACCCCTAAAGATAACCAAATCACCCCAAACCTCACTCTAGATAACAGTTCCTTCCCATAAACTCCAACCATAGACAATCACCCAACTGATAACATGATAAATAACGGAAACTAGGACCACTATTAAAAACAAGGAACCCAAGTATCCATATTAGAGACACAAAATTCTTAACCTACCATATGTTGTATTAATAAGAGACGTTGCATTAATTGTTTTGGTGAAACAATTAATCAAGTTATTAATATCATGCCATAACCCAACATACCAAGACATACCTAGACTAGGCTATGACTGTAGAAATTTCCTTTAGGATAAATTTCGGAAGAAAACTTGATGAATGAAGAGAAAGTCGTTGAACCTTAGCTTTTATTAGTTTGTTCCTTACCCAGAATAAATATACATCCTCATCAGCATGATTGTCAAACTGAAAAGTTAACTCGGAAGAGTTTCTGGTACCCACTAAATCAGATTTATACCTATCAGCTTCTGTACAATATCTTGGCCACAAGATATGTAGCATAAATATGACGCTTGTAATTTTGTTATACGTAACAACTTAACAAGTTATTTATGACTAAATATGGTCTTGATTTTGTTGTATTTTGCTGTATATGATATCGGTTGATGTGGACTAGTGATGATCATCTTGCATACGCATATGATATTTGGACATGTTGTGACCTTATTATTATCATGAGTTGTACCTTGATAATCTAACATAGACAAAATATAAACGTATGTCTTATTTTGGTAATAATAAAACCTAGGAAGAATAACCAAACCTACCATAAACCATACCCTAGGAATTAAGCAAAATCACCAAAAGCAAAACTCAATGATAGAAAGATCATCATTTTAACCTAAGGATTCCCGACCTAGAAAATAAGCAAGGTGCTACGCCTAAGAGAAAGGACTTTAAGAGAAAATCTGATAATAGGAAAACCCTAATACAATAGGAAAACTGAGATTGGTGTAAAGAAAAACTAGAACTCATTAAGAAATCCCAATCATATCCTAGAATGACTTAGAAAATAAATTCCTGTAGGAGATAAATAAATTGAGGATTAGAACTCGCTAAGCTATATTTCCTTTTAACTCTCTATCCTAATGTAATAAATTATCTTTCTACTTTCATCCTGTAACTTTTCCACAATAATCTTAATCTGCGTTTAACTTCATTATCTACTCTATCCCTCCTTACCCTATTCAAAAACGTTACCTACCCAGAACCTAGTATACCTTTAGGAAATTGGTAAAATATTATTTTGAGGAAACAATAGATTATCCCTAGCTCATAGGAACTTTAGAAGAACCCTAAGATTTAAATTTGAAGATACTCCATTATTACCCTAGGAAAAACCCTAAACTCATTACTATAGTATGGACTAAAAGTTTCTTATATTTTTGAAAAGCAAATATGATGTTAATTCCTGAAAATATCACGTTGAACACCATCTAAAGCTTTTTGAAAAGGAATAAATATCACATGGCTGAGTCAAAACATTACATCATTTGGTCCTCGATTATACATAGCCTGATCAACTATGTATAATTAGGAAGAATCATGTAATAAATTGGACAGTTATTTTTCCCAGACTTTCTATTAATTCAAACAGCAAAAATATCAAAAACAAAAATCTTTTCATAACCTATCACTTTTGACTTAATATAATAAAGTCCGCTACTACTACTCATTTTCTCTAAAATAAGCATTCAATTGAGGATAGAAAAACCATAGGAATTCACAAACCCAAATTTTATTAGGAATCTTGGAAGATAGTACATAGAAACATAGTTAACAACGGAAATACTAAAATTACAAGGATTACATAATTTCATTAAAGATTACCTAGGAAACATACGAAGACCCTATAGAACACCTAGATATTACAATTTAAACTAGGAATCATGAAAATTCATACAAAGCGAAATCACTAGCATCGGAAGTACTAAGGTTACAATGATTACAAGATAGGGAATAGATTCGCTAATAGGTTGACCCATCATAAAAACGAGGATCGCCACCAACATCACAATAGCTAGAGCCACAACAGGATGAAGAATCTTGACTATCCTGCGTTGTAAGTACCTTGAGACTAAATATTAGGCATAAGAATAAATAAGCTTTATTTGAGGATTACATAGAAAAACAACCCTTACCCCCATATCTTGTCAACCCCAATAGCAAAGACCACAATAGGCATAAGTGTCGCAAGAACACAAACTAGGAACACATGATCTTCATTCGGTACATAAGCCAAATAGGAAATCGCAAGGACCACGTAGACGATTGCTAGGAATGTAACGAGGTGCGGCATTTTGAGGTTTTTAGAAGAGAATTTGATGATAAAAGAATGAGGATTAGAAATGAGGTATTTATGGGGAGAATATAGCCGTTAATTTCACTATTGAAATTCGACCATTGCACAGTAACTCATTAGGTGGCAAAACATTCAAATTTATTTCATCCAGTAGGAAAAACACTGACCAAACTACGTTCCCTTAGGTATCAAACGGAAATTCCTAGACGACTCTATTAGGCCAAAACTATAATTGAGGAATTAGCAGTGAAATGATATTTTGGGGACATAGGACGTAAGAATAAAATAATATTATAATATTTTTAACTTGAGGCATTTTAAGCATATCAAATTCTCCTTCTAAACTAAATCGTTGTACGATTTGTTCCTTTCTCATGCTCCCAATCTAAATAGGTTAGAAATTTGAATCTAGCTATCTCTATACTTCCCTTTTCCCAATTTCCTCAACCAACATGAACTTAATCTCGGGACGAGATTCCCTTGACGGTGGGTGACTGTAACCACTGTGAAAAATCCTTTATTTAAATAAACTATCTCTCGGAATATTTATCCTTTTCTACGTGTAATTTTTTTTTTTTATTTTGATTGTGACTATTATCTTATGTGACGGAGATCACATCCCGAATAACCGTGCTTGCAACTGATTTCGTATTCAAATAAGTAAACATCTTTAATCTGAAATGTTATAAGATTTCACTTACCACTTTACGTTATTTCGCTAATGTACATTTAAAATTTAACGTTCCTTAACTAATGATAATTTTATAAAACCCTAAACTACCATAATAACATTTATGAACAACAAAACCCTAGAAATACTAAAATACAATTTATCTGATTAATGTACAAGTACCTAAAGCCTAGAAACCCTAATTCCATAATAACTTCCAATAAAACCCTAATCTCACATAACTATGAATTTATATATATATTTTACAAACCCTAATTTATTTATACAATATTTCTACAAGATAATATATTTACAAGTTATTTAAACTAGTGTACAAGTCATTTATGCACAAAACCATTTATTTACAAAAACATTATAAAAAAAATCCCTTTTATATTTATTTTCAAACATAAAATACAAACCCTCCATGCATAACTTTTACAAATTATATTTTCTAAACTCACTAAATATTTTTACAAGTCTTTTAGTTTAAAGTACAAGTGCCTAATGCACATAAACTAAAAATTTCATTTATTTACTTTTAACTTAACAAAACTTAATATATAATTTTCATAACTTAATAAATTATAAAAATTACATTTTTTTCATATTCTAAACTATAGTACAACCTTACTAAAGCTAAAGTACAAGTCTTTTATGCATGAAACTAAATATTTTTAAAACCTTAATAGTAGTTATTTAAAATGACATTTTATATAATATTTTTACACAATAAATTATAAAAATAATTTATTTATTTATTTAACATATGTACAACTCTATAAACTCAATGTACAACCCTTTAATGCACAAGATCATAAAAACTCATTTATTTGTATTTAAACCTTAATAAAAATTACATAAAAATTATAGAAAATCAAGAAATAATTAAAAATACATTTTTCTTATTTTTCTTACATAAGTACAAGTCTTCTTAGCCTAAAGTACAACTTACTAAAGCACAAAAACCATTTTTCTCTAATTATATGAAATTCGATATATGTAAAACATGTCATACGATTTTAGAAATCTTCCTTAAGTAAACCCTAGAACTAGAAACCCTAGTTTTGCCCTAAACCCTAGAGTACTACCCAACTAAGCCCTAGGTACTATCCCATGTTGCACCCAACGAGCCAAACTCCTCTAGTTTTCTTAATTTAGTTCGAATGCAACCATGAACATCCTAAACTCCAAAAAATCTAAACCTTAAGTCTTAAATTAGTGAACCCTAATATTACACATCCCCCCTCCTTCTAGAAAAGGGACATGTGTGTGATATGTAAACATACACACCACCAAAACCCTCCTCCTCTCATGTGGCGCCTCCTTAGCCTTACACCTCACCTCACACCTCCCTATGACAGAAATAGAAACCTCAAAAAACCCTAGAAGACCCTCTATAAATAGCAACCAACTATGAAACCCTAAAACCACCCACAACCCCACGAACCACCACCAACAGCCACCATACTCCATACCACTCATTCCATAGTCCCTCAAATACTTAAACTAGTCTAGAGAAGCAGTAGGAGACAAGCTAGGATCACTAAGGATCAAGTTCGAATACCATTTCATCAAATATAGCCCTAGTCGACCATAATAAGAAAGGTATGCTTCTGGTCTTTTTCCTTGTTTTCACCTAGCTAAGTTATGTCCAAATGAAGTTTAAAACATGTAATAATAGATGCTATAACCCAGAAATAATCAAAACACACTTTTGTTTAAATTATGTTCTATCGAGCAACATATATACATATATTTTTGAAATATTGTTCTAATGGATCTAGGTTGTTAAAAGTTGTTTAGGAATACTTAAAACCTGTTAACATAACATAGTATAACATAAAAACCTAGTGTCAAAAGATCGGATATAGAAAAACGCAAGTTTTCTTTTTCTTTTTCAAACAGTCGAGACCAACAGCAGGTCTGCTGCTTTGGTGCTCGTTTTACCCTATCAAACAATCACTAAAAATTATGGCCTTCGACATGCTTAAAGTACTTTAAAAGGTCTAAAAGTAGGAAAAAGAATCAAGGTTTTTCGTCAAGTAACGAGGGAGAACGAAGCGTTTGAAGATGGGTTAAATCCTGGGTCGAATAAACCAAAGTCACGACTTTCTGTTTTGTTTTTGAAATTCGTGGGTTCGATTCAGCCCTTAAAACTTTACAAAAATACTTTTAAAATATTTATATACACTTTAGAAAAGGTTTCGTAAAAGGTCTCGGCTCGAATCGTTAGAAGTAAATTGTTTTTGTGAAAAGGATGTCGAGTGAAAGTAACTAGAAGTCTCAAGGACCATTTCTGTCAAAAATCCATAAGATTTCTGCTTTGGACTAGTTTTGGGATCGGGGAATCCCTAAGGGGTAAAAACAGTACATTTTGAAACTTAAGGGTATGAAGTGTCAATTAACTAAAGTCCAGGGGTAAAAGTTGTCATTTCCACAAAGTCTAGGGGTAAAATTTGCAAACTTTAGAAACTTGAAGGTTTGAAATAAAAATATTATAAAACCCTAATTTTATTTAATATTATTATAATATTTATTATTATAATATAATTATTATTATTATTATTATTATTATTATTAAGTTTTAATTAAACTTAATATACGTTTTACTGTAACAAATAAACGAAGTATCCATTTAACGAACGGGCGGAACCGAAACTTACAGATAAGAAGATCAGATAAAATCTTACTTTTGAAACTACATATTGGCTCTATTAAATATTTAACCATCAAACCAAAACATAACGAAACGAATAATAAAAACTTATATATTAAGAAACGATTACTAAGAATTTGACATAACAACCCAGGTTGCAAGCCGGAGACGTTTATCAACTGTATTTCATTTTGTTTTCCATCCAGATTGTTCAGGTGAGTTTATAGTCCCACCTTTCTTATTTACGAGTTTTCCAAATATGTGGGGAGATACATGCTATTAAACCGAACACAAGTATTTTCCTGATTATTATTACACTAGGCTAACTGTTCGTTATTGTTGAGATTGAATTATTTATTTAAAAGACCCTCATATCATGCACCATTAGTCACCTGCTGGGTGAGCGCGAATATGTGAATAGATCTATTGGCCTGACGACCCATTTGTTCTAACCGGATGGATATCTTCGTGGTAGCCGGTTAGGCAGATGCATTATATTTGATATCTTTAACTCGGGGGCGAGACCACTCTCATTTCAATCATGTTTGTGGAATCTGGAAACTGTTAACGCATTGCGTGTCATGAGGTTTAGTGTAATATTTCTGAATTACGATATAACTGATTTCTCATATTTTGGCTTGTGTTCAAATTAATTATAAATTTAAACACTATAGATTCACTCAACCTTTGTGTTGACTTTTTAAGCATGTTTATCTCAGGTAACTAGGAGTATGGCGATGGCACGAAGTGGCTGTGGACTTTCTTTTTACAAGAGTGTCCACTTTGTTATCATTCAATGAATAATGTAAATTTTATCATGTATTTCTAAACCTCCCTCTGGGACCTATCTTATGTACTCTGATATTAAATAAATGAATGATAACAATTTTTATTTAAAAACGTCTCTTTTCGAGTCGTTTTCTATTTCCATGACTGTGAACCATGAAGTAGCACCCCAAGCTTATATTCCGCTGCGTAATCCGAAAATGGGGGTGTTACAGCCTTCAAGACTCAGAAGAAGTACTCCAACTCTGTCCTACTCGACGTGTGCATCAGATTCAATGCCACTTATAGGATGTGTGCACACCTCTTTAGAGCAAAGCGTTTTTCCAGCTAAGCTACTATTCCTAATGGGCGTACGCAATTTCAAGTTCTGGGAGCTGATTCCAGTTGTATCACAGTTCCAAGATGATGGACGTGTTATTTGACGTGGATGGTTGTAAACAAAATTCAACTTTAAGACTAATGCAACAAAAATTTGGAAACAGTTACGGCGTCTCAAATAATTATTTTACAATGCCTAGTGCACACAGACAGTAAAAGAAAAGACAACGACTTTATTTGGTCGAAACTTTTTCCACAAAAAAAGTGCTTAGTTTACCAACTAATTTAGAATTGTTAAAAGGTTAATGGTCTCGTTGGAGACAAAGCTACCAGATCAACAAATATTATATTCCGTATAAGCCGCAATTTTTTTATAATATTAATTTCATTTTAATAATACAAAATGATAATTATGATCATGTTTTCAACATAATAAAACTTTTGGACGGGGAAATTACCTTTGAGGGTACAAAGTGAGTTGCGAGACCACAATGTACAATTTCAAATCCATTCAATCGTACTCCAGTAAGTGCCACATATTCACCAAAATACTGCAATAAAACATCAAGTTCAATTTCACAAACAAAAAAAAGAGCATATAGAACAAAAGGTGTATGTCTAAGATAAAAGGGAATCACCAAAATAGCCAGGAAGTCGTGACATGAAATAAGATGTACTTACACCTGGAGCAGACCCTATTGATGCTTCCGGCATTGCAAATAATATATTCTCTGTGACAATTCTGAACGCTGCATTCATCGATAATCCAGCCCTTCCTCCCATCACAATTCCGTGTATAAGAGCAATCTACCATATATGAACCTATGAGTGTAGTGAAATAGACTACTAAATCTGCAAATATACCCGCTTGAGCTATCCTAGCTACTACAGTAATAATAGTTGTTGAATCAGAGATCGTATATACTTTGGGGGTGTTTGGTTTACCTTATTTTTAGTGCTAGTTATGATTTTGGAGAAGTCGAAATGAGCACAACTTTTAAAAAAATTGAATGAAAGTTTCAAGCCGACCTTATATACTCAAATGAACGGTAAACTTAGCTTAATTAACAACTTTTATAAATTTTATAAAGCTCGACAAAAAGGCAACCAAGCAGCCCTTATTACCAAGTAACATACACGATCACTGCATCAATAAACAGTGTTATTGTCGCCGACCCTTTTTTTAACTAATCATATCAGTAATTAAACACAACGAAAGTGTACAAACTCGAAGATCTAAATCAAACATAAACCATAATCGCGCACCGAGATTCGGCTAAATCCTCATCATTCTCGTCTTCTTCCTCCTCGTTTTTGCCTCCTGCATCCTATTTCTTGACAGGAAAACCGAAAAATCATAAATCTTTAATTAATACTAAACCATAATTGGTATGAGCATATGACACACATACCACAGACAACTAAATTTAAGTATAAAAAGATGCAACAAATCTCACGAATAGTGAAAAAGACATACAACGTATCTCTATCGTAGTTAGTCACTTGGTTAACAAATGTTTGAGTAGAAGAGATTTAAGGCGGATCTGATTATGACTGCAGCTGTGTTTTTTTTAATAGATTTCTAAAGGCGGTGGAAAACCTGTTTGGTGTATTTGTGTTTGTGATATTGCGTTATAAGCATAACACATGTTTGGGCCTCACTTGGGCTAACTAAACAGCCCAACGTTATATAATTTTTTAATCAGACGTGTAGTATTATAATAGCACCGACGTCGTGCTTTAATACATGTAGTGAATAAAAGGAAAGGGAGATATCAGTAGCTTCTACGAATTGCTGTTGGTATGGCTAATCGGTCAATGGCCTGTTGTCGAGGATTGGGTTTGTGTTTGAACTGTATCTGCGCTGATTGTAACAGAAAATAAATGACCCATTTTCATTTACTACAACATTACTCTATTTGTTGCATAAATCACATACTGCAAAAAGCCCTCTTAATCCCTCTTTAGCAACAATAAGCCGAACAGCATCAGGGGCTGAAGCAAAATGCCCGGTTTGCATCCTTTGCTTAACAACCTGCATAACATGTTGAACATTAAGGAACAAAGCAAAGTAATACATACAATATGAAGAGTAAACTAAAAAGATACCTCAATTGGTACACGTATAATAGACGAAGCAACTCCTCCAACAGCACCAGCAGTCTATACAGTAAGTTCAGAACAGTTCATATAAGATACAAAATCTGTGAAGAATTATGCTAATTAGTTCAAATGATCACCCAAATCCCATTCTAGCCATATATTATTTATATACATAATAACACCAATGAGTAGGCATACAGAGGGAGCTCACCAGGTGAGCCAAGGCACTAAAATTCTCAGGGCAGGTCTTCAATAATTTCTGCTTAGTAGGTTCATATACACCAATATATATGGCTGATGCACTGAAAAATATTAATTAGATTTAATCAACATTTTCCATAGAAGAGAAAGTATTATTTAAGTTTTAGACAAAGGGAACGTACGGTAATACGCCTGCAAGATTTCCAGCCAAACCAGAGTACAAACCCTTGAAAGCAATCTGTCCTCCACCACGAACTATCTAACATGAAACAACACATAAAAGCAATAAATCTTGGACATATATAATCTAGGACATAACATTGTACCTGCTTGAAGTCGAGTTTTAACCGTATGAAGTGGATATAAAGCAGCTTCTATAGAAATCCAAACACCCCTGAAACCCAACATATACATGATGCATATTCAGAAACGAAACTACAAAAGTATTAATGAGGGATGATTGAAATACTTGCAAGTGTGTCATCAACCACACCTTCCACAACGTAAACACACAGAGCACAAAACAATATATTACCAGGTATGTTATGTCAAATCAGGTGCACCTATAACGACACTACCATAAGCTATTTAATAACTGGGTCATCAAAAATTTATTACGATTTTCAAGTAGATGCGTGTGAAAACCCAGATTTGAAGATGAAACCGCAGCAAGAAAACAAAGCGATAACATAGTATTTGGGATTAAGCCCCTGATTTCTTTTGCCTTACAACATTATTATGTTCATCAATAACACTATCATCCTTATTGCTAGTATCTAGACCACTATTGATGTTGATACTCGCAATAACACTATCATCCTTATTTCCAGTATCTATGACATAACCACATAAAAATCAAGAACCGTTAAAAAATCACGGTCCAACCAAAACCCATATTTAAAAATTTATGAAAACCAAAAAAAAAAAATAATAATAATAATAAAATTGAATCAGATCCTACAAAAACCTGCAAAAAGCTTCACGAAACCAATCAACAAACAATCCTTATAGAAAAAAAAAATTTGATACCCAACACATAAAACATAAAAAATTATCATATATTAAAGCAATAAACAAAAGCTTAGACAGCCATACCTGCGGATCTGGATGTCGGTGAATAGAGGAAGATGAAGCTTATCTGAAAGTTTATCTAAAGGTCGCCGCCCAACAGTCGGTGAAGCTTATCTGGTTCAAGCATACGGTTAACGAAAATAAAGCTACAATATATCTGAAGGTAGAATTGGGCTGTTGCTGGGCTAAGCTAACGGGCCAACAGGCGTCGAATATTTTACTATAAAAAAATATTAAATAATATCACCGACCACGGGAATTTATATATAGAGAGAATTCGTTGTGGTGTATATTAGTCTTCTTCCAAAGCCGCCCATGTTTGGGTGGAAACTTTTAGGGGAAAAAACATAAAACTTTATTGGCATTTCCTTTCACTTTCCATTCTTTTCTATTTTATAAAAACTCGAGAATACCATAGTTTTTCAGTTTCCTTTCATTTCCTTCTAAAAAAACTCACAAACGCAACGTTATGGTTATAGATGGCAAATCTCATTAATTTAACACACATTAGTTGAACCCATATATTACTTAAATTAGATGTGATTTCGAATGTGATACAATCAAATGTCTTCTAAATTCAGAAAATACCCTATAGTAAATAACAACGAAACTTTTAGATGACATATCTTCAGGACGATATATTTGTTTCCTTCCATTTTTGAAAATGGTGAAACCGAGATTATGTTGTTCTTGGTTATCATGTCATTCCTCTAAAGCTACTAAAATGGAAACTAATAGTTTCAAACTTCCTTAAAACAGGTTGATAAGACTGATCAACAACATACTATTCGTATATTATTAAAATTCATCAATACATAAGCTACAAGACATTTGCTACATATCGTCTATCTAGCTAATATTGATGTAACTTTGAAACATCTAATACCGAGAGGGTGTGGCACATTGATGTGTACGTGCCGTTAGTTAGCTTTAAGGGGTAGTGTATTTTGAGAGCCATCCTTCTATAATGTTGATCACCGAGTTTCTCTGAGCGACTAACCAGTCAGGGTCGGTGGTAGCGTTTGGAGTATTCATGTCCAAGCAATGATGTCCTAAAATAGAGAATAAATTAAAGGTGTCACGAAATAATGAAAAGAAATCTTTCGAGCTACACCAAAATGACCAAACTATGAAATGAGTGAGCGATTTAATTATTTCAAACCAGTGTATATGGTTCGAAACAAATTTGAGAATATCGGGAAAAGACATGATTATACATAAACTACATTCTTACAGCAAATGGTTCATTGTCAATAGTCTTTTCGCATTTACGTAAAGAATTTCATTATAGCTTGTTCGAATTTTTGTATTTTCCGGAAAAGCTAATTATGGGCCAAAAAAAAACGAGCTTGATTGTTTTTACACTGACGTTTCAAATATTTCAAAATTGGCATTTTTTACAAAAGCGCTGTTTGTATACAAAACAAATGCAAACAAGTTAATTCCATCAACATATTCGATTAAATGCATACAAATATTATGGGATGACAGTTCAAGTAACCATTTAAGATAGGGTTTTTCTTTGTTTTAAATGAAGGGGTTCATTCAATCCCACAAAAGGTCCAAAACTGGCTCATAAGGGACATGGGGGTTAAAATTTAATATGGGGTTCGCGAACGAGTTCTCATTCGTGTTGCGAAACCAATGGTTTCGTTCGCGAAACCAATGGTTTAGTTTTACAATTTTAGATACTTTTGGGTTACTTTTTCAAAGAAAATATGAAAAATAGTCGTTTAAAATGCTAATAATTTGAGAAGGGTTTGACAAAATAGCCCTTGGTTTCGCAAGTGATTTGAGAAGGCTTTGAAAAGTCACAAAAGATGAGGTTTAATACAAGTGTGGCACATGAAATTAAGGAGAGATTATGCTTATTTTTCTAAAAAATAAGCTACTTAAAAAATAATCTTCGTTTGGCAGACAGAACTTATAAGAGATTATATAAAAAATAATCTTCCATAATCTCTTAAAATCAAAGGTTACTTTATGTAGCTTATAAAAATAATCTCTTTTTATAATCTCCATCTCCAGCACCAGCTCCAGCACCATCTCCAGTTCCAGCAACATGAGGTTTAATACAAGTGAAATCACTAAATTTGCGAAAAGCTTCTTAAATTGCGAAACGAGTTCATATTAATGAATTCTTAATTTGCAAAATGATTTCATAACTTGCGAAATATATTTATAATTTACAACTCTTTTTGATATTCGAAATTAATATTCACAACTCATTCGTAACAAATTTATAATACAACTCATTTCTCAAACGATTTGTGAAATCCATGGCTAGTTTTTAAAAATTAATTTTTCGACGATTAGTTGCTAACTTTTGATTGGTTAAATGATTGTTTAAACTAATGACACTTATTTAAATTATTAACTTTTATATTATACATTCTTACACACTCACATAAATCACTTTGTATAACATGACTTGAACTCATAAATATATGGTTGAAGACAATGACATTAATCTCACACAAATACTACCGGAGAAAAGCCCGACCTATTAGTTATCCAAACATTACTTACCTTCTTCGGTATAAAGAGCTACCACTGTATCTGATATGTTATAAAGAACTCTGCAAAAGGAAAAAAAAAAAAAAAAAAAAATAATAAATAAATAAAAAAAAATCTTAATATTTTGAGCAAGTTTGTATCACAAAGCTTATGAGGTACATTATGTAACACCCCAACCCGACAAGGGTACAGATGTCACGCAAATGGTTTCATATCAGATATAACAAAGCATACATTCAAAAGTAATACAAAGATTCTCAAGGGTTACAAAGGAAATACTGAAATTACAAGGTTACAAAAACGTATACAAATTCTAACAATAAAATAACTTCTAATCATTTCTAGGCCAAAATAACTGTCAAGTCTTCTAGGTCCAAAAGTCTCTTCACTCATACCCATCTTCCATCTAAAACCTGCCGCACACGAAAAGAAAACGTGCGGCTGAGCTTATAAAGCCCAGTGAACAGATATATAATAAACGGAAACGAAAGTAAACGGAAATAATCAGATGTAGCATAATGAATGAGATATAAATAAGGTACAAGAGTAAAGGTTTAGGATAGTCATCCACCACGAGCCCAGAAACAGATCATATCATACCATAACAGTGTAACCATAAATCTTCATAATCATATAGAGGGGAGACCTCTCAGATAATCAGATAATATGAGGGGTGTCCTCATTCTTCAAATGGAGTAGCTAGCTCCCAGATATATGTGAAAGGCGTGTATTGCACACAAGCACCAGTCACCAGACAAATCATATCAAATCATGTTAAATCCACTAAACAGATCAGATCTAGGATGCATCCATACGCCCCCCAGAAACATATATAATCCATAATCAAAGTAATGCGCATATCATAATCAGAATGGGGACGTGGCGGAACATCACTCTACCGCCCTAGAGTCATGCCATTGGTGCATCAATGACACGGACATGGAACCCCCATGCCTAGTGAAATGGCTCGGGTATCAAACTAAGAGTCAGATATCATATCATAATCAGAGTGTCGTATATCAAAGGTCAAATCAGATGGTCCATAACAGATGGTTAATAACAGATATATCAGATGTAATGCCAAAGGTCCAAATCAGAGTTTACCAGATCAAGGTTCATATTAAGTAATCAAGTCAAGGTTCAGATCAAAAGTTCATTTCAAAAGTTTCTATCAAAAGTCCATTTTAAACAATCCTTTATTCATGATTTTCATAAAACGATCCCTTAAAGTGGTTTTCATAAAAATAATCTTTCAAAACGGTTTTTCATAAAAATAGTCTTCCAAATATAGTATTCACAAAAGTTAGTAACATTTGATATAAAAGTGGTTTCGCCTCATTGATAAACATCTCTTTAAAATGGTTTTTCTCAAAACATTTTCAAGGCATAATTATAAAAGGTCTTGATAACATAGCTTCATATCAGAGATCATATCAAATGGGATCAACAGAGAAGGTTCAAGCAAAGGGAATCATAGCAATGGCATCAGTTCAGAAACTAACGGATCAGAAAATGAAGAGATCATGAGAAACCTTGTAAGAAAGGTCAGAATATCTGTACCTTATTCGATAACAAAGACAACCCGGAAAGAGACGAATCACAAAGCAAAAGATTACTCCCGCTTCTCGGAACCTATACGAATTAATAATTGCGTATTACTTTAAGTTCAATTGTATTAACTTACTCCTTTTAGTATACTCTCCTTTATTAGTAAGTTTCCATTTTAGACTTATCCAAGATTTACCATACTTAAATATTACAAGTGTTACATAAATATAGCTTAGGGTATTTATTTTGATATTTCATAAGTTCAAGGGTAATTATAGAAGCTATAAGTTTTGGGGTGCATTTATGCCATCATTAAAAGATTAGGGTGCAAGGTGTACTTATCATAAGTTATAAGATTTTACATATTCAACCCATTAGTTTGTATAATTACCACTTCAACCCCTTAGTTTACTTAACCTTTCATCATAAGTCCTTTTTACCCTTTTACTCAGCATGTACTAGTAAACAGACCTCATCTTGTCGTATTTTAAAACCCCATAAGGACTCAGAATAAAATTTCCCAAATATTTACCCAGGTACCTTAATATCTTGACAACACCCTGTAATTTTTCCAGAATTTTTAAACTAGTATAGCTATGCCTCAAAAATCCAACAAGTAAACTTGTCCAGATTTCTGCCCAGATTTTACTTACAAAAAGTTTGTGATTACCAACCCTATCAAAACACTTTATAAAAATCTATAAAAATTCCAGTAATTAGCTAACATGTGTTATATTACTCAGTTCAAAGGAAATGTCCTAATTTGTTATGGGTTTAAAATGATAAATGAAAAACCCGGACTGTTTTCCCAGACTTCACAAATCCGATCAGACATGTGATTTCCCAAAAATCAAAAAGTAGCCTTATAGGCCTCTAAAAATTACAAACTAAATTTCTCCAGGTAGCCACTTCATTAAACTACAATTTAGACTCCATAAACATAAAAATATACGTTCATATGATTAAGTTACAGCCGGTTAAAGTTGAACAAAGTTCCAGATCAGAAGCAGTTATCACATAATCACATATATACTTAGGGTTTCTTCATCCCGTTCGTTAATTCTCGACACCAAACGATTTTAGGTGAGTCCACAACATATTTAGGTTGATTATTACAGGCCTTAACATATTCAAAACTATTTAAAACATCACATAAACTCCTGGTCGATTATATACACATTAGAATTTAGGGTTTTTGATTATGATTTTATGTAGTATATTCTTATAACCTTTTGATTGTATAATGACTAGAATATCAGATTTTCGAATAAGAATTGAACAAGAGATTGAGTAATTCGAATACCCTTGAAGACAAGAACACGAATAACACGAACAACTAAGATCGAACACCACGACTCCTCTTTTCTCTTTCTTTTTCTGTTTCGCACAGCAGCAAAACAAACAATGGATCGAATTAGGGTTCAAGAACAATTCGAATGGCTTATCTAGGACAAGAATAATATTACCTTAATTCGTATTAGCAAAGATTTAAGCCTTTTGGGGCTGTTCTTGATCGACAGCAGCAGCAACAATAGGAAAAGAGCCGAATGTTTTTTTTTTTTTTTTTTTTTTTTTTTTTGTTGTTGTTGTTAGGGTTTCTAATGTTCGGTTATCACAAAATAAACAAACCGTGTGTTTGTCTTGATGGGCCAATTAGGGAATGGATGGGTTTATTTTGGGCTAGGATTAACCAAGTTTAATGCCTTCTTATTCAATAATATGGGCCGAAATTATATGTGTACAAAACACATCAATGGGTCGACTAGTATTGGCTTCGATGTAGAAATTTTATTTTACGTATAACATAAGTTTTAAATATTCGTATCACGTTCATATATTCAATTATTGGCGTGTTAGATACTTAGGTTAAGTTTCAAATGAGGTTACTTATATATTTTCATAAGTTCTTAAAGTTCAAATTCAGAGGGTATTTTCGTCCTTTTGGATTGTTTAAATTTTAGGGTTTTACAACTCTTCCCCTCTTAAAAAGAAATTTTCGTCCTCGAAAATTGAAGTCGCAAAGTTAAACAGAGTCGTAGTAACTCGCAACAGATCATCGTAATATTCTCATGCCCGAGGAGGCTCTTCCAAAAGATCTTCAGACCAAAGGTTTCTCATGACTCAATCAAAACAAAATCGGTTCAGATTCCTCAGAAGGAGACAAATTGGGTTGATTCAGATTTAAAGAACCATAAAACATAATTGGATGATAGGTGGATCTTCTGAAAAGCTTACATGGAATACGAACAGAATTTCAAATCAGATTAACTGCATCATCAGTGGAGAGTTCTACAAAGAGCTTAAGATATATAACTGAGGTCAACAGAATGCAATACGAGAGTTCAAACTCATCCAGATATCAGAGTATACGCATAGGTAGAATGAACCTAACTTCTCACTAATCACAGATAACCAACGGAGATCAGATTCTAAACTTAGGTATTCCCCAAGATATCCTATGGCCACAATGAGTGCACGTTATATGGTGTAAGTATTATCACGTTGATCAGGCGTCATAATACTAGCACCACATAAATATGCCTTCATGATGATCATACTTTATCTCAAGTCGTAATCAAAACCACTTATCTTAATCCACCTAGTACTTCTACAGTCTCATAGGTTATCAAAATCAAACACCATAACTAAGAGGAGAACGAACTACTCGAAAGAGTTAACGGAAGTCTCAGAATGTCTATCAGAATTTGGTACATCACTAAAAGCATCGGGTCGTCCATCATTCATCAATTTCACATAACAAAATTATCGTCCAACATACGCAGAATGAACTCAGAGCGGAATTACCAACAAGGAATATAAATCATTCAAGGGGTCCTATCATTAGATAACGGAAATTTGAGTAGATTAAGAGAAAGTAAGTTACGTCATTCATGGTTTCATTCTTCACAAATTACTCTTCCAAACACAAAAGTTCGCTATCAGAATTATCGTCCATTCAAATGCATGAGCTTAAACTTCTTCCAAGTCCATGCAGTCTAACGCATGATCATAAGGTGGAAAGGAAACATAACTCGAGTCTGGTCCCTCAAGCCTTCGGCACCTCTTCTTGGGACTGTGGTGTAGAAACGCGAATCTCCGGTATGGTCACTGTGCATTCTTCCATTCGCGAGTCTGCTTCTGCTCTCAATTCATCTTAGTACAACTAAAGTGAATAGAGAAGCAAGACTGCGTGTTTTTTTTTTTTTTTTTTTTTTTTTTTTTTTTTTTTTTTTTTTTTTTTTTTTTTTTAAAGGTCTTCTAGCACGGTTCGAAATTCACCAACTCCAACTGCCGTCATCGCCGGATGCATGGTAGTGTTGTCTGCTACAATCTCTGGACGCCAATCAAATCTACTTCTTCCAGAATAAAGGGTCATTCTTCAAGATGGTCCACATGTTCCTCTTCGTGCCTAACACTGAAATGCTTCCCAGGGTTACTCTCAAATAGTCATCTCTTTTCTTAAAAGTCCTTGGCGTGACTTCTTCAGTCCTTCAATCATTAGAAGAGGCCGTCTGGTACGGAGTTTACAGGAATAGAATCGATCATTGATACGCTGAATTGAAAGATGGTCATGGTAGTGATACGATTAGGTTTACGATAGTTGATACTCCAAAGTTTCTTCTTTCTTCTTCACAAGTTAACAGGGTGTTCAAAATGAAACACTGAAGTGAACAAAATCATATCCCATCATCTTCTCTAATTTCTCAACTTCTATGGCGTCATGGTTCGTCAACTGAGATCGGCTCAAATTTCATTCTACTTCTCAAACAGGAGGGAAAAACCCAAAATTCCATCGGAGAACAACAGAAAAATTTGTACAACAAAACTTCCAATGCCAAAGCTTCTAAGGATGGGTAATAGGTGTCAGGAGGCAACCAACAATCAGATGAGATCGAGGTAGATGTTTCCATAGCAGCGTTAACAGATTTGAGCGGTTACCGGTTATCATAACGAAAGTGGGATGAAACATATTACTAAAGGTCACAAATCAGATACGGTAGTCCCTGGCAGCTTATGAGGGCCAGCCAATCCATAACTTAAAGACCTCAAAATCGAATATGTCAAAAGTAAACGGATTCATAGGATGAGTACGGTCGCCAAGCCAGACGGATAGTTCATATATCAAGGTCAAGTACATGGTTCATCAAAGTGTGGAGATAGATAAACGAACAATTCAAGGTGTTGGAGTCTTGTTTAGCTATTTAGCATAATTTGCAGGTAGGTTGTGAGTCATTGGAAATACAAACATCGTATAACTGTCAAAAGTCAGGCATATAGAATATCAGTTATTAGCATCATCATGCTCAGTTAACAAATTCATATCGGGACAAAATTATCATCACAGTCCATGGCTAATAATCACCAGAGTTCTCATAAGGGTAGTAACGGACTTTGCAAGGACAGAGTAATATCAGGTGATACATTTATATCCAGCATGGGTAATTAATTCACAGAATGTGTCAAGCACCTTAAGGTTAAATGACCTTCGGAATGGTCAGAGGAGTATCAAACTGCTTATCAAATAGGTCGTAGGTGAAGAACAAAATCAGGTAGAGATAGCAAAAGTTTAACAATCGTAAATCATGGTAGGAGTTCAAAATGGTTTTCAAACACCGAAAGTGAAACATAGGAGGGTAATCGTCAATGATCAATCAGCCCATCCTTTATCAGAATACAAATCAAAGCTAACTATTCAATGAAAACATATCGGCAACGCAAGTCTTATCGTTCAAAAGTGAGAGGAAAGCATTCTTATACTCATGGGAATAGAGATGTTTAAGACGAACTCAGATAGAGTCAGAAGATTCATAACATAAATTGTCAAAAGCATATAACAGAATGCATCAAGTAAGTCATCGCCATAGAGATTCTCAGAATACCCGAAAAGACATAAAAATGATTAACAAAGAATTAGAGGTCGGAGTCGGAATCTTAGGTGGTGCAAAGCGTGAGCTTTAAATCTCCAAAAGTGCTCTCAACAAGCAGGGCATAAATCAGAGTGATGCGGAAGCAATGATACTTAAACATAAGCCTTATAGTCTACCCATTCCTCACTGGTCAGAACTTAAGTTCCTATAGGGAAATCCTAAAGCAAATCTTAAAGGTTGTCTTATGAGCGCTTACAGTGGAAACTTAGTGGTCTAACTCACACAGGTCAAGGGTAAATGTATTACGAGTCGCAGCCTGTTTCTCTGATACCATAATTGTAACACCCCAACCCGACAAGGGTACAGATGTCACGCAATTGGTTTCATATCAGATATAACAAAGCATACATTCAAAAGTAATACAAAGATTCTCAAGGGTTACAAAGGAAATACTGAAATTACAAGGTTACAAAAACGTATACAAATTCTAACAATAAAATAACTTCTAATCATTTCTAGGCCAAAATAACTGTCAAGTCTTCTAGGTCCAAAAGTCTCTTCACTCATACCCATCTTCCATCTAAAACCTGCCGCACACGAAAAGAAAACGTGCGGCTGAGCTTATAAAGCCCAGTGAACAGATATATAATAAACGGAAACGAAAGTAAACGGAAATAATTAGATGTAGCATAATGAATGAGATATAAATAAGGTACAAGAGTAAAGGTTTAGGATAGTCATCCACCACGAGCCCAGAAACAGATCATATCATACCATAACAGTGTAACCATAAATCTTCATAATCATATAGAGGGGAGACCTCTCAGATAATCAGATAATATGAGGGGTGTCCTCATTCTTCAAATGGAGTAGCTAGCTCCCAGATATATGTGAAAGGCGTGTATTGCACACAAGCACCAGTCACCAGACAAATCATATCAAATCATGTTAAATCCACTAAACAGATCAGATCTAGGATGCATCCATACGCCCCCCCAAAACATATATAATCCATAATCAAAGTAATGCGCATATCATAATCAGAATGGGGACGTGGCGGAACATCACTCCACCGCCCTAGAGTCATGCCATTGGTGCATCAATGACACGGACATGGAACCCCCATGCCTAGTGAAATGGCTCGGGTATCAAACTAAGAGTCAGATATCATATCATAATCAGAGTGTCATATATCAAAGGTCAAATCAGATGGTCCATAACAGATGGTTAATAACAGATATATCAGATGTAATGCCAAAGGTCCAAATCAGAGTTTACCAGATCAAGGTTCATATTAAGTAATCAAGTCAAGGTTCAGATCAAAAGTTCATTTCAAAAGTTTCTATCAAAAGTCCATTTTAAACAATCCTTTATTCATGATTTTCATAAAACGATCCCTTAAAGTGGTTTTCATAAAAATAATCTTTCAAAACGGTTTTTCATAAAAATAGTCTTCCAAATATAGTATTCACAAAAGTTAGTAACATTTGATATAAAAGTGGTTTCGCCTCATTGATAAACATCTCTTTAAAATGGTTTTTCTCAAAACATTTTCAAGGCATAATTATAAAAGGTCTTGATAACATAGCTTCATATCAGAGATCATATCAAATGGGATCAACAGAGAAGGTTCAAGCAAAGGGAATCATAGCAATGGCATCAGTTCAGAAACTAACGGATCAGAAAATGAAGAGATCATGAGAAACCTTATAAGAAAGGTCAGAATATCTGTACCTTATTCGATAACAAAGACAACCCGGAAAGAGACGAATCACAAAGCAAAAGATTACTCCCGCTTCTCGGAACCTATACAAATTAATAATTACGTATTACTTTAAGTTCAATTGTATTAACTTACTCCTTTTAGTATACTCTCCTTTATTAGTAAGTTTCCATTTTAGACTTATCCAAGATTTACCATACTTAAATATTACAAGTGTTACATAAATATAGCTTAGGGTATTTATTTTGATATTTCATAAGTTCAAGGGTAATTATAGAAGCTATAAGTTTTGGGGTGCATTTATGCCATCATTAAAAGATTAGGGTGCAAGGTGTACTTATCATAAGTTATAAGATTTTACATATTCAACCCATTAGTTTATATAATTACCACTTCAACCCCTTAGTTTACTTAACCTTTCATCATAAGTCCTTTTTACCCTTTTACTCAGCATGTACTAGTAAACAGACCTCATCTTGTCGTATTTTAAAACCCCATAAGGACTCAGAATAAAATTTCCCAAATATTTACCCAGGTACCTTAATATCTTGACAACACTCTGTAATTTTTCCAGAATTTTTAAACTAGTATAGCTATGCCTCAAAAATCCAACAAGTAAACTTGTCCAGATTTCTGCCCAGATTTTACTTACAAAAAGTTTGTGATTACCAACCCTATCAAAACACTTTATAAAAATCTATAAAAATTCCAGTAATTAGCTAACATGTGTTATATTACTCGGTTCAAAGGAAATGTCCTAATTCGTTATGGGTTTAAAATGATAAATGAAAAACCCGGACTGTTTTCCCAGACTTCACAAATCCGATCAGACATGTGATTTCCCAAAAATCAAAAAGTAGCCTTCTAGGCCTCTAAAAATTACAAACTAAATTTCTCCAGGTAGCCACTTCATTAAACTACAATTTAGACTCCATAAACATAAAAATATACGTTCATATGATTAAGTTACAGCCGGTTAAAGTTGAACAAAGTTCCAGATCAGAAGCAGTTATCACATAATCACATATATACTTAGGGTTTCTTCATCCCGTTCGTTAATTCTCGACACCAAACGATTTTAGGTGAGTCCACAACATATTTAGGTTGATTATTACAGGCCTTAACATATTCAAAACTATTTAAAACATCACATAAACTCCTGGTCGATTATATACACATTAGAATTTAGGGTTTTTGATTATGATTTTATGTAGTATATTCTTATAACCTTTTGATTGTATAATGACTAGAATATCAGATTTTCGAATAAGAATTGAACAAGAGATTGAGTAATTCGAATACCCTTGAAGACAAGAACACGAATAACACGAACAACTAAGATCGAACACCACGACTCCTCTTTTCTCTTTCTTTTTCTGGTTCGCACAGCAGCAAAACAAACAATGGATCGAATTAGGGTTCAAGAACAATTCGAATGGCTTATCTAGGACAAGAATAATATTACCTTAATTCGTATTAGCAAAGATTTAAGCCTTTTGGGGCTGTTCTTGATCGACAGCAGCAGCAACAATAGGAAAAGAGCCGAATGTTTTTTTTTTTTTTTTGTTGTTGTTAGGGTTTCTAATGTTCGGTTATCACAAAATAAACAAACCATGTGTTTGTCTTGATGGGCCAATTAGGGAATGGATGGGTTTATTTTGGGCTAGGATTAACCAAGTTTAATGCCTTCTTATTCAATAATATGGGCCGAAATTATATGTGTACAAAACACATCAATGGGTCGACTAGTATTGGCTTCGATGTAGAAATTTTATTTTACGTATAACATAAGTTTTAAATATTCGTATCACGTTCATATATTCAATTATTGGCGTGTTAGATACTTAGGTTAAGTTTCAAATGAGGTTACTTATATATTTTCATAAGTTCTTAAAGTTCAAATTCAGAGGGTATTTTCGTCCTTTTGGATTGTTTAAATTTTAGGGTTTTACACATTAGGTAGTTGCAAAAAAAAATATATAAAATTAAACCCTCCAGAACTATATGGATCTCGTAAACCATTAGAGAAAATAATGTTGCTTCCAAACTTTCCGAGCACGGTTTTTATACCCTTGTAACATAAAATAAAGTTGTGCATAAGCTTTACTTATAAAATGCTTATAGTACAAAAACAGATTTAACGAATGGTGGAAGAGAAAATTAACGTACATAACCTCCAAACTCTATGGGTGCCCAATAAGGTCTCGGTGTGACACCAAAGACTTGTTGGCATTCCTCGTTGTATTTGTCCAAGTCGAAAGGATCTCCTTGGAAGATTGTATCGTTTTCTCCACGTCCCATTGGCATTACCATCTCCGTACATGACTTTGTAACAAAAGAAAGAACAAATTAGACCTTGTATAGTTTGATGTATATTCGCGTCGCCTTTTTGGTTTCTCTATGTTATAAACATCTAGAAAATCTATAATGGTGTTTCAAATATTCGGGTATTGTATACCTGCCAATCCCATCCAAAATATTTGTCGAATCCTTCATCAAATAAAGTCTTGCATTTTGTTCCATAGATTGAACTAAATCCAGCCACGACTTTGTCGAGAATGTAATTATTCTCTCCGGCACCATCGGTTGCATTGCAAAAAGTTTGTAAGTAGTTGTCTGAAGGGGTGTCATATTGAGCCAGAACATCTAATCGGACCTCAAGGTAGTACTTAAGATCCTTAGTCGTAGTGTTCATTGGCCTTCAAAACGTGATTGTAATTTTATAAAACATAGTAACATTTGTTTGATTTAACAAAATGATGATGTTTAAATTTGATATAACTTACAAGCATGTGTTAAACGTTTGAGAAAGGCTTAAAAGACCACCCGGTTGAGCAGCAACTCTATCGATTTCAAACCATGATTCTCTTATCGTGTTGTAGCAACTCGTACTTGTACTCTGTGGGTATAGAACTTTTCCAAATGTTAAGCCATTAAAAAATAAATTGTTGAATGAACTTTTTTTGATTATTTTGGTTTAACAACTTACGTTGATGTCCTTTGAAACAATGGAAGCGTATCCATTTTCAGGAGTTAGCCCCGAAAAATAGAGGATTGGAGCCGACGACGCATATGCTTCGTATACAATGTGGGGATATTTTAAACGAAACCACGAAGCAAGCACTAAAAAGAACAGTTAAATAATTTTTAGCCGATGAGGTTAACTTTTTGTCACATATTACTTTGTCGAAGTAAATCTTACTTCCACCACATGACCCTCCAACAACTATGACGGGAGAATTTTCTGCAGACATATTCTTCTTAACATCGATGATTATTTGAGCGTAATCAGCTAAAGCTTGTTCGGAAGTAAAGTATCCAAGTGTGTTAGCATTTTTATATGCTTCATCTTCTGACCCAAATGGCATTGAAGTCCCATAATACCGATGCTGCAAATGTACCAATTATCAATAGATAAGTATATCAACTTCTACTTAAAATAGCAAGTTAACACCGAAAGATACCTCAATATAGATCAAAAGGCCATTAAATCGTGAAGCAATTACACGCTCGAATCCAACATAGTTTACATCGTACATGATGTTAGTCTCGGCCCCCGCATAAAGAAAGATCGGTGAATTGTTAGCGGGCCCACCCCATAGTTTAGGGAAAATGACATACCGTTGTTGAAAAGTCGTGTAGCTTTCGGGATTGAAGTTGAAGTGATCTAATGTTTGTGTGTAGTTATAAACTTGGTACTCTTGTGAGTCATTTGTACTTTCGACATTAACCTTTGTTGGCAAAAATATACTTTTAGCACCTAACTTGGTTGTTCTTAAACGTTTTCCAGACACACAAGTTAGCGCTATCAATATGATTAAACACAACTTTGAATGAAAATATATTAGTTGTGCCATTGTTGTTAGAATTAGAGTACAATACAATATTTCGTTCGACTTCTGCTGAACTTAAATAGTGTAAATTAAATGTCCATATTTAATAGTAGCTGAAAGTGAAGCTTTGAACATGTATCGTTGTCTATATTTCTTTGGGGTGAGCTAGAATAGATGCTTGTACATTATGGTATAGTTCTTTGCAACGGACAATTAGTTAATTTGACTTGGTAACTATAATTTAGATTCTGAGTTACAACAAAAATATAGACGGCATAATTAAGGACGGACTAAGAAATACTTGCACAAAGTCAACTTCGATTATAACAAAGTTTAAAAGTCATATTTATACTACTATGAAGATTGAAGAAAATAAGTTTAAAATAATATTTAATAGTTGTCATCAAATAAGCCTTGTGGAAAATGCATCAAGGCTGGCGATACTTAGGCCGGATGCATTAATAATGGTCGATCCCTCCTAATTTCTCTGCCACATCAGCTTTTTTTCTCCAGCGACCTTCAGGCGATTGGGTGCCCCAGTAAGGCGACCTACACTACAAAAAACGTACCCCACAAAAACACCTTTTACATTTAATTAAACACACACAAACACACCAAAGAAACACATGACAAAGGTCGTCTGCTCAACCTTTAAGCCAAAAAAACAAGTCGATCAATCGATCTTTAATTCTTGCCACAGAAGTGGTGATCGAGTGTGACCATCAAATGAATCGATCCATTTGGATTATTGCATCCAGCCTTATACAATAAAGTTGATATTTACTAAGTGTGTGTGAAAATCAACAATCGTTCAAAGTTCTAAATTTGGTTATAATTTGTATTAAAAAAAAAAAAAAAAAAGAAAAAAAAAAAAAAAAAGAAGGGATTTTCAACATACTATTTGGTTACACAATGTCTATTTTCAACATCCAAAGTTCCAAATCGGTAGCTTTCGAGTTCGAGACGGGACTTATTCAGGAAATCCCGATTTGGTACCGGAATTAGAATAATCCATGTTTTTTTAATGAATTGTATTATCCAAACACGCATTTGTTCCATGCAACAACAGAAATACGGGCAAACCAAAGGTCCAAAAAAAAACCCTACAGTTACTAACAAGTAACAACCGCAACTCTTTCACAAAATCTTCCAAAAAATTAAACCATAATTTATTATCAATCACACAAGTCATTTCAATCTTTATCATTGAAAAACTATGGAGGTATATTTAATGTTGTTTTTCTTTTTAACATATACAATGATACTACGTACCATGTTTATATCTCAATAATCACGAGCTTTCACATGAATGATGAGGGTTGATCGAACTAATTTCCTCCTCTTCAAATCCCTTAGCACATCTCTTTTATAGAGAAATTCTAGATATGCACAAATATCTTCGTTATTGGGCGACTAAACCCGAGTTTTGTCATATGGTTAAAAAATATAACAATTATTGGGGAAAATTTGATGAGCTTAATAATTATATGTATTTTGCCACCATATTGGACCCGACTATGAAACAAAATCTTGTTTCACATGAGTTCAAAAAGATGTTGGAGTACAACATGTCTAGTGAAAGTTCTTTATCCGATGATGCTCTTAATGCCATGGTAAGGGAGATGTTGAAAGAAGTTGTGAAAAGGATGGGAGTTTTGTGTCAAACATACAAAACAAGGTTTGACACGGTTGTGTCAAAAAACTCATCTAAAAAAGCCAAGAATCAACAATCTTGTAAATCCTATGTTGGGGATAATGCATTTTTGGACGATTTCTTGAATTTGGAAGACTCTGGCTCCATTGAATTGGAGACCGAGTTAACTAGGTACCTAAATGAGCCGCGGATTAGATTTATTAGTGATTTTGACATTCTCAATTGGTGGAAATTAAATGCTCCAAGATTTCCAATAGTAGCTCGAATGGCTAAAGGTAACTTACTACATTTTATAATGATTTTTCCTTATGTTTTACGTTATTATTGTTTTACAAGTCTTTATTATTTTTTAGATATTTTGGCAATTCAAATAACTACCGTTGCATCGGAGTCGGCTTTTAGTACGGGAGGTCGTGTTCTTGACCCATATAGGACTAACTTGTCTTATGCCGTAGTTGAGGCGTTGATATGTACCCAAGATTGCCAAGCAAAACGCTAAAGGAAAAGGGATGAGACTGCCAAGCAAAACGCTAAAAGAAAAGCGATGGGACTTTCACAAGATTAATTATTTTGTTGAGCATGATTTAGTTTGTTTATTTTGAACGATTTCATACGATTGTGGTAGATTTTGTATGTTTTGGAACCTTTGTAAGTTACAAACTTTATTGTCTACCTGTTGCAAGTTTGTTTATTTTGCTCTCCATTAATTTGGCATGTGGTGATGGTATTACTGATAAATGAGATCAGCTGCTAATCATGAAAGACTTGTTACATTTCAATCTAGTTAGAATTTGGAATGCTAGTATATTTATCTGCTTGCACATGTATTTCAATCTAGTCTTATTATTTTTGTACGACAAAAATCATGACTAACAGAAGTTTAATTCTAGTCAATAGGTAACAATCTCAGATTCTATACTTTGATTCATTATTGTCTTCTATCATTGTATTTTTTTATCTACAAGTCATGCATGTTTATGTTTTCGTTATACAAAATAAGACTAGGCAAATCTTATGTGTTTGCAAGAACCAAGGCACAGTAGTTGTGAATTTTTGGCTCTTCCTCAACATGGTTTAACAAAAAACGGGAATAACCCGATACGTACCGATATCCCGGTACCGGAATCCCGTTCGGTACGGTACCGGTACACACCTTTCATTCCCTAAAAAAAAAGGGGACCATCAATTCGGTACGGTTCGGGACGGGATTGGTACCGAGCTCATCCCTAAGCATAGTGTGTCAATAATTTATCGGTTGTTAAAAAAAATGGTTGCAATCAACATAACACTAACATGTAAATTTAAATACAAAATTAAATTTTATTTAATCACCAATCATTTCTCTTTCTAGAAAATCATATGTTTAAAACTTTATAAATATTTGTTTCATACTGATAAACTTAATAAAAAAATGATTAAAAATAGCAAATAAAAGAATTGTATAGTAACTTGTAAGTAGTGTGTTGTTGGATAAGTGAGACCAGCCCACAAGGCTTTTATCTAAAAGATAGCCCAACACAAAAAGAGGCCTTTTTATCTATAGTCCACTACTTGACTATACCTTATGCTTGTATTGTAAATTGTTTAATACTCCGCAAGTCTTAAATAATTATCATTTTGATTTTTTGAAATTTATTAACATTAATCTTAAGTATTTTTATTTTTGTTTATACTTGATGAAAATTATAACAACAAAAATACATTTAAAACCCAATTCATTTATATATTTTTCATCAAGTATTATATAATATAAAAGAAAATAGTTAAGGTAAAAATTGAAAAAAATAAAATAAAAAAAATTCAAAAAGTCAAAATAGAATAATTATTTTAAGGTGAAGGGAGTACTATTTTAGAAGAAAAGTTTGTTAGTTTGTTCAATATTGATAATAAAAAGAACAAGTAATGATGTTAACAATATTTATATAAACTTTTCTTCCTTAATAAAGTAATGAAAATGATATCAAACATAACATGTCGTATGTGTGACAATCACAATCACAATGAATCATTGTTAACAAATCTTTCGTTTAATAATATAATTCATAATAATCATCACATGATTTTTTCCTTAATAAGTTATTCTTTTATTTAAATATGATCATATTCAGTGACGGAACTTGAACACGTTTATTGGAGGGCCAAAATATGAAATACTTATTTTCGGGGGGCCAAACTACAAACTTTTAATATTAAACTAACGACTAACACTGTATAGTAAGTACTTACGACGTTCCTTCCTTGATCATATCATATGTATATAGATTGCTCATTGCTTTAGTATACGAAGATTACGATAGTATTCTCTCAACCATCTTCTCATGGTCTTCACTTCATCCTTTCGTTGTTTAATCAACCATTCAGGATCACTTTTACGCGATGGTAATATGTCCAAACAATGTGAACCTGCTTCAAAAGCATGTAACTAGTGAAATTTATTTAAATGTTTACGTGAACCCGACCCTAACTAAGAATCTTTTAAATTAGTGTAGCTTCTTTCACATTTTAGTGCATAAGAAGTGGAAATCGACATGTGTATAGAAACGTACCGTTGGTAGTTTTTATGGCCACTATACTCTCCGATATGTCCTCCAACACTCTAGAACGTAAAAGAGAAGATAACATTACAATCATTATATCACGCTAGTGTCGTTTTTTAGGTGAGGATGGTACTCTGTGAAATTATAAAAACTAAGGTTGTTTGATTAATGCCACACATTAAATATTATTACATCCATAGATAAAGACACTAGCTACTTTGAGTTGGTGGATCCATGAAAAACAGTACAACATACCACGTCTCATTGCCATGGTAACAAAAAATGGTTTGAAGATTTTCAATCAAACAATTTTAGTTAGTGTTATCTTGAACTTTTGTATTTCTTATGTGGCACAATTATTTGGTTTTTCATGGTCATTTGGACTTGCAAACATATAAATGTGTAACTGCTATCACTAGTATAATTTAGCTAAGTAATAACGATGTCTTTATGTGTACTTGTAGGAAAAAGGTCATTCCGAGCATTCTCCAGTCATGAGATCTATTGAAGTGTTTCAAATTGTCAATGCCTGAGTTATATCTTTCACATCTCAAGACATGCTTTACAGAAATATTGGCTAATCTTTGTATGCATACAACAAGGCCTTATAGCTTAATTATACGCGTCTGTTATATAGTGGACTTGTCCCATTAGTTTATAGATTGTTATATATTTTTTCGCTTGGTTTTATTGTGAAAATTAATAACCTATTGTTTTTATTTTTATTTTCATGATGTGTTGTTTATATAGTTGTAATGTGTAACATTTTTATGATGTTACGTATATATGTATGCCATTTCCGATTGTTGTATGCATGTATCCAGTGACGGACCCAGGGAAAATGGATGTTGGTGTAAATATAAAATGTTAAGTTTATACGGAGTAGAACATTTTTTTTGTTATCCCTTTGAAGTTTATTGTTTAGGTTTTGTTTGGTTACATATGGGAAAATAGAAAAATTAAAAATATATTTTTTTTATTCAAATAAAATAAATTTTGGTGCGGTTTATAAAGAAACCGTACCAAAAAATAAAAATAAAATTGGCTTTTACAAAAAGTATTAGATATGGTTGTTTAAGAAATCGTACCAAAAAAATGTTTTGTTTTTCGGTACGCTATTATTTAGTGCGGTTCAAAAACCGTACCAAAAGCCCTCAAAAACCGTATCTAAAGCCTTTTTTTTGCAGTAGTGATTCTTAGTAGCCATCGTCATCGTCTCCATCTATGTGACCATCTCATTTATGCTAATCGTTGCCAAGTCCATCACGGGTGACAGTGATAATATATACTATGATTCGGACGTCACCACTCGACGGAGTTTTATGTGTTTTTCTGGTATTTTTTATAGTTCATGTATGACATTTGTACATATTTAAAAGTATGTTGCTATTATATATATAAACATAATCCAATCAAGAATAATATTTGTATCCAAATACGCAAATTTAGTTTACAAAGTTACATACCCTCCGCTACTATAAGGATCTTTTAAGCCGTTCGAGAAGATGATGTTACTTCCAAACTTGCTAAGCACCATCCTTATGTCCTACAATGTTATAGATAAAATGCACAATGAATCACATAAATTGATAAAAATCGATAAATGAAAATTAAAACTGTACTTACATGACCACCATAATAAGTTGTAGCCCAATGAGGTCGACGTGCGACATCATACACCAACTTACAATAGTCGTTGTTCTCTTGTTGATCGTAAGGCGAGAATGGGAACATGCTAGTCTTACTTGTTACGCCAATGGGTATCACCATTTCACTACATGTCTATATATACTTACAATATCAACTAGTCTAGAAGAAAATTGATACAAAAAAATAAAATAAAAAATGTAAAGTATCAAATACCGTTGTGACACAATATACGAATTTACTTACTTGCCACCCCCATCCGATAGACGTTTCACTCGGTGTTTGAGTCAGGTTATGGCAAGGCGAAGGAGGCCTGTATGCACTAACGCCCGCTATAATTCGATCAAGATTATTATCCGTGACGTTGCTTGCTCCATCGATACCTTTGCAAATTATAGTTGTTGGATACGTTGGTGGAGAATTGTATTGAGCCGCATTAGTATACATGCTGTTTAAGTAGTTCTTGAGCTCAGAAGAATCCTTTAACAACCTTCAGAAATAAATTAAACTAGTTTCAGAATAACGAAATATAAACGATATACTAATTGTACCAAGTATAACTTACGAGCAAATTTTGAATTTTTTGGTAAGAACTGCAAGACCATTTGGCCTCAAAGCAACTTTATCAATCACACTCCATGATTTCTTTATTGTGGTGAAACAATTTTCACTTACTTCCTGTATAAACAATCACATTTATTTTAGATTTTCCGAGAAGATAGTTCTTTTAGAAGTTAGAAAAAAAGCAAGAAATGTTATTATACCTTGAAATCTTTGCTAACAATTGAATAGTATCCATCTTGAGGAGTGATATCATCCAAGTATAGAATTGGAGCCGATGAAGCTAGAGCACCAAGCGCGATATGTGGATACTTGAGACGAAACCATGAAGCAAGCACTACAAATATTGATTCAAGTACGTTAATTAAGTTCATGAGTATGAATATAACGTTAAAAAAATACAGAATTTTTAGGTTAGATATGATGACCAACTTACTTCCACCATAGGATCCACCGATAACAATAATAGGAGAATGATGTGCACGTAACTTCTTCCTGAGATGCACAAGTATCTCGGCGTAATCTGCCAAGGCTTGAGCAGAACTGAAGTACCCGCGCACATTCTTGTTTTCCACTGATTCTTCCATCGACCCGACTGGATTTGACTTCCCATAAAATCGATGCTAGCGTCATACACAAAAGATACATATAAATACAACATATCAGTAACACATTGAGAAAAAGACTTTTTAATGCTATACTATATACGTACCTCTAAATAGACCAAAAGAGCTTTGAAACTAGGTGCATTCTCATACATTAATCCAATGGACGAAGGCATATTATCTAAGGATTGTTCAGCACCAAGATAAACGAAAATTGGTGCATTCGTTTTAGCACCACCCCACCATTTAGAGAGGATAAAATACCGTTGTGGAAAAGTGGCATAACTTTCCGGCTTGTAGTTAAAATGATCGATCGTTTGATTATAGAAGAAGACTTCTACGTCGTCACTAAGATTTGTGAAATCAGTGTATTCGTTTAAAAACGGGTCGAAAGGACTAAGCCTTGGAATCTTATTAGGCGTACTTAATGTTTTTGAGGTCAAGGTAGCAACAAAGAGGAAAAGCCATTGCAACACAAGCCTCATTGTTAGAATTTTGGGGTATGATCTTAAATGAAAACTATGGAATTTATATGGATAATTTATTATAAAGAATATCTCTTTTTGGACACAATAATTTTATAGCTTAAAACAACTTTGTTATGATAATTTAGGGTGAAAGCTAAAGATACGGAACGTATTTATTCAAAACAGACAGTCTATGCAACGAACTTTGAAAATTACCATTCTACGTAAAATACTTTCAAATTAGGAACGATTTATGCAAGATTACCGGGAATTAGCAGGTTACCAGCTTTGAAAAACTAGAGTAATGGTCCATGTTGTTTGCATTGACTTTCACCGATCGTCCCTTGATTTTTTTTTTCATTTAAAAAAGTTACGGTAAGGACCCCTATGGTTTGCATTGGCTTTCACCTTTAGTCCCTTACATTTTTTTTCACTTATAACTCTTTGAGTTAATTAGATAAATCGTCATGGTCTTTTTTTCTTTCACTTATAGCTCTTTGAGTTAATTCCATAAATCGTCCTGGTCTTTTTTTTCTTCACTTATAACTCTTTAAGTTAATTACATAAATCATCATGGTCTTTTTTTTTCACTTATAAATCTTTGAGTTAATTACATATATCTTTTTATACGTTTTCATCTGTTTTTATACGTTGTCATCCGTTTTGTACATTTTCGTCCGTTTTGTACGCTTTCGTCCGTTTTTATCGTTTTCATCCGTTTTTATACGGTTTTGTACGTTTTTGTCCGTTTTTATTCGTTTTCATCCGTTTTTATACGGTTTTGTACGTTTTTATATGTTTTCATTCGTTTTTTCGTCCGTTTTGGTACGTTTTTTAGTTTTTATACGTTTTCATCCGTTTTTGTACGCTTTCATCTGTTTTTTACGTTTTCGTTCGTTTTTATACGTTTTCGTCCGTCTTTATACGTTTTTATAAGTTTTTATATGTTTTCATATATTTTTATACGTTTTGTACGTTTAATACGATTTTTATATGTTTTCATCCATTTTTATACGTTTCATCGGTTATTATACGTTTTTGTACGTCTTATACAATTTTTGTACGTTTTTCATCCGTTTTTATACGTTTTTTGCCGTTTTTATACGTTTTCGTCTGTATTTATAGATATTGCAAGTCTTTATACGTTTTTGTACGTTTTACACGGTTTTCATATGTTTCCATCCGTTTTATACTTTTTCATCCGTTTTTGTACGTTTTCGTCCATTTTTGTACGTTTTTATAAGTTTTCATCTAATTGTATACGTTTTTGTACGATTTTATGCTTATTTATACGTTTTGTACATTTTTAAATGTTTTATCTGATTTTTGTACGTTCTTAAACGTTTTCATCCGTTTTTATACGTTTTATACGTTTTATACGTTATGTGGAAAACTAGAAGGGGGGTTGAATAGTTTTTACCGCTTTTAAAATTAATTCGCTTTGAATCCTTAACGTGATTCCAACTGAATGCAAATAATCAAACAATATAAATGAAACAAGTAAGGAAAGAAACAATCAAACCACAACATGGATGTTTATAGTGGTTCGGTCTACAAGGACTCTCTTCTTTGCCCTACTCCACTCCTCGAGCCTCTAACTCGAGAGTTTTTCTTCATTAAGAAACAAGCTCCCTTCTAGGCGGAGAAAACCTTTACACGTCGCTTACTCTTTATCCGGTACAAAGCTAAATGCCGAGTTCTAGTTCGAGGTAGAACCAACCTAACGTTGCTTACACTTTTTCCGGTACTAAGCTAGATACCGAGTTCTTTACAAGGGTACAACCACTCCCGACACTCTATGTGTTTTGAGGATTAAAACACTAACCGATCACTACTTAATGTTTGGTATAACAATGATGTGTGATAAACTACAAATCACACAATATCTAACTAACAAGACTTGCAACAGTGTGTTGAAGCTTGTGATGCTCGATCTCTTTGCTACAAAAGAAAGATCTCTACAAATGAAATGAATAAATGAATGAATGGGTTATTAATATATGAAAGAATGTATAATGTAGTTTATGCTATATGAGTGATGAGAGAACATGAATGATCAGCTTGCTATTTATAGGCAAACTGATCAAACAGTCCACGGATTCGGCGGATCCAAATCCAGGGGTCCGCCCTTTATGCTGTTTGGTTCCGCCGGGACATGACAGCTAATCTTTACATATCTTTCCAAATCTTGCCAAGATCTTACACAATCCATTTCTTTGCTTGAAAATCTTTCCAAGATATTTACTAAATCTTCAAGATATCCTAAAGATATCCAAATGATGTATGCAATGATATCATATATATATTTCTATTTTAAGAATAAAAATGTAAACATGTAAATATATATATGTATGTTCTAAGTATATTCTAGTGATCATGTAGCATGTAAATGAGTTTTTAAAAGCTTGTTACTATAAATGTAAAAGACTTTAACTTATATTTATGCTTTGCTAAAGATAAACTTTATAATTGTCATTAACAAAATATAGCAAAGATAACGTTTTTAGGACGATATTTGTATTAACAATCTCCCCCTTTTTGTTGATGACAAAACATAAAATTTATTTTTAAGCAATGGAATAAGTAAAGTGTAAGTCTTTTAAAAATATAGATTATACTAGTTTTATGCAAGTTTTGAAATCTATTTAGGCATAAAACATGTACTGACTGTTAAGTATGAGCTTAATCTAATCTCCCCCTTTTTGTCGAAACAAAAAAAAAAGAAATGCATAGCGGAATATGATGAATGGCTCTTGGTGATTACTCCCCCTAAATTGGAGTACCATGTATGATGCATGGATTTTGAGAACTTTAATAGCTCCCCCTTGGATAATACTCCCCCTAATTGGAGTGCCAAGGTTATGATGCATGAATGAACCTACAAAAACAATAGTTAGTGTATGATATGCTCCCCCTTGATCAATACTCCCCATTGCTAGGGTACCAACGTATATGATGCAAGGATTATGAAGGCTACAAAATAAGGATTAGTACATGATATGCTCCTCCTTGATCAATACTCCCCGTTGCTAGGGTACCAACGTATATGATTCAAGGATGTGAAATGCTACAAGACAAAGATTAGTTGTATATGATCCAACCAAGTAATATGAGTTCAACCCGTTTGACTAAAAAAGTCAACTAAGTATAATGTGGTCAAACCAAGCTAATAGTTCAAACCAACCAACTAATAATGCAAGTGTTAGTAATACAATCCAACCAAATATAATGCACAATTATTGATCACACACAAGCATTAACATAACATCCTTCCATTGAAAATTATTTATGACCAAAGTCATAAATTAAGGTGTTACAAAAGAAAAAATAACCTAAAAATAGAAATCCTAGAAAAACAAATGTAGGATATTCACTAACACATAAACACAAGATTGGGACTAGTATGGATCGAATAGAAGAGAGTTCAGAGAGAGAGATGGGAACTTAGAGAGAGAAAGAGTGTGTGTATTAGCTTGTAAAATAATGAGAAGTTCCACCCTTTCCCTTGTGTGGGAAAGGGTATTTATAGTTCTTACATAATATGCCCCTAGCGGGCTGTGGAGCGAGCTGACAGTGGGTAAAGACCCGACCCACTCCACAATACTAATAATAATAACTAAGCTACTACTAATATTACTAGTTATCCTACGAGCTATGATGTGCTAATAAGTACTCGGGGTGACCGAGTCTTCAACTGAATATTCATATTCCTAACAATCTCCCCCTAAGGGAGGTCACCCCTGAAGTAATGTTCTGAATTTTTGCACTTCATCCATGGCTCTTGACTTCATAGCTCGTTAAACAATGATTCTTCACAATCCTTGATCATTGTGCAGCAGCAAATCTTCAGATGACTTTTTCTTCTGTCTTGGATGATCTTTGTTGATTCTTTGGAGTTATCATCCACCATGTGTTTCCATGTCATCTTTCAGTGGTATGTATCAATGTGATGTGGTACTCTTTGAACCGACATGCTCACTCCATTCTGGGTCATGACTTTCAGCATCAGAGTTAGCAGAAGCTGTGTTGAAGGTCATTTAGGTTGTCATGACTTCATTGAACATGATGATGGAGTAGAGCGAACATGTGGTGATGGATTGTGTATGTTGCGCCAACATGCTCACACTTATCTGGATCATGATCTTCAGCTTCAGAGTTGCGGAAGCAGTGTTGAAGGTCTTTTCGATTGATCATGACTTCTTTGTTAAAGATGATGTTGTAGTGTGAACATGTGGTGGTGGAATGGCATCATTTCTGCAACCAGCTACAACTGCAACCAGCTACAGCATCCAACAGCTACAGCCGCCAGAAGTTCCTGCATACGACAGTTAGCAATAAAACGTCCGGTACTTACAGGTTCGGACTTCGAGATTGTTAACAGCATAGTGTGAAAACTCTCTCTAATCCTTACCAGGACCGTTCCTAATCGAAAACCCACAGAGGGCTTTTTAAGATCGTACCGTAGTATATCAACGATTAGGTGAGTCGCTGGAGATCACTCCACGACTGTAGACCGTTTGAAACCGCCGCAATCACTAAGCGTAATCCACAGGGAATTACCGAAGTGACCTGCTTTCAAGGCTGCTTGATGTTAACCCTGGCAGGAATTTCCATTCAATCACTGAGAGTTACATTTGTAAATTCCCTCATGAATGTTCTGGCAGATTGCTAAGATCTGCGTAGGACTCATAAGTTTACAACTGGTGTCCTTAATGTTGAACACCCAGTGTAGAAGTAACACGTGTTCCTATGAGATCTTATGATGCATCTCGTGGCTCTAGACTTGAATAGTGCATTTTTGGTAGTCGGAGACTGGAGCGGTGTCTCCTGTTTCAATATCAACACAACTCGTAATGAGCGGTCGATAGATTATGCAGGGTTCCCCGTGAGAATGAAACAAGTCCTTTTAAGAGAACTTGAGTGGTTTAGAAGGTTTAGTGCAGTGCGTCACTGGGTCCATGACGTCTTGTCTTCAATACCGGTGTTACCTTAGTAACCACCAGTAGCATATGAATTGAACCCGGTTTCTGCCCTAAGGTTGAATAATTGGAGGGCTATTTCTTTTCACCCTTTCTCATTTCATTTCTTTTTAATTCTTCAACCCCTTCTTTCTCCTTTCTCATATTACTCCTTTTTTCATATCATACCTAAGGACTTTCTAATACTAACTATTTGGTATTGTCCTTGGGTAGATCCCTCCGGCTCTGGCGGATCATAGGACGGTTTTCCTAACCTTAGCCACCTTATAACTTCATGACTATCCTATGTTGCCATTTACCAAAATCCTTGAAAAATCTCTCAAAGTGTTCATGATTATGAAACACATTTTGCTAACACTTTGAGAGTTATATATTTTTCAAATGCTCCCCCTCAACATGTGCTTGAATAATTGTTTTATAAATTTGCACATGTCAGGTGAAGCTTGCACTTTTGAATTGATTGATTTTCCAAGAACATGATCATCGCGAGACACGCTTACATCACTAGTGAACTAGCTTGAAATTATTACCCGTCCAGATCACATTCAAGGAAAATCGCTCGAAATCGGTACACTCTACTCAGACACGTCCTTTGCGAGACACGCTTACATCACTAGTTAGACTAGCTTGAAATTATTACCCGTCCAGGACATGTCCTTTCGACTACTGACTTTTAGCTATCGTCAATTCATTGGTTAAGTCTGAGTCACGATCACATGAGGTGCCAAATCCTTCGCTCCCCCTTAATCAATGCATGAGAGAGCATACTACCACATCCAAAACATTTTGCTCCCCCTCAATATGTGCATTGATATACAAAATGGTTTAGCACATATGGGAGAGCTTACATATATGTCCAAAACATCATATTTTATCAGATTTCATATTTAAATCACATTCTCTCCCCCGATCAAAAATTTCAAACCCTTTGAGATTTGTGATCCCAATTGATTTAAATTAGTTAAAAAATTCTGGGAGAAAATGTGTCCGATTAAATGTTTTCTGATAACTGAGCAAAGAAGACTTTCTCTTCTTATATACGAAATGACGCACTGAAACGTACATCAGATCGAATAAACATGGATATAAAGTAATCCATGCCCAGGTGAACATCACCCAGTTGGAGGAACAACTGTCCTTTTGGCGACAAGCTTTCCTCAATGTATAGCGAGGGTTGCTATCTGAAGTAATAGCAAGCCATTAAGACATGTTTTAACTGATTAGTATAACTTCTGCTCGAGCTTCATTTAAAGATCCGTGTCATTGTTGAATGACATTTCTAGATCCGTAAATGTTATCGATAAACAGAAGACATGCCTAGGTAGGACTATTTTTGGTATTTTCTGATTTTTCGATTTTTATGGTTTTTATAGGTTTTATATTTTTGTATTTTCCTTTTTGTTTTAAGATATATACACCTATGTACAAGGATATAAGAAGACAATCCTTTACTTCTCCTTTTCTTCCTGAAGACACTTGAGGGTTTCAGGTGTCATGCTCTTCATACCAAGGCGTGGGAGAATAAACTGAAACCTTTCTCTTGGGAGAGCCTTGGTGAAGATGTCAGCTAACTGAAACTCTGTCCTCACGAAGTATAGTTCCACAATTCCTTTTTCCACCTGTTCCCTGATGAAGTGATGCCTGATGTCGATGTGTTTTGACCTAGAGTGCTGAACATTGTTACAACAAAGAGCAATGGCGCTTTTGTTGTCACAATATAGGGGAATTTTGTTGTATGAGAATCCATAGTCTGAAAGTTGTGATCGCATCCAAAGGATTTGTGCACAGCAAGCAGACATGGCAATGTACTCAGCTTCAGTAGATGATATGGAAGTACTCATCTGCTTCTTAGAATACCAACTAACCAACTTTTCCCCTAAAAACTGAGCTCCTCCTGAAGTACTACGACGAGTGTCTTGACATCCCGCATGATCAGCATCAACATAAGCCATTAACTCCATTGCTGTGTCCTTAGGATACCAGAGACCCATATGAACTGTGCCTTGAAGATATCAGAAGATCCTTTTCACCGCTTCAACATGCTTCTTGGTTGGCTTGGATTGATACCGAGCACACATACACACAGCAAACAGAAGATCTGGTCTACTAGCAGTGATGTACATCAAAGATCCAATCATGCTTCGATACTTTGTTATATCCACTGGAATCCCTGAAGGATCTTCATCCAGCTTTGTTCTATCAACCATGGGAGTGTCAACCGGCTCACTTGAATCGAATCCAAACTTTTTCAAGATCTCATTGGCGTATTTGGATTGATTAATGAATATGCCTCCGGGACTTTGAGAAACTTGTAATCCTAAGAAGAATGACATTTGTCCCATCATGGACATTTGGAATTTGGAATTCATCTCCTTTGAAAATCTATCACATTCACTAGGATCTGTTGAAGCAAATATGATATCATCTACATAAATCTGAACAAGTAGTAGATGTTTTCTTGACTTCCTGGTGAATAGTGTGGGATCAACAACACCCTTGGAGAACCCGTTCACAAGAAGGAACTTGGACAATGTATCGTACCATGCCCTTGGCGCCTGCTTCAACCCATAAAGAGCCTTCTTCAAGTGGTAAACATGTGTAGGATGTTCAGCATCCACGAATCCTTCGGGTTGGCTCACATAAACTTCTTCCTTTAAGTCTCCATTCAAGAAGGCCGTTTTGACATCCATCTGGTAGACTATCATATTCCGACTAGCAGCATTTGCAAGGAAGATTCTTATGGCTTCAATTCTAGCAACCGGAGCAAACAATTCTTCAAAATCAATGCCTTCTTCTTGTCTGAACCCTTTTGCAACTAGCCGTGCCTTGTTCTTTAACACATCACCATGCTTATCAAGTTTCACTTTGAAGATCCACTTTAAAGCAATGATCATTGCAAGCTCTGGTGGAGGCACTAATTCCCATACTTCAAGTCGATCAAATTCATGAATTTCATCCTGCATAGCCTGGAACTAGCAATCTTTAGTCATTGCTTCTTTGGCATCTTTTGGTTCGACTTTGGACAGTACAGAATTGAAGAAGCACCATAGTGCATCAGTGGCTAGTTGATTACGTGTGGATACTGGACGTGAGGGATTGCCTATGATGTTGTCGATTGGATGATCACTGGTCCATTTTATGAGATGGTCGTGAGGTTGAGGGTTTCGAACTGATGTAGCAGTGCTGTGTTCTTCACGAGAGGATGTGTCTGATGAATGTTCAGGAGCAAATATGTTTTCAAAAGGAACCTCATCAATAGGAGCAAAAGGATTAACATCCAAAGAATGGTTATCTGCAGATTCTTGTAGTACTGGAGAGGATTGAGTATTTGATGATGAAGGCGATTGACTGGCAGTTGGAGCATTGAGACTGACTGATACTGAAGCTGTTGGGCCTTCAGTGCCTTGCGGAGCTTGAGCCTCAGCCATAAGAAGTACCGCAGGTGCACTTGGGATGGTTCCATTCGTTGGCTCAAAGTATTCGTCAAACATAGGATCAAATAACTTCTTCAACTCCTCACATGTAGGTGGCACATAAGAATCCGCAGGCGTGGAATTCTGTACAAGTCCTGAACTAATGGGTCCAGGTGTCAAAAGTTTAAGATCGGGTCCAGAACTAATTTGTCCTGAAGCAGGTTGCTCACTCAGCTCGTCGAACGTGACATGAATGGTTTCCATGATATTACGGGTTCTCTTATTATAGATTCTATACCCTTTACTGTCTGGTGCGTATCCAACAAAAATACCTACGTCTGCTTTAGCTCTTAACTTTCCCAAATCTTGACTATCATTAGTCGGATAGCAAAGTGCGCCAAACACACGGAGAAAGGAAAGATCTGGTTTCTTGTTATGAATTAACTCGTAGGGAGTCTTTTCATGAACAGGATGAATTAGAGATCGGTTTTGGGTGAAACATGCTGTTGCAATAGCCTCTGCCCAGAGAAACATCGGTGCCTTTGAAAATATTAGCATGGTTCTTGCAGCTTCCACCAGCGTACGGTTCCTTCATTCAACAACTCCGTTCTGTTGAGGAGTGCGAGGGATACTTTTTTGATGTGTGATGCCAATACTTTCATAGAAATTACGAAGTTGTTGGTTAACAAACTAAGTACCATTATCAGTGCGGATGATTCTGACAGTTTTATCGAGCCTTACTTGCAGCTGTTTTATCAGTTTAATGATAACCTCTGGAGTTTCGTCCTTGGTTCTCAAAAACTTTACCCATGTGAACCGAGAATAATCATCTACTATCACCAGAACATATTTCTTTCCATTTATGGTTTGTATTCTCATTGGACCGCACAAGTCCATGTGGAGGGTATGAAGAACTTCCAAGTTGGTGTTAATGGTTTTAGGCTTGTGGGTTTGTTTCTTGCTTTTGCCCAGTTGACATGTAGAGCAAATATGATCTTTCTCATATTTTAGTCTGGGCATCCCTCTAACAAGATCTTTACGGGAAAGATTATTTATGGTACCGAAGTTCAAGTGGTTCAAACGACGATGCCACAGCCATGATTTTGTTTTAGAGGCTTTTGAAAGCAAGCATATGGGAGAGGACTTCATCATTTCTTCAATCGATATGGTGTATAGATTGGTGCCCCGACTGCCCTTGAGGAGATCTATACCATCCAATTCTCTGACGAAACATGTATGTTTTCTGAAAGCCACTTCCAGATCTGAATCACAAAATTAACCCACAGAAAACAGATTGTGCCCTAATCCTTCCACATAGTATACCCTTGAGATTACACTGTCACCGAACACATAATCTCCATAACCCATAATCGCACCAAAGTGGTCGTTCCCGAATCTAACTGTCCCGATAAACTTTTTCACGAAGTTCTTGAGCCGTGAGCGATCCCCAGTCATATGTTTAGAGCAGCCTGAGTCCAAATACCAAAGGACGATTTGTACGACCTGCATTTGAAAACAGACAACGATGGATAACTGAAATATGTGGATCCCCACGTGCTGTTGGGGTCCGTTTGGTTAGCACACACAAATTCAGGAGCAATAGAAGTATCAATCACAGAGGCAACTATAGCGGAATCTACCCTAGGTTCAACAGATGACTTATAATGAAGGCATTGTGTTCCTAAGGGCAAAATTCGACCTGTTGGCCTCCATTCCTTAACTTTTACATTCTTATGTTTATTCACCTTAGGTAATGGATGTTTATTTCCTAAAGCAAATTTCTTTCCAGTGGGTCTCCATTGATACCCAACATTTGCAAAAGTTCTTCCTGTTGCTATCCAAACTTTCTTACTTCTTTCAGTCTTTCTAACATAATTAACATGGGGTGGTGCAGGAGACATCAGAAATGACACAACACATTCATCATGATTAGCAGAAATTAAGCATTTGTCACATGTCTTACAGACAGCATTAGAATTCGAATTAATTACAATACTTTTAATACTAGAATCAACACGATTCAATCTAGTCTTTGCAAACTTATTGTTCCTAGGTTGAGCTTCTACACTCTTCTTGTGATCACTCTTAGCTGGCGCAGTCCTATAATTCCTTGTATTGCCTTTAGGCTTTGACCCGCTAGCTTGGGTGACACTTTTCACTCCTGTAGAAGTAACGATGGGAACATTAGTTTGTTTCACTAACACATGTTTTCCTGATTTTGATGTGCTGGGTTCTGATGTTGTACATGATAAATCAAAGGCTACATGTTTGTTCTCAATAGTGGATGATGATGTAACAAATCTCTCTCTATGGCTGTTAAACTTAGGGACTGAGCCTATGGCATATTCTAAGTTTTCCTGAATCCTTTTCGTGAGTTTGCAGGCATAAACAACTGCCCTATCAAGTGGCTTTTTAGTTCTATCCTCTTCAACTACCTCACGAAGTGTGTTAAGGCCCTCTCTAAGATGATCGAGATATGTTTGATGGGCAAAGCTATTATTTCTAAGGTTAAATGGAATACGCCCAACATCAACATCATACTTTTTACTAGCAGTAGCCTTTGGTGCATCACAATTACAAGTGGTGCATGGCATTTTACCTTTCACCTGAGCCTTAAGATTCTTAATTTCATTTGTCAAAGAGGTTATTTGATCATTGTGATTGCTTTTTGTAACTTTAATAGAATCATATAACTCTTTGAAATGTTGTTTGACCTTAGAATTTTCTTCTCGATAACACTCATTTTCATGATGTAACTTATTTATGGTGTTTTGATATTGAAAATTCTGAGAATCTGAAGACGAAGGTTTATTGGTGCCATACACATCACACTTGTTGGATTTCAATTGGGCAATTTGGGCCCTCAGCAATCGAATCGTGTTCGTGTGAGCTTGAATTTTCTCATCTCGTTTGCTTAATTCAAAATAAGTATCAAATTCAGGAGCATCCAAGGATGTCTTGTCATTTGATATTTTATGTTTTTCATTTAAATGTTGATGTTTCATTTGCAAATTTAGATAATCAACTTCTAATTTTGAAAAACGTTTAACCATATTATCATGGTCAGCATTTTGAATTTTTTCAAGCAATTTTAAATTCTCCCCCTCAAGCTCAACAACACGATTCTGGGTGACATTTAACGCAATAGCATACTCATGAAATTGACAAGCAGACAATGCAGAATCAGTAGCAGTGTAAAATACATCTTGTGCAATACATTTAGCAATCAAGTTGTCATTAGTGATGAGTATGTTTTTTCTTTCAATCTCACGACTCTTAAGTTCTATTGCATATTCATTCACCTCATTTTCCATATCTTTAAACACTACTTTCATTTCTTTTATTTCTGTGTTGAGGGCAGTTTACAGCCCTTCAAAATGTTCTTTGAGTAGTTTAAAGAATGGCATGACCTCTGTTAAGTAACACCTTTTTGCATGTTCAAAACACCTTTCCCCTTCAGTAATGCCGGTTGGTGTGATTCTCTTCTTACATGTTTTATCAAAATCAGCAAACAGTTGCCAAAGCACATATAAGCTAATAAAGGTTTTGCATTCAGTGGGAAGAGACAAAGGCATCAAATTCCTAGGTGTATTGGGAGGATACACCGTTATGGACGCAACTTTTCTAATGAGAGGGGTGTTGGCCTTAAGTTTTTCTTCCTTAAGTTTTTCATTATCTTGTTTCCAGAATATCTGTTCAGGTGTTAACTTCTTTTGAGGAGCAAACACAGTCAAACGATTTTCCTCACTATAGTCATGGGGCTTGATTATTATTCGTCTGGCTATGCACTCGGGATCCCTCATTTTCTCATTCATTCTTTCCCTTGTTCTCTCACTTATCTCATCCTCCTCTTTAGTGTAGATATGCTCAGGCGGGTCATGATTAGGCATAAACATCACATTAGAATCATTTAATGTAGGTTGGGCTATCTTAGCAATCTCATGAATAGCTAATTTAGATTTACCTACATTGCTTTCACTATGCTTGTCACTTAACTTTCTGTGCTTATACATCATTTGGGCAGTCTGTCTGGTTTGGTCTTGTGTGTACAACTTATCCTCAAGCTTATTCTTTAAGGTTTTGAGTCTAGAGAAATCATTTAAGAGTTCCTTTTCTTTTTCTTTGAATTCTAGCTTAAGTGTAGTTATACACTTTTGTACTTCCTGTTTCTGTTTGACATACTGTTCTAGCTGATTTTTCAAAGAATTCAACTCTTGTTTTAATGTTTCTTCTCTTACTCTAGACTCTTTAATAAGTGTACTCATTTGACCTTCTAATTTCTGCTCACATTCATTAAGCTCAAACTTAGCACGCTGTTCATACATAGCCACTTGTTCTTTATAAATGTTTAGTCTAGTGATCAAGTTATCATCAGGGACAAGCAAGTTGTTCTCATGGCACTCACATGCATTATCTATATTACACGCAGTATCTAAGGCACACACATTACTTATAACACAAGCATCATTATTGACAGAAGATTCACCATTTGGTACATCAGGCGAGTTGTTGTGATTCAAGTATTGTTCATATGAAATAATATTGCTGTTTTCCATGTCAACATTACTTGAGTCAGAAACATCTGCCTGTTGTACCTCTTTGGGATTCTTTTGTCCATCAACTATATCATATGTGTCATAAATTTTTAGTACCTCAGATATCACAGATACACTAGAGGAACCAGCTTGTCGCGGTGATGAAGCCAAGGAAGACAAGTTGGCCATGAAGATTGTTTGAGCCGTAGGTTCATCATCTACATCTGAGTCAAATGCATCACAATCATCTGCCTTGAAGATGTTAGGATCGTTGAGTGCTAGATCCTGAACTGGTTGCTCATCCACATCTTCATCAAACGTATTTCCCCCATCACCAGCCAAGAACAATAACTCTTCCTCATCCAATACAGCTCCATTCTCTTGAGCTTGCATTAACAACATCTTGTCTTTGAAGTAATCTGAGTTCTGAGGACGTTTAGGTTGATTGCAGTTTCTAGCAATGTGTCCCAATCCTCCACAATTGTAGCACTTGATCTGTTTCCCTTGCCCCTGATTGGCATTCCCTGCTCTATTCTGCACATAACCTCGACCCATGTTTCTTCCAGCTCTCCCTTGCACATTCTGAACCACAATTTTCCCATCCTCCACCATTGCTAGATTGCGTGGGTTGGATGAATTCCTTAACTGATTGTTGGTCTGAGGGAGTGATGCTTGAAACTGTTGAACCAGTAACGATACTTGATTGGTGAGGTTGTCAATCATTTTGTCAGTCTGAGAGTAGCCTGAGTCAAGTTGAGAACTCATAGTAGGTACTGGTGAGTGAAGTTGATGATAGCTTGAGTTGGATGATGGTTGGGTAGCTGGTAGAACATTTGCCATAAAAGCCAATGGATCATTAGGAGTTGAAGGGTTTACTTTTTCTCTCAGCACCCGATCGTAGGCAGCATGCTTCTCATGTTGTTGCAGGTAGGCATATAGCTGTTCATAGTTGGTATCCCTTAAACCTTTGTTGAGTTTGACAGCAGTAACAAATCTGTCCCATTCAGGAGTCTTGTTGTTCACAAACTTTGAGTTTAGTTGGATGTTGGGCATAGTCATTCTGATCATCCTCATATCATTCACCAACTTATGAAATCTCACATAGTAGTCTGTGATATTCTCTCCTGGGTTCATTTTGAAATGCTCGAACTCATCATACAGCTGTGACTCACGGTCTTCCTTTGTGACATCTGACCCTGCCAACAACATTTTAACATTGTCCCACACAGCTTTAGCTTCAGTGTTGAAATTGATGAGCTTGTATACATCCTTTGGCAGACCTTGAATGACAATGTTTGAAGCTCTAATGTCAGCATCATACCTCTTCTTTTCTTCATCATTAAGATCATTGTACTCACGAGGTCTGTCAATTCCAAGTGTGACTGTGCCATCTTCACCAGTAGTAACAGCATCTCTGGTGGTACCCATCTGAAATGGTCCTTCATCAATGGACTTAAGGATGTTTGCTCCATTTTCTTTTCCCAAGCAGTAAAGTCGAATTCGTTGTGCCCAAGACTCATAGTCCGTCCTATCTAACATAGGTGGACGAGTGTCAGATCCTGCTGCTTGAATATCATCTGATGAGGTGCTTGATGTGGTAGCCATAGTAACTACGGGATTTTACAGATCTTGTGATTTAACCGAGAAATTGAATCTTTCGCGGGACTTTCTAAAATCACCAAGAAACAAACCGTAAACAAAGATTAACTTGCCACTAGAAATCACAATAGACAAATCGCCACAGACAAATCGCCACAGACAAATCGCCACAGACAAATCGCCACAGACAAATCGCCACAGACAAATCGCCACAGACAAATCGCCACAGACAAATCGCTAGCTTTGGAAAGGACAAATCGCTGCTTTATGAACCTGGACAGATCGCTATCTTTGACACAAATCGCCAGACACAAATCGCTAAGTCGCTACAGGACAGAACAGTCAATATCAGAGACAAATCGCCAGCCACAAAACGCCAAACAAGTCACTATCGTAGCTGTTTGTCCTTTTTTGCCAAATCTGGTAAAGGGACAAATCGCTATCTCGAGAAAACACAAATCGCTACTTTTTGTTTCCCACACGACACAAATCGCTGCGAAGAAGGTTTTCCAGAGAGACAAATCGCCACTTAGAACAAGCTTCGAATCTTCCAAAACTCACCACACAAAGCCTAGATCTGTGATTCCAAACACTAAAAACTACTCCTATGTAATCCCTAAGCTATAAAGTACAAGATTTAACAACTTTTAACGACTAAACAAAGCACAAAATGGATTTTTAGGAGCAAAAGTGTTCGACCCAAAAACAACCCCAATCTACTCGAATCTGTGAATATCAACACACATGGACCTAACCATGGCTCTTGATACCAATTGTAGGATATTCACTAACACATAAACACAAGATTGGGACTAGTATGGATCGAATAGAAGAGAGTTTAGAGAGAGAGAGATGGGAACTTAGAGAGAGAAAGAGTGTGTGTATTAGCTTGTAAAATAATGAGAAGTTCCACCCTTTCCCTTGTATGGGAAAGGGTATTTATAGTTCTTACATAATATGCCCCTAGCGGGCTGTGGAGAGAGCTGACAGAGGGTAAAGACCCGACCCACTCCACAATACTAATAATAATAACTACGCTACTACTAATATTACTAGTTATCCTACGAGCTATGATGTGCTAATAAGTACTCGGGGTGACCGAGTCTTCAACTGAATATTCATATTCCTAACAACAAACAATAGAGATTTTCCTAATGTCTATTGTGGAGGATGGGAAAGAGCATTTAGGCGCTCTAGGATGTGGTTCAAAATGAACCTCATTTCGTTTTGTAACTCGTGAACCAAGATGTTGGTCCTTTGAGTTAAGTGGGCGGTCCTCCCACACATGGAACAACCATGTCTAGGATAGTTTGAAGGAAGGTTTGGTTCATGAGTTGTTAGTGGTGGTGGTGGTGGTTGGTTGTTTGATGGTGGAGGTGGTGGAATGTAGGTGGGAGACATGATGGAAGCTAGCAAAGTGGATTGTAAATCCATAGCTTCATTTAGGTGGGAATCCACCATGTTGGAGAAGGCGCAGAGGCGGTTGAGTTCCTCATTGATCTCGCCTTGGGTGTGGGGTTGGTTTATCCACATTCCCTCATCAATGGCATTGAGGGTGGATCTTGGTGAAAGGGGTTGAGGTTGAGGTTGTGGTGAAGGTGGAGCTTGATCACGGTAGAGAGGACCGTGAATATCCCAATAGATGGAATGGAAAAGGAGTGGTTCTTGACCCTCAAAAGTCAAGGGTGGTGGATTTGTAGACCTTGGTGGAAGGTCTTCAAGAGTTTCTAAGTATGGATGAGGTGATAATGGTGGAGTTGCAAACAACTCAATGGGCTGAAGTTGCAGTGAATGTGGAGATGATGGTGATCTAGTTGGTTGAGATGGAGCAGGTGGTGGTGTGGTAGCTACTGGAGTTATGGTTGGTGGTGGAGTGTTGATGATGATGTGAGGTGGTGTTGGAGTTGAGAGAGTTAGGAAATTTTCATTAGCAATAGGTGATGAAATGTTTAAGGGTGATGACTCTTCTGATGAAGAATTTAGATTCACAAAACAACAAGGTCTGACACTCATTCGAGCTGTCCTTCTTGGTGGTCTGCTTGTTGATGAGTTGTTGGACTTAGTCATTGTTGAAATGAGAAGGGTTGCTTAGAAGTGCAAGAATAATGCTTAGAGATGATGGTGAAGGTGTGAATTGTGATCATCTAAAGTTTCTAATTTATAGACAGTAAGGTGTATGGAACTTTGTGTGTGGATTTGATGTTGATCCATAGAGAAATGTTGGTTCCTAATGATTTGGAAGAAGAAAATGAACTTGTCATATCACCAAAGTCAATCCATAGAGATGGAGTTGAGTGAGTTAGAGAAGATATGCAGTAAATGCAAAGGGTGAGTGGGAAATCTAATGATTTGATTGATCCACGGATTGCAAGGAACCAATTTGAGGGTTCCTTGCTTGTTACAGAAAGGTAACTTGAGTGAAAATTTGAATTTTCAAATTTTGGTGGGAAATTGTGTTTCTATAGTTCTAAGTTTGCTAAGATGATCCTAATGTGCTTAATTATCAGTAGAATAATCCTAAGAACTAGAATCAATGATCTAAGGTGCGGGATTAGACGGGAAATTTGAAAAAAAAATTACTGTTGAATGGTGGAGCCAAAAAATTCAACAGATGGAACCCAAATTTTGGTTCCGCCATATCCGCCGATCGAAAAATCTTTACAGAGGCGATTTCTAACTACCCAAAACCCGTTGAAATCCCGAAAATTATCCTAAATCATATGTAATTAATTAGTTGTGGTTGACTAAAAACAAAAATACAGGTTCTAACACATGATAACATATAGATCAAACGGATGATTTTGAACTTACCATATATGGAAGTTAAGGCAAACAGTGGCTTAAACACGGAAAAGTGATAACACCAAGTGTTATCATCCTGCATTGTCAAGTTAGTTCACATAGATGTTTAATACCAACATAATGTCCTAAAAAAACATAACAATTCACCACATCATTGTTTGAAATTGTTAATACCAAACACTCCCTATTTCCTTACTACTTGTTGATTTTCTTATTGAGCTTCATTATCCAACGCCCAATGTTCTTCATCATTCCTCTTGTTTGTCTGAATTCCTCGGATTGGTTCTCGATAGGTGGAAGTTCGCTCATGTATTCGGGAGGAGGAATCCTAGAGTTGGGCAAACCATCATCCTCACTAACTGATGATGATGATGATGAGGTTGAGGTTGGAGGATGAACACGTTTACCTTTTGACACGGCTACTCTATGGTCACTTAGAGGTACAAAGGTATGGGGAATGTCAGAGTAGTCTGGGAGGAAACCTCTAGCATTAGGAGGAATGGGTGAAAAAGCTCTAAAGAGACGGGTGAGAAGCATCTCGTAAGGCATGGCGATGGTACCCAACACCGGAATATCGGCCATTCTCTTGGCGACATAGTAAGCGAGGTTGAAGGGTTGATGGGTGGACACACAATAGAGCATGTAGCAAAGGCTAGCATTTAGATGATCCCTATTTCCTGTGGTAGATATAACGTTTTCTCAAAGAATTTCTTCCAACTTTTTGAATTGACGCCTAAGCTCGTTTAGCTCTATGCCAAACGGGTCTCTATCGACTTGACGACCTTGTCGGTTGGTCCTAGTTTGGTTGTTCCTAGGGACAAAGAGATGATCACGGATAGTCTCTTTGGGAGTCAATGGTGTGTCGTATGGAGGCATACGATCAAGGACGGAATCGAGGATGGACAATTACCATTTGTCCGAATAAAGGCAAGTGCCTTGACCCGGAATTCCTAGGACTTTCGCGAATTAGTTCAAAGGGATGGTGAATTCATGTTGGTTGACTTTGAAATGGATGCTCATGAGACCACAATCGTTTGAACTAAGAACAACGCTAGCATAGAATTCTAGCATAAATCTAGGAACTATGGGTTTGTCTATGTCTAGAAGACAATCAAATTGGATGGCGGCTAGTTGTTCTCGGATATTGGTTCCTTCTAAGAATGAGGGGTCTACGGTTCTACCCTCGTGAACATATCATTTTTCTAAAGCCTTAAAAATCTTGACTTGGTCATTTGTGAGTCCTTTTGTCTTATGGTGTTTGGGTAGGTAATTGAGGGTTTCTTTGTGATCATAGTATGTTGTGGGAGGCATGATGTTATCCTAGACACGAAAATTACATAGTTTAGGTAAAACTATCGAAAATACGTATATAAATTTCTAGTGTGTGCCTACATGGGGACAATGTGGAGGTGCGGTTATCTCGAATCCTTTTGATGCATGAAAATTTTGTTTATACAAATTTTATAACAAAATGAGAGATAACCCAAATGCTCTGTGGAAAACTAGAAGGGGGGTTGAACAGTTTTTACCGTTTTTAAACTTTAATTCACTTTGTGACTTATTGTGATTTCAAAGTAATTGCACACAAACAAGTAATATAAGTAAGTAAGTAGAGAAAAGAACAATCAAACCACAACATGGAGATTTATAGTGGTTCGGCTACAAGGATTCTCTTCCTTGCCCTACTCCACTCCTCGAGCCTCTAACTCGAGAGTTTTTCTTCACTAAAAAACAAACTCCCTTCTCAGCAGAGAAAACCTTAATACACATCGCTTACACCTTTTTTCGGTACAAAGCTAAATACCGAGTTTTACTTCAAGGAAGAACCAACCTAACGTCGCCTATACAATTACCGACACTAAGCTAGATGTCGAGTTCTTTACAAAGGTACAAACACTCCCATTTACTCTATGTGTTTTGAGGACTAAAACACTAACAGGACTCTACTGAATGAATGGTATAACAATGATGTGTAAACTCTAACCAATCACACAGTATCTAATTTTCAAGACTTGCAACAGTATGTTGAAGCTTGTTGATGCTTGATCTCTTTTGCTACAAAAAGGAAGATCACTAAGAATGAATGAATTATATGGGTTAGTAATGTATAAATGAATGAATGTATAATTTATGCTATGAAAGTGATAATTGTGCCTGAATTATCAGCTTGCTATTTATAGGCAAAGCTGATCAACAGGGCACGGATTTGGCGGATCCAAATTCTGGGATCCGCCAGTTATGGTGTTTGGTTCCGCGGGAACCAAACAGCTAAGATATTCCCATATCTTTCCATATCTTGCACAATCTTTCCATATCTTCCAAAGTCAACTCTTTAGCTTGAAGATCTATACAAGATATCACCTAAATCCTCAAGATATCCTAAAGATATCAAAATGAGGTATGCCATGATGTCATGTTTAATATTTCTAATTTAAGAAATAAAAGTAAAACATGTAAATGTAAAATGTATATATGCAATGTGAATCCTAGTGATCATGTAATGTGTAAATGTGTTTTAAAAGACTTGTTACTATAAATGAAAAAGACTTTAACTTATATTTATGCTTTGCTAAGGATAAACCTTATTATTTTCATTAACAAAATAAAGCAAAGATCGTAAAATATAAATAACGTTTTTAGGACGATATTTGTATTAACAATCTCCCCCTTTTTGTTGATGACAAAACATAAAGTTTATTTTTAAGCAATGTAATAAGTAAAGTGAAAGTCTTTTAAAAATATAGATTAAGTTAGTTTTATGCAAGTTTTGAAAACTATTTTAAGCATAAAAACATGTACTGTGATGATCACAGTGATGTATAAACTTAATCCTATCTCCCCCTTTTTGTCGAAACAAAAAGAAGATATGCGTAGCGGAATGTGGTGAACAATTCTTGGTTATTACTCCCCCTAAATTAGAGTACCAAGATTGTTTCAATGATTTTGAGAACTTTTAAAGCTCCCCCTTGGATAATACTTCCCCTAATTGAAGTACCAAGGTTATGATGCATGAACCTACAAAACAAATGGTTAGAATATAGTATGCTCCCCCTCGATGTATACTTCACATTGCTAGGGTACCAACGTATACGTTTCAATGATGAGAAATGCTACAAAATAATGAGTTAGTACATGATATACTCCCCCTTGATCTATACTCCCCGTTGCTAGGGTACCAACGTATATGATTCAAGGTTGAGAAAAGCTACAAAACAAAGGTTAGTTGTGAATCAATCCAACCAAGTAGCATAATGCATATGTATAGGTCAACCAAACATGATAGTTCAACCCATTTGACTTTTAAAAAGTCAAAAATACGTGTCTGATAAAAATGCACCTAAGTATAAGTAGTCAAATCATTATGAGAATTCAAACCAACCATACAATAATGTTAGTAAATCAAACAAACTAAGATATTATGCCAAATAGTGATCACCCATAAACATAGATATAACAGCCATTCCTTGAAAGTTTGTTTGTGTCATAAGTCACAAAACATGATGTTACAACATAAAAAGGAAAGCAATCCTAAAAATCCTAAAGGTTCTTAAGGAGAGAAACTAAAAGTGCCTATTGCGGAGGATTGTTTTGGTTTGATGAAGATATGATGGAGGCAAGCCAAATGGATTCTAAATCCTTTGTATCACGTAAGTTAGAGTTCATCATGTTTGAAGAGGTGTTGAGAGGATTAAGTTCCTCATTGCCTTGAGTGTTTGGTTGGTTGAGCCACATTGATTCATCAATGGTTTGGAGTGTGGTAAGTAAATCATTTGGTTGAAAGTTGGGTGATTGTAGAGGTTATAATGATTTTCTCATTTGAGATGGTATGGGTGGTGGTGTGCTAGCCACTGGTGTTGTTGTAGGTGATGGTGATCTTGGTTGAGATGGAGTAGGTGATGGTGTAGAACCTATTGGAGTTATGGTAGGTGATGGTGATCTGGATGGTGGAATTGGAGCGGGTGATGGTATGTTAACTACAGGAGTTATGATGGGTGTTGTAGTAGAAGTGGATATGGTAGGAAAGTTCATATTAGAGATGGGATTTATGAACCAATATGGTCTGACACTAATTCTAGCTGTCCTTCTGTGTGGTCTGGATATGTAGGAGTTGTTTGATTTATGCATTACGAAGTTGTTTTAGAAATGTGCAGGTAGTTAGAAATGATGATAAAATGTGAGTTGAGATCATCCTAAAGCTTCTAATTTATAGTCTCTAAGGTTCATGGAGATTGGTGTTTGGATTTGATTCATAAGGGAATGTTGATTACCAATGACTTGGAACAAGAAAAAGTTGTTTGTCATTTTATCAAAGTCAATCCATAGAAATGAAGTTGACATGAGGATGATCAGTGAGTGCAGGAGGTGACAGAAAAGCTTGTTATGTGATTGATTCACGGATTTCAAGGAACCAATTAAAGGGATCCTTAGGTGTTAGAAAAAGGTAACTTGGATAAAATTTGAATATTCAAATTTTGGTGGGAATTTTATTTCTTATGGTACTAAGTGTTTCTAAATCATTTTAATGATCCTAATGATCAGTAGAATAATCCTAAAAACCAAAATCAATAATCTAAGAATCGAGATTAGTCAGAAAAATTTTGAAAAAGTTATTGTTTGAATTGGCGGATCCAACCGATAACAAAGGCGGAACCAAGATTTTGGTTCCGCAGAATCCGTGGTGTTGAGATTGGCGGAGCCAAAGAACATAACAGACGGATCCCATATTTGGGTGCCGCCATATCCACCATATAGAAGTGCTAATTTTTAACAGAGAGCAATGCATATTTCCCGATACTCGTTCAAATCCCGAAAATTCACCTAAAACATATGTAACTACTAATATGTGATAGAAAAATACTAAAAACACAGGTTCTAACACACGTTTACACATAGATTAATCTGATGATAATGACTTACCATAACAGGAGGTTAAGCCAAACGATGGCTTAAGCACGGAAAATTGATAACAGTAAGTGTTATCATCCTGCAACATTATGTTAGTTCACATAAAAGTCAAATACCAACGTAATATTCTAAAAGACACACAAGTTTATCACATCATTGTTTGAAAATGTCCTAAACCAAACACTCCCTAACTCTTTCTTCTTGTTCATCTTCTTGTGGAGCTTCATGATCCACCGGCCTAAGTTCTTCATCATTCCTTTAGTTTGTCGAAATTCTTCGGATTGGTTCTCGTAAGTGGGAAGTTGACTCATGTATTCGGGTGGAGGAATCCTAGAATTAGGCAAACCATCTTCGTCACTAGCTAATGATGATGATGATGATGAGGTAGGAGGATGAACACGTTTTCCTCTTTCTATGGCTACCCTATGATCACTAAGAGGAACAAAGGTGTGTGGAATTTCGATGTAGTCAGGAAGGAAACCACTAGCGTTTCGGGGAATCGGAATAGAAGCTTTAAACAGAAGGGTAAGAAGCATCCCGTACGGCATGGCGGTGGTACCTAGGACTGGAATATCTGCCATTCGTTTGGCAATGTAGTAGGCTAAGTTAAATTGTTGGTGAGTAGACACACAATACATCATATAACAAAGGCTTGCATTGACATGGTCCCTATTTCCTATGGTGCTAATGACGTTGGCTCTAAGAACTTCTTCCAACTTTTTAAATTGAGGCTTAAGCTCATTGAGCCCCATGGCTAATGGATCTCGATCAACCTATTTACCCCGTCTTATCCTAGTTTGGTTGTTTCTAGGATTGAAGAGATGTTCACGGATGATTTCTTTGGAAGTTAGGGGTGTGTCGTATGGATGGATACGATCAAGGTTGGAATCTAGGATGGACAATGACCATTTGTCCGAATAAAAGCAAGTTCCTTGACTTGGAATACCTAAAACTTCCCCGAATTGGTTTAAAGGGAAGGTGAATTGGTTTTGGTTAACTTTGAAATGGATGTTCATGAATCCAAAGTCGTCTGAGCTAAGACTTACAGTAGCATAGAATTCAAGTATAAACCTAGGAATAATGGGTTCATCTATGTCGAGAAGACTATCAAATTGGATAGCGGCTAATTGTTCACGGATATTGGTTTCTTCTAAAAATGACGGGTCTATGGTTCTACCCTCGTGAACATAACGTTTTTCTAATGCCTTAAAGATTTTGACTTGATCTTCGGTGAGACCTTTGTTTTTGTGATGTTGAGGTAGGTATTTGAGGGTGTCCTTATGGTCATAATTTGTCGCGGGAGGCATGATTATCCTAAACACGAAAAATGCAAAGTTTAGTTAAAACTATCGTATATATATTTCTAGTGTGTGCCTACATGGGGACAATGTGGAGGTGCGGTTATCTCGACTCCTTTTAATGCATGAAAATTTTGTTAATGCAAGTTTTATAACGAAATTAGAGATAACCCAAATGCTCCTACTTCAATGTATCTATGATTGAATGTACCCGAAAATACATATTAGTTATGTATTCCCTTTAGCATTCAAGAGGTATTATGCAAGTGATGTGTAAAAACATAACGTTTTTGTATTTGTATGAACAATGTTCAAAAACCGTATTTCCTAGTCGTGAGAAGATTTTGATAAAAATTTCTCATGGGGTTTTTGATGAATAATGATAATGTACTACAAGATGCAATTCCTAACTTAGGAAAACATGGTTTGTGATGCAATTCAGTAAATATGTTTCATGATTTTGCTAAAAATATGCATAAACCCCAAGTTTTGATTTTTGTTCATGAAATAGAAATCCTAGACTCAGATTAGGAATTAGATATGATTAGGATACTTACAAAGATGATTTAAGCACAAATTGGTTGTAGAGAATGACCTAATTTCTGAGTTTGGATGATGTTGAGTCGAGTTCCAGTAGGTGTTATGTTTTGGGGAGTTATGTTGTACAGTACATGGTGTTTGTTTAATATACTAAGAATTTAGCTCAGCAGGCCGCGGATCCGGCGGAACCAAAATAAGGGTTTCGCCCTTGTTGTCGTTTGGTTTCGCAGGTTCAGGCTTGGAATTTGGTTATTGTCGTGTTTGGTTAATCTAAGGTTTAAGCTGATGTTTTATCTACTCATTAGGTTCCATTAATCCTAAACCAAGTCTAAGAAAGTTGAAAGGTTCTCTCTTAAGAGGTTTTGTGAGGATGTCGGCAATGTTATCCTCTGAGGATACTTTTTCAATTGAGATGTTTCCCTTCTGAACACTGTCGCGTAGGAAATGGTGTCGTATTTCTATGTGTTTGGTTCTAGCGTGTTGGACTGGATTTTTGCTGAGGTCGATAGCTTCTTTGTTGTCGCAAAGAATGGGAATGTCGTTGAGTTCAATTCCATAGTCGACGAGAGCTTGTTTCATCCACAAAGCTTGTTGGCAAGCTTTTCCTGCTGACACGTATTCGGCTTCAGTTGTTGATATTGCGAGGGCTGTTTGTTTCTTAGCAAACCATGAGGTGAGACAATGTCCTAAAAAAGTACAAATACCACTTGTACTTTTCCTATAAACATAATCACCGGCATGGTTTGAGTCGGCATACGCTATGGTTTCTACACCCATTCCTTTGGGATACCATAATCCTAAATGTGTAGTGCCTTTTATGTACCTAAAGATCCGTTTAAACGGCTTCAATATGGGATGTTTTGGGATCTTCTTGAAAGCGTGCACATAGACAAACACTAAACATAATGTCCGGTCTACTAGCCGTGAGATAGAGTAAACTACCAATCATTCCTCTATATTCAGTGCTATCTACGGATTCACTTTCGTCATCCTTTGTGAGTTTGGTTTCGGAGGACATTGGTGTTTTCATAGGTTTTGAGTCTTCAAGACCAAACTTCTTAAGCATATCCTTGATATACTTAGATTGGTTGAAGAATATCCCATCTTATAATTGTTTTATTTGGAGACCTAAGAAAAAGTTTAGTTCCCCCATCATACTCATTTCAAACTCATCATGCATGATTTTCGAAAATTCATCGCATAACTCTTGACAAGTTGAACCAAATATAATGTCATCCACATATATCTGGACTATGATAATATGTGATCCCTTTTTCTTGGTGAAAAGAGTATTGTCTACTAGGCCCATGGTATACTTATGGTCAACTAGGAAAGTCTTAAGTCGATCATACCAAGCTTTTGGTGCTTGCTTAAGTCCGTATAATGCTTTCTTAAGTTTGTAGACATGATTAGGTTTTTCAAAATCGGCAAAGCCGGGAGGTTGTGCAACGTACACTTCCTCATTAATAAAACCATTTAGAAAAGCACTTTTAACATCCATTTGGAATAGTTTAAAGTCGTGTGCACATGCATATGCAAGTAATATTCTAATTGACTCAAGCCTAGCGACGGGTGCAAATGTCTCGTCGTAATCTATACCTTCTTGTTGATTGTAGCCTTGAGCTACTAGCCTAGCTTTGTTTCTAGACACTACTCCATTTTCATCCATTTTGTTCCTAAAAACCCATTTAGTTCCTAATTACCGGTTCGTCTTCTTTGTCATTCTCTATGTTTTCTTGGTTTTCAACCATTTGACTTTCAACTAAGTCATCATCTACCAAAGGTGATGTCTTAGAGGGAGGTGGACTTTCGTCGAATGTTACGTTCAACGATTCCTCGACTCTTGAGGTTTCTTTATTCAAGACAATATATGCTTTACTATTTTGTGAATATCCTAGAAATACACCTTCATACGACTTTGGGTCGAACTTGGTGAGGTAATCCTTAGTGTTTAATATGAAGCACTTGCTTCCAAAAACTCTAAAATATCCTAACGTAGGCTTTTTGCCTCTATAAAGCTCATATGGTGTTTTATTCAAGAATGGTCTAATTAGGACTCTATTTAGGATGTAAGTGGATGTGTCAACGATATTACACCAAAACTTTTGGGGTATGTTTTGCTCGTTTAACATTGTTCGAGTCATTTCTTGAAGTGTTCTATTCTTACGTTCTACTACACCATTAGATTGAGGGGTTCGAGGAGCCGAGAAATTATGTGTTATGCCATTAGCATCACAAAAAGCTCCGAATTGGATTTCGTTATCAAATTCACGACCGTGGTCGGTTCTAATTGACACTATATTATTTCCTATTTGATTTTGAATTTTCTTACTTAGAATTTCAAATTTATCAAATGCCTCGTTTTTAGTTTTTAAGAACTTAGTCAAAGTATACCTAGAGTAATCATCGATTATTACCAAAGTATAGAAGTTTCCCCCGTAACTTTGTATAGCGGATGGAACAAACAAATCCATATGTAACAATTCTAGACACCTAGAAGTAGACACCATGTTTTTAAACTTATGGCTATTGTGGAAAACTAGAAGGGGGGGGGTTGAATAGTTTTACGTCTTTTTAATTTATTATAAAAACTTTGTTTGCTTTTAAATACTTAGATTCGAATTTATGTGAACTCAACTCTTGAATAATATGAACAAATATAAGTAGATCTAAATTAACAATGCAAGTAAAGTAATGAAATGAAATGAAAGATAGAGATGGAAAGATCTAACCGCGAGACAAAGGATTTATAGTGGTTCGGCTACAAGGACACCTTCCTTGCCCTACTCCACTCCTCGAGCACCTAACTCGAGAGTTTTCTTCACTATATCAACAAGCTCCCTTATGGCGGAGAAAACCTTACACAACTTTCGCTTACACTAATTTTACGACACAAAGCTAGATGTCGAGTCCTAATCGTAGCTAGAACCAATCTCACAACTTCTACACAACTTCTTCACAACTTATTCACAACTTCTTCACAACGGCTTCACGACTTCTTCACAACTTCTTCACGGCTACTTCACGACTTCTTCACGACGGCTTCACAACTTCTACACTACTTCTTTACAACACAACTACTTACTTACACTTAGATCTACTTATCACAACTACACAACACTTTATCAAATACTTTACACAACTACAAAACAATTTGAATTAAACTACAATACTTCTTCTCTAGTTGAAGGAGTATTCTTCTTTTGCACTTGGATGGTAGAAGCTTGGATCACTTAGAAACCAATGCTTAAGAATATATGATCAAAGGATTTAGAAAGATATGAGAAGAGATTTAGAACAGAAGGTTTGGGGTGCAAAAGGTGAGGAAAAAGTCCAGGAATGAACCTGTATTTATAGGCAAAGCTGGGGCTAGAGGAGCGGGGCGGTCCCCTTAATAATTAAGGGGGCCGCCTAGTTAATTAAGGGGGCCGCCCCATATATCCGTTGCCCAGCTTTGTCTTTTTGTGGGGAAGGTTTTTCTGGAACATTTTTTGCCATTTTTGGTTGAAAATTTGAATTCATAAATTTATTATGGATTAAACATTTTCCTTTAATTTCCAAAAATGATTTGTAAAAGATATAAAATGTTTGTGTCATTTTATAAAAAATCTAGTGATTAAGAAAAAGACCCTTTGATCATATAATGCATTAGGCATTTGTTTATTCATACCTTAAGTGATTAAGTTGTTAAAATAGATATTTACAACTAAATACTTGTTTACGTCATAATCTTTCGTTTAATGATTTTACATTTTGTGATTATCAAAACGTAGAGATATCGAAAAATATTAATAACGTGTTTAGGCATTATTTATATCAACAGCTATTATGAACTTGTTTCCCAATTTTGCAAGCATCACAAAAGTGTTGGTCATATTTCAACTTGGGCAGGTTCCTAACGAGTTTCTTAGATGATAAGGATTGGATTAACCTCATATTAGCGTGACCTAAGCGTCTATGCCATAGAGTTGAGTTTTCGTCCAGAGAGGTGAGACAAAGTTTGTCTTTAGGTGTTTTGTCTAATTTCATAACGTAAACGTTATTCTTCAAAACACCTTTTCCTACGGTTATGCCATCTTTTAGTATTTTACTTCCATTTTTACTGAAAAGGACGTTGTACTTTTTGCGGCATAATTGACTAATACTAAGCAAGTTAAATCCTAAGTTATCTACATGAGCAACATCATCAATAGTGAGAGAGTCATGAGAGATTGTACCTTTTCCGATGATTTTACTTTTAAGCTTGCTACCGAATGTGACATTACCTCCGTCGTACACTTGGTAGGATGAGAAAAGGCTTTTGTTTCCCGTCATGTGTCTTGAACACCCACTATCTTTAATCCACTCATCTGGTTCTAACTCAACTTTTAAGCACACCTAAGTTCAAGAAAAACTCAAGCGTTTGGTCCCCAATATCTCATGGGTCCGTTTGGGTTAAACATAACATTATCATGGTTCATGTATGGAAATGGTGGACAAGTGTTCCATGGCATGTAATTGGGACTTCTATAATTTCTAGACATGTTTTGGTTCCAATTACTTTGATAATGACTCTGTGAGTTGTACTAGTGCTAGGTTTTCTAGTGACCTTAACGAATTCAGTACGATCTGATTTACGAACCTTCTGTTCATCAACAGTACCTGCGGATCCTTTTGGTATAACTGGCGGATCCAAAATTTTGGATCCGTCGGATCCGTGGGTGTCTGACTCAGTTGGAACAGGTTCTTGTACTTTCACTGTTTGTTTCTCAAAGTCACTTAAGTTTCTTAGTTTCATAAAATGTAGCTTGGTCTTATCAAGTTGAAACTTTTGATCTTTCATTATATCATCCGTACAACTAATGTGTTTATCAAACCTTTTAAATTTAGAATTTAGTTTGATAAGTTTTTCCTGTGTGGACTTAAGTGTTTCTATTTCTAGTTTAAGTTCCTGACATGAGACACATGTTTCCTTAACATTTTTACCCTTTTCTAATCTTAAAGCTTTTTCTTTTAACCAATATACTTCGTTTTCCAAAAATTCCTTTTTGGTTTTTAAGAACTTGTTTTTGTTTATGATTTTAAGGGTAATTTCACATAGTTTGTTATATTCAATTTCTACTGTATCATCATCAATAGAGGAGTAGGATGAGTCAGATTGTACCTCGTTAGAGTCATTAGCCATAAGAGCAACTTCGTCATTCTTAGGCTCGTCATCATCACCTTCACTGTCACTCCAAGCTCCACTAACAAATGCTCTTTGAGACTTGTTCTTTGGAGGCTTTGGACATTCTCCTATTAGGTGACCGGAATCTCCGCACCTAAAACATTTTCTATCTACTTTTCCTTTCCTATCATCATGGTCTTTCCGGACGGGTTTCTTTTCTTCACGAGGTTGTCTTACGAACTTTCCTCGTCTCCTGAAGAATTTCTTGAAATCTCTAACGGCCATGGCATATTCTTCATCTTCGCTATCTGAGCTAGACTCTTCATCGTCACTTGACTCTACCCTAGCTTTTAAGGCAATGGATTTCATCTTCTCCTTCTTGCCTTTAACTATTTCTGAGTCTTTTTCCATCACCATCTCGTGAACTTTGAGATTTCCGATGAGCTCGTCCAGTGTCATGTTTGAAAGATCCTTGGATTCTTCAATAGCTGTTACCTTTGCTCTCCACTTCGGATGAAATGCTCTAAGAAATTTCCTGACAAAATTCTTACTAGAAAAAGATTCGTCAAGTGCTTTGAGAGATGTAATAATAGTATTGAACCTAGAAAAAGCACTATCAATGGTCTCATCTTCAGAGATAACAAATTGTTCATATTGTTGAACAAGAAGATCAATTTTGTTATCTTTGACTTGTGAGTTCCCTTGATGAGTGATAATCAATGATTGCCAAATATCTTTAGCCGTTTTACACATAAAAACTCTTTCATATTCTTTCTTAGGTAAGGCATTATAAAGCATCATTTTGGCTTCATTATTTTTGGCAATCAATTTCTTTTGCTCATCACTGTGACGAGTAAGAGAAGTACCCATATCCCGACCACTCGATATATCATTACGTATGGGTTTGTAATTACCCTCTACAATGATATACCATAGATCTTTGCCCTTTGACTTCACATACGTCTCAAAGCGGTTTTTTCCAATATATGAAACAATTTGGTTCAAATAGTGGTGGTCTTTGCATAGATTGCCCTTCTTTAAAGTTTTCAAAATCCATTGATCGTTTCAAGTTTTAAAATACAATATATTTTGAAAATCTTGAGTAACGTAGCTCTGATGCCAATTGTGTAAAACTAGAAGGGGGGTTGAATAGTTTTTAACCGTTTTTAAACTTTAATTCACTTTGTGAATTATTGTTATTTCAAAGTAATTGCACAAAAACAAGTAATATAAGTAAGTAAGTAGAGAAAAGAACAATCAAACCACAACACGGAGATTTATAGTGGTTCGGCTACAAGGACTCTCTTCCTTGCCCTACTCCACTCCTCGAGCCTCTAACTCGAGAGTTTTTCTTCACTAAGAAACAAACTCCCTTCTCGGTGGAGAAAACTTTAATACACGTCGCTTACACCTTTTTCCGGTACAAAGCTAAATACCGAGTTCTACTTCAAGGAAGAACCAACCTAACGTCGCCTATACAATTACCGACACTAAGCTAGATGTCGAGTTCTTTACAAAGGTACAACCACTCCCGTTTACTCTATGTGTTTTGAGGACTAAAACACTAACCGGACTCTACTGAATGAATGGTATAACAATGATGTGTAAACTCTAACTAATCACACAGTATCTAATTTTCAAGACTAGCAACAGTATGTTGAAGCTTGTTGATGTAACAACCGAGGCATTTCAGGTCACTAATTTTACTAATTTTAATTACTTAATTTTTCTATTTTAAGTAACTTGGCTTTTACCGGGAAAGTTGCCCGTGTACGTTGTGACACGTACATTTAAATCCATAATTTGACTCAGACTATGCCCAGTCTACCCATTTATATGATTTATTTTCCCCCATGTAACACCCCAACCCGACAAGGGTAAAGATGTCACAACGATGGTTCCATATCAGAACAAACACAAGCATTAGACATACATAATACAATGGATATTCAATGGTTACAAGGGATAATCCGAGATTACAAGGTTAATACAATAATTTCTAATCTAACTATAGCTTCTTCTAGTCATCTTCCATAGCTATTAAGGTCTTCTAATGCCCAAGTACTCTCCACTCACACCCAGCTTCCTAGCTTAAATACCTGCCGCAGGAAAAGAAAATGCGGCTGAGCTACGAGAGCTCAGTGAACAGATATACGATAACAAGCAGTAATAAAGGGTAACGAAATGTAAATGTAGTAAAGGTTATCAAGAGTAAAGGCATAAGAATAAGGAAATGGATAAATGTAAACTAAAGTGTAAAAGGTAAAGGTAAACATAAAGGTAAAGGTAAAACAGCAATCCTCTACGAGCCCAAAACATATCATATCAAATCAAGTAAACAAGTATACATGTATACGGAGGGGTGACCTCGGTATGCCAAGTATAATATGAGGGGATACCTCCAAGGGGTGGAGTCGCGGGCTCCCAAGAGTGAATGACGTGTATCGCACACACCCATCATATCACTAAGTAATACAAATAAACAAGTCAAGTCAAGTACAAATCTAGGATGCATCCATACGCCCCTGTAGGCTGCCACAATGTCTTCATCTACGTGTACAAGTCAAATATCAAGTCAATGGCAGGGACGGGATAGGTCATCACTTTCCTACCCAAAAGTCAAGTCATTAGTGCATCAATGACAAGGACATGAAACCCTCATGCCTAGTATGGCTCATACTCTCAAACTGTGGGTCAAGGTCAAGGTCAAGTGTACAAGTCAAGTTCAAGTTCATGTTTACATATCAATGGGTTCAATTCGAGCTTTAGTTCAAGTAGGTCATATCCATATTTAAGTCAAGGTTCAATAGCTAGGTTCATATCAGGGTTCATGACAAAGGTTCAAGGCAAGGGTTTCAAAGCAAAGGTTCAAATCTAAGGTTCACAATACAAGGGGAACATAGCAATGGCTTGGGGAATCCTAAACGAATCAAAATCAGGGATCAAGAGAACGAAGGCACCTTACAAGAAGGGCAGAATATCTGTACCTTATTAGCAGAACACAAGGATAGCAATGACAAGGATCAAATTACTCCCTTCACGAACCTAAAGGAGTAGAAGACAGAATGACAAGTGGTTTTTAGTTATCTTTCCATTTTAAGTAAGTTTCCATTTTTTTAGCAGGTTTCCATAACTAGAAAGATTTAAATATTATAAATTTATGTTTAAGTTATAAAATAAGTATTATTATGAAAATAGGGTTTATTATATCAAGTTATAATAGTTTAGGGTTAATTATGACAACTTCTCATATTTTAGGGTTTATATGTAAATATGTAAAAGAATAAGGTTTAAAGTGTAATATTATAAGTTATTCTTTTTAACCTTTAAGTTTCTCATAATTACAACTCTAATCCTTCCATGTTAACCATTTTACACTTTAGACCCTCTAATTATGTTAAATTACAATATAAACCCTATAGTTAATTAAAATACAATTTAACCCTTATAATATTCATGTTCACAAATTAAGCCCTTAATTATCAAAAATTACACATTATACCCCTGATATATTTATTTATACGAAAAAACCCTGAATTTCCAGAATTTACACTTTTAGTCCCTCTACTTTAATTAATTATAATTCGATTAATAATTTACCAATTAAACCCTTATCTTTCAAATTTTACACATAGAACCCCCAACTTATATTTTTCTCAAGTTGTCCCTGGTCTATATTATCTTCCAAAAATAGCCCATGAGTTTCAAGAATTACAAAACACACCCTTCTAATTTTTATTCTATAATCGGTAAATAACAAAACCATGTAAAACCTAACCCTAATTATCCCAATCATTATGAAGCATTTATTACACCTTAAAACACATTAATTAAACTCACTTGAATACTCTAAACCCTAACCCTAAACATTCGACCCATTCTTTTTATTTTAAAACTTTTCCTTTTAACCGGTTTGAAACAATAATTCGAACAAGGTGATCTAGGCTTTTATAAATCCAAGAAATATTTTTCTAGTGTTATTAGACTCATAAGTGATCGTATAAAATTATGTACAAGGTTCATAAAAATTTGCTTAGTCGATTTAGAGTTTAAGTTCGAATTAGGGTTTAAACATTCGTATAACTTTAAACAATTAAACAAGCTTGCATGGATCACTTCTACTATTTTATATGGATAATATGGGATGTGAACAAGTGCAGAAAAATACTAGAAAGAGTTTAGATCAGTCGAATGAGATGAATGGAATTATTACCTCTCGGCCAAAGTTTTCGAACAAAGAAAATCCAAAACAAATGAACCAAGCTTTCTAGACACGACCTCCTATTTTTCTAAGCTTCTTAGCACTCAAGAGAACACAGGAAAATTGCTAGATCAGCTCCAGAAATTTTTGTGGTGTCGAATGGATTTTAGGGATGTTATTTGTGTCGACAAAAAGGGTTTTAATAAAAGAAAATATATAGGACCGGTTATATGGGATGGGGAGGGATAACCTTGGGTCCAAGAATTGTGATAATGATAAAATATCTGATTTCCTAATTATCTAAATTTATTTTTAGTATTTATCTTATTTATTTTAATTTTAAATATAACATAATGTATAAGAAAATACATATTCGGCTTATATATAAATATATAAATATTACAAATATTTTTATGACATATGAAATGTTAAAATGTTCAAGTACAAATTATTTTACTTCATATGGTATTTGTTTCCAAGCGTTTGGGATTAATTTGGTATTTTAAATAATTAAAAAGTGAAAATTTCAAGTTCAAGGGTAATTTGGTCATTTTTCAAGTTTTCAAATTTCAGGTATTACACCCCACGTACATGTTTTCTCATGGAATAATGTAATTTTCCATTTCTACGCGAAGTGTGCACATTTTACGTTTTACGCGTTTTCGGCTCGCGGTTTGAGCTTTAAAGACATTATAACACTCCGGAAGGCTCGGGAAATTTATGAAACTTCAAATTAGGTCATTTTAAGTTAAATTTAACATTTTTATGAAAATAGTATCTTCATGACATTTATTTACATAAACTAGACATAAAACGTTACCGGTTTAGCTCCGTTGGCCTTTAAATCACTCCGTGACTTATACTACTTATACTAAATACATCAATACTCTAAATAAAAAAAAGGAGATAATCATGCCCTAATATACCCTAGGCCGGCCACCCTCCCCCTTTAGTTACTTAAACACACTTTTGCTTCTCATTTCCAATAAACACCATCATTTTAGTTACATGCAACTCCCACTCTCTCTCACTAAAAACCATCCAACATCAAAACTCCTTCTCCTTGCCTTCTTGCTGCCGTGACATCCCCCCCCCCCTCAATACCATCTTCATCAAGTTTCAAGCATCCAAAAACCTTGCATTAGTTGTCCCTTTTGAGCCCTAGGAAATAGGTTGTTTTATAAATGGTTAGTGTGGAATGGTAAGTATTATGCAAGAGTTTAATGGATCTTATTGAGTTTTTGACTAGTTAATGATGATTTTATTAGATGTATTGTATTCAAAACTGAAATAAAACTTCAAAATGAACTTTCATCTCCTGGACTTGTGAGGTTCTTGAGTGAATAAAAGGTTGGTAATCATTGATCTTGGGCATGCATGTGTATTAGAGGTAATAAATGTACAAAAGTAGCCATTTTGATTGGTCATTAGTCTGTCTCAGATTTGATTCTAAAAGATCTGTTCACCAACTTGTCCTCAGAAGGTTTTAAGCAAAACTAAAAATATTGGGAGTTAGCCCAAGGTCTTATGATCATTTCCCCGAAAACCTTACATCTTAATTCATCATGGATATTTTTAGAGAAAATCCACACTAAAACTGGTCCAGGAATGCATGTCAGATTGGAGAGGCTATTTACTCTAAAATGTTGCAAAGAACACTAGGTTGGTGAAAACATGAAAGTTGTAGCTAAGACCTGTAGAAAACTTTTCCCATAGGCCATGTGTCCATTAGACCTGTAGATAAAAAGATACACCCTTTTTGCTAAACTTATTTGGTTGCTGAGTATAACTATTTAGAGACACAGGGGTAAATTGGTAATTTCACCCATGTTCTGAAGTTCTCAGTAATGTGAGGCCTTGATTTTCATATAGTATAGAGTCATACCTTTCTAAGCATATAAAGTTCATTATTTTAGCCTTCATGGTTTAAAATGGCGACCCGATTAGTGCGGCAATTTTATAAAATTTCCATCAGCTTTGCATTTTAAACCATTTAAGCTTTTATAAACGTCTTTTCGACACATGACTTGCTATAAGACTTTTAAATAAATGACCATATGATGTTAGGAGTACAAGTACTGAGTAAAATTATAAATATAAGTAATATACTTTAAATCCCGAGCCTAAGTCGTGTTATATTTTATCTAGGTCACTTGTGATCTTTGCGGTTTTTCTCGACGTGCACACTTCTCCGATTTCTGTTACTACTTCATCGTTGGTGAGTTCATAGCCCCAAGTTTTACTTTAATTGTTTTACAAACTCCGTGGGGGAGATACATGCTATAAATATTTATGATCACAATGCTTTGAAAATTGTATGCTATCATGTTATTATTATTGCCTAAGTTTCCTATAGTCGGAAGTCCCTTTATCGTGAACCGTTAGACACTTGCGAGTGAGCGCGAATATAGTCAATAAATCTATTGGAATTAACAATCCCCACCAGAAAGAACGTGCCTATATGGCAGTCGTGTATTGTATTCGTACCAAATGATAGGTGTGGCTATTACCTATGTATGAAGGGCAAATTTATGCTATTAGCAACAGATACGTAGCGTCGGGGTCACGAGCTTAGGGCAATAATAACCTTACTAGACTTTGCATTTGTTGCTTAGTTGTTTTTATAAATGATATTGTGATCGACTGCTTATGATTAAACTCTATGGATTCACTCAACCTTTGTGTTGACCTTTTTAGCATGTTTTATCTCAGGTCCTTAAGGTGATAACAGGTGGGAAGCATTTTCGAGTCTTTTGCATAAATGAAGACTTGTTTTATAATTATTCCATTCGATAAACTTTTGAACAATTTATGTTATGCACTTATGTATTGGGACCATTTTACGCTGTAAAACTCTGAATTTTCTGTAATATTATCGAATGGTGTTGTTTTTTCGAAAATGTCTCATTTTAGAGTTTGTTTTCTATGACTTGGACTGTGTAACTAATAAGTAACGTCCCAAATTTCTATTCTGCAGTATGGTAAATTTGGGGGTGTTACAGATTGGTACCAGAGCCTAAGTTATAGAGAATTAGGTTGTATTTATTACCTAAACTATAACTATTTTTTTTTAGCGTTATTGAAACTTCCCCTATCGCCTTAGAGGTCTTACATGCGTTTATGAATTATTTACTGGGCATAGTTATTTATATAAATGATTTTTATATACGATATATATTTACTGACCGCATATGCCTACTTTGTCTGGCATTATGTCATAACCTGCTTCACCTGACCATGCACCACCATCACCTGACCATGCAGCAGATGCACCAGTTGTTCCAGAGATTGAGCTAGCTCAACCTGAGCTTGCACCAGACCTACCAGAACAAGCACCCCTACCCCCGAATCATGTATTCGACTTCCCAAAGGAAGATCCTGAGGAAGACCCTTAGGAAGACCCTCAAGAAGACCCGGATGAAGAAGAAGAAGATCCGGAAGAGCCAGAGGAAGAACAGCCAGATGAAGAAAACCTTAAAGAAATGGATATATTGATACTTCAGGATGTGAGTTCAGATGAAGAGATTGATGACTCTGAGTTGATCTACCCATATGAGGCAATGGGATCGCCTTATCCACCACCACCTTTATCGGACACATACTCTGATTCTGCGCCCGAGATTGAGGATGTTGCTACTGTTGGCACTATCACACAAGTGCCACTCACTGTGCGCAGATTTCCTCGTGGTATCCCTATTAGGGGCGGATCATCATCTGCTGCCCCTATTGCTTATGAGCTCGAAGACCTTGTGCCCAGTGGCATGAGGAGAGATATTGACTTGATTCATGGCAGAGTTGGATTATTATCTTGACAGATGAGTGTTCGAGAACAGACGGAGGCCTTGGCCCAATCAAGGGACAAGATTGCTCATCATCGTATGAATTTGTTGGATTTGGACTTGGGAGTTGTGGAAAGTAAAAGTGATAAAGTCGAGCATGCAGTGACTTCACTAGGAAAACGTGTGCGGCAGTTGGAAGAGGATGATGTCAGAGGTGAAAACATGAAGTTAAGGCGTGAGTTGGATGCCGCTGAGGGGACTCTTAATTATGCTCACATGGATATAGTTAGACTTGAGAGAGACTTGTATGAGATGAGATGTTGGGTTTATGCTTATTGGGATGAGATGATTCAAGTAGGGATTGTCGCTAGAAGGTCATCAGAGGCCATAGATGTGCTTGCGGTTTGTGGATTATCATTTGTTTCTTTTAGCTTCTGATATTGTATTACTAAACTGAGAGTCTCAGTTAGTAGAAATACTGTTGAATTTTGTACTGTACTTCATATTTTGTGAAAACAATGCAGAAAGTATTTAATCTACTCGTATTATGATGACTTTTGCTACTCTGGAAAAATGTTATTCTATGTTGTATTGGTTGTTTTTTTTTATTGTTGTGTTATTTTTACGCATATCGTAACTTTTAATTATCTTTGGATACTTATTATGTGTACCTTATGTTGAGGATAGAATCATGCCGCCATGGAGAATGAGCGATTCTACTATTCTGAGAATGATCGAAGAACGAGTGGCTGCAGCCGCTGAAGCTAGAGGTGCTGGACCTGCCGCTGCAGCTGGAGACACTGTAGTGCGCAAATGTACTTTCAAGGAGTTCCTAAGCTACCAGCCTACTAACTTCAAGGGGACTGAAGGAGCTATTTCTTTAACAAGATGGTTTGAAAGATCGGAATCAGTTTTCAAGATTAGCAAATATGCTGAAGAAGACA